>CM067299.1:118749576-119177076 GCA_034231615.1 Meghimatium bilineatum | reverse complement strand
TTTATTTCCTTGTTGCATTCTTGAGAACATTTATTCTTTCTTACTAAGATAATATCGATCTCTTAGCTAATCAGACTAAACCATTAGTTTTGAACTTCTTATGCAATATTTATCATTTCCAGTAGCTGTGTTTCATTTTCGGCTATCAAAACTGTAGTATCAGTATATCGCATTTTGTTTATAATATGCCATCCATCTGATATTACTGATATTATAATATGCCCTCCAACTGATATTAATGATATTATAATATGCCCTCCAACTGATATTACTGATATTATAATATGCCCTCCAACTGATATTACTGATATTATAATATGCCCCCCAACTGATATTACTGATATTATAATATGCCCTCCAACTGATATTACTGATATTATAATATGCCCTCCAACTGATATTACTGATATTATAATATGCCCTCCAACTGATATTACTGATATTATAATATGCCCTCCAACTGATATTACTGATATTATAATATGCCCTCCAACTGATATTACTGATATTATAATATGCCCTCCAACTGATATTACTGATATTATAATATGCCCTCCAACTGATATTACTGGCATAGCTTGTATGTTTCTTATTATTTCGTTTGTTTATAATATGTTCTGACGCTTCTGACTTTAAAGGTTTAAAGTTTCCATCATTAAAGTCTTTCAAGTGTGTCATTATCCTGGTCATTTCAAGCTCCCTAAGGTATACACAAGTTTAGTTACCACATTATAGAAATGATAGCTACTTGTTAGTTCACATATTTTTGTGTGTACACATTTGTGTGCCTTTTCTTTGTTTCTTAAGTTTTGTGTACTTATCATCAGGGATTTTGATATGATTATTATCGTCAGTTCTCGCTACTATTGATGATTGCTTAATTCTTGATTAGGAACAAGCGTCACAGCACTTGGGGCATCCCCATATATGCTCTGCTTACCGTTCCATCAGCCATCTAAAAGTGTATAAGCTCAGTGTCCCAGTCAGTTGCTGATTACGCGTTCTGATGACTGCTTTCATGATCTAACAAGTTTTGTTTCAGTATACAAATGGTTGAGAAATCCAGTCACTGGCAAATATGCAGTCTTATAAAATATACAAATGAATTATAAAATGTCAAATGTTACTGATAAATGAGATGATGATGAAAATGGATCATCAAATCTTACAGACAGGATGACAATATAGTAACAAATAATTATGTAGATAAAATAGACATTTGAATAAGGATATAAAAATATGTCCTGATCTGTATTTGTATTCTGAATTCGTCTAGAATAATATAAGTTTTTAACGTTATTATTACCATATGTCTGTGATCTTTTATGCCACTTTATACAGCAGTTATCATACTTCATGTGATACAAGTGTGGCAAATGTGAACTAAAGTATCACAGAACTAACCGCCGGAAGGAATAGTTGAAGCGGAAACAGCGATGAATCGCGCCATTTTCCCCAATAATGCTGACAAAATGACGCTAACATTCTGTTGTCATGGTTTCCGGGGGCAGTCACTCCACATGATACTTTAAAAAAAAAACAGCCATAAATTAATGGCGTCATGTAAAAATAAAAATAAACAGCCCATCCTTTTTTAAATGTTCATTTGTACAGTTTTCATAAATTGTTCTGCCATCGATCTCAAAGTCCTGCAGATTGTACACACCAGTATATCTCCATCTTTCAAGACGTTATTTCTCAGTTACTCCCAGGAGAATAACATTTAGAGACAGATGAGATATAATTCTATAGAAAAATAGTAAAAGTAACGTGATCGTCTTGTTAAATTAATCAAGAGGCCCTAAAACAGCAAAATATGTAAAATGTCAATACTAGCAAGCAGGCGGAGTGTAGCTTGTGTGATACATGCCGCATCCCCTTGATGTCACCACTTCATGTACAGAGTGAGAGGGTTTTTTTTTTCTCTAATATTTACTCACTGACAGAAAAGAAATGCCCCTTCCAAGAGTTGAACACTGGGCCTCACGGTTGTAAGATCAAATCTCTAGTCTCTCGGCCAAGCGCCACATAATATCCGAGTTAATATTTTTATTAGATTTCACCACATTATACAAAAGTGTAGTTTCAACAAATAAAATAAGAAGTTAGACGTGGATGTGTACTTTCATCAGACCTGTTCTCTTTAACATAAATAATTTGAGATATGAGGATGATACTGTTCTGAAGGCTAAACGTGAGGAAGTCTTCAAGAATTAATTAATGTTGCAGTGACCGACAGTAACGAGAAAGGCCTCTTCCTAAATATCAAGAAAACAGAAGTACTGGCAATTTCAATGAAACAAAATACAACACATTGCAAGATCAAAGTGAATGATACAGTAACAAAACAGGCCCACAAATTCAAATATTTAGGTACAATGATTACAGCAGATGGAAGAAGTTCAACAGAAATAAGAAGCAAAATTGGGCAGGCAAAAACAACATTCAGAAAAATGACAAATATATTGTGTAATATGACCTTGTCATTAGAGGTGAGAAAGAGAGTTCTGCAGTGCTATATAACTCCTATACTAACATTATGGGAGCGAGTATTGGACAATAAACATACTGGAAAGTGGGAAATTTGACGCAACAGAGATGTGGTTCTATAGAAGAATACTGAGAATACCATGGACTGCCAGAACAACTAATGTAGAGGTGTTGAAAGAGTCAACGAAGCTTAATCAATAATATAAGAAAAAGACAATCTTCATTGTTTATTCACGTTATGAGACAAGGAGGTTTGGAGAACATACTCACAACAGGCAATATTGAAGACAACAAATACAGAGGGCGACAACGTGAGAAAATATTAGACAGTCTAACAACCTGGCACAGCAGGGAAACAACAACGATCCTGATAAAACATACTGGAGATAGAGAGCTGTGAAGAACCGTGATGGTCTACTGCTGCCGGCATGGCACCTGATGATGATGTCCACTAACATGTTCATTTAATGTGAGGATTGGTTTAATAAATACAATTGTATTTTATTGCACAACAAATTGTTTTCTTTTCTTTCACTTCGGAGAGGCTATTATGACAACACGGGCACAGTACATTCAACACAAAGCTATTATGACAACACGGGCACAGTACATTCAACACACAGCTATTGTGACAGCACGGACACAGTACATTCAACACACAGCTATTGTGACAACACGGGCACAGTACATTCAACACACAGCTATTGTGACAGCACGGACACAGTACATTCAACACACAGCTATTGTGACAGCACGGACACAGTACATTCAACACAAAGCTATTGTGACAACACGGACACAGTACATTCAACACACAGCTATTGTGACAGCACGGACACAGTACATTCAACACACAGCTATTGTGACAGCACGGACACAGTACATTCAACACACAGCTATTGTGACAACAGGGCACAGTACATTCAACACATGACTTTTGTGACAACACGGACACAGTACATTCAACACACAGCTATTGTGACAACACGGGCACAGTACATTCAACACATGACTTTTGTGACAACACGGACACAGTACATTCAACACACAGCTATTGTGACAGCACGGACACAGTACATTCAACACACAGCTATTGTGACAGCACGGACACAGTACATTCAACACACAGCTATTGTGACAACACGGGCACAGTACATTCAACACATGACTTTTGTGACAACACGGACACAGACATTGATCAAACATAACATCTCATCGTGACGTGGCCTTGATGAGGACCAACTGAACTGTATCCCAGGAAGAGTTGTATCGCTAGAATAAACATGATATCTGTGATTGACATTGCGACAAAAGTATCAGATAACTTTTATTATGTTTATAAATGTAGGTCACTTTATTAATGTAACAAAAAGCTGGTCAAATGTTGTACTAACATTTACAATTCATGTTCAATTTAGCCAGCGAGTAGTTACACTAAAGTCGTACAATTCTAGAACTGACATCTGACAAAATAGAACTGATCCGCTCAAAGACAGAGAGCTGTGTACACTTGCCGTAGAAAAAGATACAATTGATTGTGACAGCGGAGACTATAGCACTCAAGTCATCACACTTAACGTTCAGACGCTGGGCATGTGTATAACCTGTGTAGGAAGTGTAAGTTTGGGATGTTTTTTTCATTAAATAATGAAATTAACAGGTTATGTTTGGGTACATTAGCTCGAGACAGTAACAAAACAAATAACTGCTACACTTGAGAGTATTGCTTTACAATGTTACATGGAATATTATGGAATACCAAGGTTTAAATTGTTACATGGAATATTATAGAATACCAAGGTTTAAATTCCTACATAGACGATGATAGAATACCAAGGTTTAAATTCTTACATAGACGATGATAGAATACCAAGGTTTAAATTGTTACATAGACAATGATAGAATGTTATGTTATGTTCCTCCAGGGCCATAGGCGGCGCATAGGGCAGAAACCATAGCTTTCCATTTCTGTCTTTGTGTTGCCAGGTCTTTAAATTCCTGTGTGTTGTTTAGGTTCATTGACATGCCTTCTCTATTAATGGTTCTTCGTAGAGTTTCTCTAGGTCTCCCTCTTCTTCTTACTCCAGGTGGCACCCAATATAGTGACTGCTGGGGAATTCTTAGGCTGTTCATTCTGAGAACATGGCTGATGTAAGTCCAACGCCTTTGTCTAATGAAGGAAGATATATAGGTTTATTTGCTTTTCCTCTCTTATAGTAGTGTTAGATTTAAAGTCACTCCACTTAACGTTCAGAATGGTACGTAGGCATTTGTTTTCAAAGGTAGTCTCTTATCTGTGGCTTTTGTGGCGTTCCAACTTTCGCATCCATATGATAGAATAGGGATGATGTTGGAGTTAAACAACTTGAGTTTTGTGGTGTTTCTTAGTGTGTTTGACGTCCAGATGTTGCGTAGTTTATTGAAAGCACCCTCTGCAAGGGCAATACGGAGTAACATTTCTTTTGATGAGTCTCCATCCAATGCTAGATTGGTGCCTAAATATGTAAAATTGTTGACTTTTAATAATGGATTATTTTGAATTTCTATGTTGTCGTTGGATCTCGTAAAATCTAGTATATGAGGTTTTGATGTGTTGATTTTCAACCCTATCTGATTTGAGTAGTGTTGAAGATTATCAAGCTTAGATTGAGCATCTGTAGGTTTGCGCTCAAAAGGGCCAGGTCATCTGCGTAGTCAAGATCTTCGAGAACGGTATTATTAATCCATTTTATTCCTGTCATCTCATGTTCAGTGCTCTTTCTCATGACCCAATCAATAGCGACGAAGAAAGGTAATGGGGACATGATGCATCTCTGTTTAACGCCCGTAACAACTTGGAACCATTCTGATTTCTCAGTGTTTGTTTGAACACAACAATGTGAGTTGGTGTAAAATACCTTTATAACATTGATTATTTTAGTAGAAAAACCGTATTGCTGTAGAATATTCCATAACGTAGACCAATGAAGACTATCAAATGCTTTTTCATAGTCAATAAAGTTGATTATGAGCGGGGATTGACATTCGAGTGATTCTTCAATGATGATGCGAAGAGAGAATATGTTTTCTGTGCAGGAGCGAGCTGATCTAAAGCCTGCTTGTTCTTCTCTGATAGATATACCAAGGTTTAAATTGTTACATGGAAGATGATAGAATACCAAGTCAATATGAAATTCTCATTCTTCCCTCTTCATCCATAAACCTATAATGCTTCAGGGTGGTATGAAGCACCACATTGCATGTATCAACACACAGCGTTCTACAACGATTTCTATACTCACGTCTTCAAAGAACAAGGACTTTTTCCACGTGGATGTCCAAATGGGAAAGTTATCAAGAAAGAAAACCCATAAATCTATCTATTCTTTTCTCTGCTTCTGCTATACGGCGTCGCAGGATTGAATGACGATCGTTTTTCGGGCTATTGTACGTCTGGTTGCTTGATATGTAGTAATATTGTGAGGTTTCAGAATGTTAGTAACTCCTTCAAGCCACATTCTTCTTGGTCTTCCTGTGCATCTTGATGTTTCCATTTTTATGCTGTATGCTCTTGCCGACTGCAAGTAAGGATTAATTCTTATGAAGTCGCCGAACTATTTCAGTCTCGGTTTTTCAACAGTTCTTGTCATCTGTTTATGTCTCACATCATCTCTTCTTGTTCTGTTCACTGCTTTCCTAACACATTTCATTTCACGTCTATTAAGTTTTCTATATTGCTCTTTTTGTTCTTGTCCATGTCTGGCATTGATAACACAATGTGGTATAAAGATTGAATTTATGACTTACCGTCTGGTTTCCATCGGAATAGCTTTGTGTGTCAAAAGTAGTGTAGGTTCTTAATTTACCTAATTGTTTTTTGAATTCTTGTCTCGAGCTCTCTGTCCATTCTCCCGTCGTCTTTAAAAATGCTTAGGAAATTTATAAATAACGACGCCTCACCACCTTGTCGGATATCCACTGACAGTTTGTTAATTGAGAGCCTCACCACCTTGTCGGATATCCACTGACAGTTTGATATTGAGAGCCTCACCACCTTGTCGGATATCCACTGACAGATTGTTAACTGAGAGTCTCACCACCTTGACGGATATCCACTGACAGATTGTTAACTGAGAGCCTAACCACCTTGTCGGATATCCACTGACAGATTGTTAACTGAGAGCCTAACCACCTTGTTGGATATCCACTGACAGTTTGATATTGAGAGCCTAACCACCTTGTCGGATATCCACTGACAGTTTGTTACTGAGAGCCTCACCACCTTTTCGGATATCCTCTGACAGTTCGTTACTGAGAGCCTCACCACCTTGTCGGATATCCTCTGACAGTTCGTTACTGAGAGCCTGACCACCTTGTCGGATATCCTCTGACAGTTCGTTACTGAGAGCCTCACCACCTTGTCGGATATCCACTGAAAGGTAGGTGATTGTTTATACTCATATCCTCAGCGATAGAGGTGAGTGTGGACACATCTTCGACATGTCCAGTGTTTAATATTGTCTGTCCATCATATACTTTGACTTTATACTTAAACATTATTCTACACGTAAAACACAATGTTGAAACGTCGAAACAGTCTTGTACAGGCTTATGTGTATGTTTGTCGTGCACATAGCTTATTGTCTGATGATATGTACGTTCATTGTAAACCTGACATATAAAGTAAGGATACCCACACCTACCAACGTGTAACAATGATACCCACACTTTCCAGCGTGTAACAATGATATACACACTTACCAGCGTGTAACAATGATATACACATTTACCAGCGTGTAACAATGATATACAGATTTACCAGCGTGTAACAATGATATACACACTTACCAGCGTGTAACAATGATATACACACTTACCAGCGTGTAACAATGATATACACACTTTCCAGCGTGTAACAATGATATACACACTTACCAGCGTGTAACAATGATATACACACTTTCCAGCGTGTAACAATGATATACACACTTACCAGCGTGTAACAATGATATACACACTTTCCAGCGTGTAACAATGATATACACACTTACCAGCGTGTAACAATGATATACACACTTTCCAGCGTGTAACAATGATTATAACACTTTCCAGCGTGTAACAATGATTATACACACTTTCCAGCGTGTAACAATGATATACACACCTACCATCGTGTAACAAGGATACCCGCATTTAACAGCATGTAAAAAGGATTCCCACACTTACCAGAGTGTAACAAGAATATCTACACTTTCCAGCGTGTAACAAGGATACCCGCATTTAACAGCATGTAAAAAGGATTCCCACACTTACCAGAGTGTAACAAGAATATTCACCATATGTAACAAGTATATCTACACTTACCAGCGTGTAACAAGGATACCCATATTTACAATTGTGTAACAAGGATACCCAGAACATGTAACAAGTATGCAATACTTACCAGCGTGTAATAATAGTACGTACCACATGTGCAAGTATACACATACTTACCCATGTAACAAGGATATACACACTTACCAGCGTGTAACAAGGATATCCATACTTACCAATGTGTAACAGGAATATCCGCACTTACCATCATGTTGCAAGTATACCCACATTTACCAGCGTGTAACATGGATACCAACCACAAGTGGGTAACAAAATATCTAGTCATTATTTTCATTACCAGAAAATATCATCATGACGTGGCAAAGTGCCAGCAGCAGTCTTGTTACAAGATACTATAGAATATAGCATTGTGGTCATCCAAATCGCCATGTTTGTCCTTCATGATTCTTGATGATGCTTGTTGGTACAGCTCGTAGCCTCACCCAGAAATCAACATTTCTATATCAACGATCCTCTACAAAAGACCACCACTCCTACAGTTGAATGAGTGATCGCTGAAGTAACACCACCACTCCTACAGTTGAATGAGTGATCGCTGAAATAACACCACCAATCCTACAGTTGAATGAGTGATCGCTGAAATAACACCACCACTCCTACAGTTGAATGAGTGATCGCTGAAATAACACCACCACTCCTACAGTTGAATGAGTGATCGCTGAAATAACACCACCACTCCTACAGTTGAATGAGTGATCGCTGAAATAACACCACCACTCCTACAGTTGAATGAGTGATCGCTGAAATAACAGCACCACTCCTACAGTTGAATGAGTGATCGCTGAAATAACACCACAACTCCTACAGTTGAATGAGTGATCGTTGAAATAACACCACCACTCCTACAGTTGAATGAGTGATCGCTGAAATAACACCACCACTCCTACAGTTGAATGAGTGATCGCTGAAATAACACCACAACTCCTACAGTTGAATGAGTGATCGCTGAAATAACACTACCACTCCTACAGTTGAATGAGTGATCGCTGAAATAACACCACCACTCCTACAGTTGAATGAGTGATCGCTGAAATAACAATTTTAAAACAAATGTTCACACGACTTGATATGATCAACAAGACTTATTCCTATTATTGTATTGATAATATTTGGTGTTCTTAATGTACTCAACCTGAAAGTGATGTATTATCCGACATCGAACTCTGCCATAGACAACAGCAAATAGCATACTAATGCAGCAGCCATTCCACTCGAAGAAATGAAAGGCGCCAAACGCTAAGTGCTAGTAATAACACAGTTCTCATTGATTAAAACCAATCAAAATGTTCATATCGCGATCTTTGGTTCTTCGTTGGAGCGGTTGTTCGGGTATTTGTTCTTCCACGTTTTTACATCTGTGTATGAATCTTTGAAATTGATTTTCAGGGGAAAAAACATAGATCGTGTTTCTGTGTTGGAGAATTAGCCTGCGTTATTAATTAACGTTATCAAGGCAGGATACAAGCAATTACTTGGACAGATCCAGTAACAGAGAAGTCAATGTTAGACACAAACATGCGGCTTTTGTTATGTTTTGTGTGTGTGTCAACAAATGATAACAGTGGAGAATAAAGACACAACCGAAACATTTGAATTTCAACCAAACTATAATCTGTCTGAACATTTACATGAGCTCTTAGTACTTAGAGATTAAAGTACTTTCATTGAGAAGTGTCATTGAATTTTAAACAATGCGGTTTTTGTTATGTTGTTTCATTGGTTAAAGATGTTTTTAAATTTTTTTTATTGATTGGGGAAATAAATTTCTAGATTTTATTGAATTGTTGGATTGAATAAATGAAGAACTAGTGTCTTGAGCTGTTTGCTTAAATGTAGAGGTAATTTATTTAGATGTTAGCTTGCAGACATATTGCATATTGTTTATCCCCAGATGGGGGATAATAAAAAAGAATCACAAAAATATTCAAACGTTCAGTCATATCCCATGTTTAGAGATATGAGAGTACCACTCATAGCACGTAACTCCGTAGCGTTGAGGTATTATTCCCTAGCGTCTCCGAAAAAAATCCACTTTATAAATAAGACGTCGTTCCGAGTGGCATACCAACTCGCGACCTCTTGAGCACACAGTTTCATTTTGGTGGTGCGGGGTTCGAGTGGTGGGTCCACATTCTAGGAAAGTATAGCATAACAATTAGTAATAATAAGTAAGTAATAAATTGTGGGAAAATACACACCACCCCCCCCCCCCCTTAAATGACGCTTAAAGATTTTCTCAAAAGAGTTTTAATACACACCATAAGAATTGTAATATTTTATTTTCCTCTTATAACAACCCCCACTTATCAATGGCATGGTTACGGCACTGCCAAAGTGATTCAGTTGTGGCAGCCATCTTCATACACAAATGTTGTAGGACATTCTTGAGTAGGCAAATGTTGTAGGACATTCAACCGATTCCAGATGTGTGAATAAGATCATATTTTCACTCATTGTAAATGTTCACACTTTGGAAGGAAAGTCTGTCTAATATTCATCCGATATCTGTCTACAGTTTCAAAACAAGTCTTCATTTTAGTCAACTGAAAGTTTGAGATCACGATAAAGTTATCCCAACAATGTGGTCAGCGGAACGTCTGTTGTCTGACCTATTGGTATATTAGCCATCTTTGCGCGGTCCTGACATCACAAGGCAGGAGCGAATATTCGTGGAAACGGTAAGAATATAGTTCTGTTTGTCTGAAGTTCACCTTATCTCCTTGTCCATCTCGTGAGATTGTCCCCCGGCACCACATACATTGGCAACCTTCATTCCTGTGTCGAGACTGCCAGCACAACAATTTTCTGACGAAAAGAAGTCGTTAAACATGATACAATGAAACAAACATGTCTACAACAGTTTTAACATTTCTCCTTCTCACGTCTATCCTTTCTCGTTTTTTTCGTGTGTCTGAATGTAAACATGAGATTGATGGAGAGTTACATGTGGGTTAACATCAAGAATTTCTGCTTCAATTCTGGGAGACATTATACGCTAATGGAGAAGTCTTAGGATGTCAAGTGCCAGAACCACTTCTAGTGTACTACCTGAACCTTGTCCACCTCCGTTCTGTGTATACTCCGTTTGGAAATGTACGCTATCACACAATGCGGTATACACATTACAGGCAAATTTGCTTGTATCAATGACTTATCAACATACTTAGTAAACATTAAGAACTTTGACTTGAAAAAAAATTTATAAGTCAGTCCTAGCTTCTAAACATTGCAGTGTAGATAGTCAGTCCAAGCTTCTCAACATTGCAGTGTAGATAGTCAGTCCTAGCTTCTCAACATTGCAGTGAAGATAGTCAGTCCTATATTCTCACATTACAGTGTAGATAGTCAGTCCACGCTTCTCAACATTGCAGTGTATATAGTCAGTCCACGCTTCTCAACATTGCAGTGTAGATAGTCAGTCCACGCTTCTCAACATTGCAGTGTATATAGTCAGTCCACGCTTCTCAACATTGCAGTGTAGATAGTCAGTCCTAGCTTCTCAACATTGCAGTGTAGATAGTCAGTCCTAGCTTCTCAACATTGCAGTGTAGATAGTCAGTCCACGCTTCTCAACATTGCAGTGAAGATAGTCAGTCCTAGCTTCTCAACATTGCAGTGTAGATAGTCAGTCCTAGTTTCTCAACATTGCAGTGTAGATAGTCAGTCCTAGTTTCTCAACATTGCAGTGTAGATAGTCAGTCCTAGCTTCTCAACATTGCAGTGTAGATAGTCAGTCATAGTTTCTCAACATTGCAGTGTAGATAGTCAGTCATAGTTTCTCAACATTGCAGTGTAGATTTTATTTTGTAGAGAAAGATCTGCCATTATCTGTTTATGTGAGTATAAACGATATACTATGGATCTGTGGCCACGTGATACAGTGCAGGTCTTTTACGGCCAGGATACCAGGTTCAAATCCCACTACACGCAGTTGTGCATCCGGATGTTCAAAAAGCAATGACAAACAATTCTTATTAACAATACAAAAACTACGCTGGGCCTATAACATTAATGTGTAATCACTTATAACATTGATGTGTAATCACTTATAACATTGATGTGTAATCACTTATAACATTGATGTGTAATCACTTATAACATTAATGTGTAATCACTTATAACATTGATGTGTAATCACTTATAACATTGATGTGTAATCACAAAATCTATATTAACATACAACACATTACCGACATTATCCACATAGACGTTTCATCATGCTAATAATCACGGACAGTAATCACACACAATAATCACACACAATAATCACACACAATAATCATGTACAGTAATCACATACCATAATCGCATACCATAATCACATACCATAATCACATACAATAATCAGTAATCACATACAATAATCACATACAATAAGCAGAAACAATGCTAAACATATGATACTTCCATAGGGAACTCACGTAATCACATACGGCACTCACAAATACAGTACACAGATACACTACTCAAACACATCACTGATATACAATAATCACATACTGTACTAAGCATATACTAATCCCGCAGGGTACTCGCATATAGTGCTCATGTATAGTACCCCTGTACAGTACTCACATACAGTGCTTACATACAGTCTTAGAAAAGTACTCAAATACAGTATTCACAAACATATTGACATATAGTACTGACATATAATAATGATATACAGTACTGAAATATAGCACTCACATATAGCAAACACATACATTGCTCACATATAGCAAACACATAAATTACTCACACACAGTACTCACACATTTGACGCACACACATTACATATACTACTCACAAATTGCACTCACATATAGTGCTCATATATAGCCCCCTCCCCCATACATCACTCACATACAATACTCACATACAGTACTTAGAAAGGTACTCAAATACAGTAGCCACATACAGTACTCACGTATAGTACTCACACGTAGTACACGTATTTAGTACTAACACAGGGTACTCAGAAATTGTACGCTCATACAGTAGTCACATACAACACTCCCAAAAATTAATTGCTCACATTCACAAAATAATCACACTCACAATTTTCTCCAAATATTCACATCTCTGAAATAAAATACCCTTCCTGTAGTCCATCACGATCCGTAACTGGAGATACACAAAATCATATTGGACAGTCTAGGCTTCCCAAAAAATGAACAAAAATGTGTTTTTGCCGGTAATTAAGACCCCATGCGAGGAAATGTTTCATTTCCCATCAGCTAGTGACCCTGTGGTGTATGAAACGTTTGCAGGCAGATGAAACATCAGATTAGGGGGTCAGAAAGTGGGAGTAGAAAGGATTGACCGACGCGACGGGAAATGGAACAGTGGATGAGCATTATACGAGAGTAGTGGTGTACTCGTTCACCAAAAATGATGTGGTCAAGCAGATACTTCATAAATTTAAATCTCCCATAGGCACACATACACACGCAGCCACATTCATGCACAGACACAACAGTAATCACACACATATACACACGCAGCCACATTCATGCACAGACACTTATATACGCAAACACAACAGTAATTACACACATATACACACGCAGCCACATGCATGCACAGACACAACAGTAATCACACACATATACACACGCAGCCACATTCATGCACAGACACAACAGTAATCACACACATATACACACGCAGCCACATTCATGCACAGACACTTGTATACGCAAACACAACAGTAATCACACACATATACACACGCAGCCACATTCACGCACAGACACTTATATACGCAAACACAACAGTAATCACACACATATACACACGCAGCCACATTCATGCACAGACACTTATATACGCAAACACAACAGTAATCACACACATCCTCATATACAACTTCTGCTAGTCCCGCGCATAATTTCATACAACTTTTGCTAGTCCCACGCATAATTTCATACAACTTCTGCTAGTCCCACGCATAATTTCATACAACTTCCGCTAGTCCCACGCATAATGTCATACAACTTCTGCTAGTCCCACGCATAATTTCATACAACTTCCGCTAGTCCCACGCATAATTTCATACAACTTCTGCTAGTCCCACGCATAATTTCATACAACTTTTGCTAGTCCCACGCATAATTTCATACAACTTTTGCTAGTCCCACGCATAATTTCATACATCTTCCGCTCTTTTGCTAGTCCCACGCATAATTTCATACATCTTCCGCTAATCGCACGCATATTTTCATACATCTACCATTAGTCAGTCTCACGGATATTTTTTATGTTTCTTCCGTTACTCCTGATATAAGCGACTCTCCCTTCCATAATTGTGCCAAAATCTCTTCCCATTAATTCTCCCCGTAAAGAACTGTTAACGCAAACAATACCTGTTTTGTGTTGATATTTCACAACATATGTTTCCCGTTCCCATAGTTTAGTGTATAAATACAGCATTATTGACATCAACATTTGTCAACATCCAGCGCACCCCCTCTCGTATCAACCCCCCCCCCCCCAAATTATTAAGGTTATTTATAGACCTCTAACTAATGTTACATTGTAGAGAAGTTGATTATGAAATATTGTTATTGCACCCAGGGTCGCCCGTATGGTGCCGGGGCCCGACAGTGAAGCAAAGAATAGCAACAGTGTTTACCTTCCATGCATGTTTTAAGAAGCAACTAAGAAGCTTGTAGGGTATTGTTGGCTGCTCCATTCATATAGGTTCAAGGTGATATAGAGGCATTGCTGATGTGTCAAGCCGAAATATCCACAGAAATCGCATCAAATCTATAAACCACGTCACAACTCATTTCTTTCTCCATACTACATTCGATCGAGATGAGAAGAAGAAGAAGTATCCAGGTAAAGTGTTAGGTAATATGTTTCTTGCAATATATATCTAAAAGTATTTATGATGATGGTTCCTGTGACACGCTGGTTAGAAACATGCATTACTATCCTCCAATTCATTAATTTTCCGTTTGCGCTGAAGTTTGCGCATAGGGCAGAGATCAGAGCTCTCCAATTCTGTCTGTTCAAAGCTATTCTGTGCAGTTCTTGAATAGTATGAATATTGTTTATTTTACTTTCTCTATGTATTGTTCTTCTGAGTGTTTCTTTTGGACTACGCCTGGCTCTTCTGCCTCTAGGTATCCATTCAAGAGATTGGTGGTGTATGTCTGCGCGTAGGACATGACTTATGTAGAACCAACGGCGTTTTCTAATAACACCTGTGATGTAATGTTGATGTGTTTTTCTCCTCTGATTTTATCATTTGATTTGAATTCACTCCAATGGGTGTTAGAAGACATTTGCTCTATAGTATTAATATTGAAAGGATGGAGGTGATTGGTTGAGCAGCTCTATAGTATTAATATTGAAAGGATGGAGGTGATTGGTTGAGCAGCTCTATAGTATTAATATTGAAAGGATGGAGGTGATTGGTTGAGCAGCTATATAGTTGCTGTAGCCTATTCACAAATAACTCAGCACAAATCTGCTGTTCACTGCAGGCTGTGCAAAGTAAATCGACTGTTCTGCATTCTCTTCCAAATACAAAAACAATCAATGAAGCTAGACACAAAGAAGTATTATACGAGTCTCGTAAATAAGAACAGTCTGATGAAAACGAGCACAGTTGTTTTAGTCAAGACTGAAACTAATTAACATCTAACTAGCAGACACTACAATTATAGCACAAGTCATTATTGGACAAATAAGTGTAGCAGTATTCAGTTAGAGAATAATCAGGATGTGGATGTTCTGGTTGAGACTAGAATAGAAAGTGCATATTCAGATTGGGATTAGTTAGAATATAATTATTCAGGTAGATATAGTTATAATGTGACTATTTAAGTTGAGATTATTTATAATTTGACTTTTTAATTTGGGACTGGTCATGATGTGACTATTTAAGTTGATATTAGTTATAATGTGACTAGTTAGAATGTGACCATTCAGCTCTAGAATAGTTAGTATGTAACTAATTTAGGTCCAGACTCCTCTGAATATGATAATTCTGGTCGAGAAGAGTTATAGTGTTATTATTCATTTATGGGCCATTTAGAATGTGACTGACTACAGTACTTGGTTTGAGAATAGTTCGAGTGTGATTTTTCAGGGTGAGATCAGTTAGAGTGTGACCATTCAAGGTGATATCAGATAGAGTGTGACTATTCATGTTGAGATCATGTTGAGAAAGCGACCATTTGGTTGAGATTAATATTGTTAGATATTGGAATGTAACTGTTTGTGCTCGACAACTGTGGGAGTTCGACAGGGATGCATAATGTCCCCAGTACTTTTTAACATATACTTAGAGCACATCATACAAGAGACATTACATGACTACAACACGTCTATATCGATCGGAGGTCGCCCTATTTGCAACTTGCGTTTCGCTGATGATATTGATCTTATAGCTGGGTCAGAACAATCATTGCAAGAATTAACATCAAAGTTGGAAAAAGTTACCAGCAAGTACGGAATGGAAATCAATACAGATAAGAGCAAAATCTTGGTAAACAACAGAGACACAGAAAACCAGACTAATATCATGATGAATGGACATAAGCTTGAGGAGGTGAATACCTTCAAATACCTCGGATCCAGTATATGCAGCGATGGTAAATGCAAAGCAGAACTAAAAATAAGGCTGGAGATGGCTTTAGCATCCTTGTCAAGGCTAACTGTGATTTGGAAAAGCAACATCAGTGTTGGAGTGAAAATCAAACTGTATAAGTCGCTGGTGCTTTCTGTTGTGTTGTATGGTTGTGAGAGTTGGACACTCACTGCGGACATGGAGAGAAGATTACAGGCTTTCGAGTATAAATGCTACAGAAGAATTCTACGAATTTCCTATAGGGAACATAAGACCAATGTGTACGTAAGAAATAAAGTAGAGATGTGTGCAGGTGTTCAGGAGCCATTGCTTTCAATAGTGAAACGACGAAAACTAGCATGGTTCGGACATGTATGCAGGCACGATTCCTTATAAAAAACAATACTGCAGGGAACTGTCGAGGGTGGAAGAAGCAGAGGAGGACAAATAAAGACATGGTCAGAAAACATCAAGAAATGGACAGGGCAAGATATTTCCCCACTCATCCGTATCGCTGAGGATAGAATTCGCTGGAGGACTCTGTGTGCTGAAGCATCCAATGTGGTACCACTACGACCCTGAAGGGTTATGTGTTTATTGATTTGATTGATTGATTGATTGATTGATTTGATTGATTGATTGATTGAACTGTTTGTGTTGTGCATAGTTAGAATGTGACTATTCATGTCGGGACTAGTTACAATGGGATCAGCCAAAATGAGATTGGCACACTAGAACTACTAAGGATGAGTAGTCAGAACTCATGTATATGTCTCAATAATTATAAATAACTTTACAGCCTTGATGTTCTGTTCCTTCTCCCATCTGTCATGTCAAATATTCATCCACAATTGCTTCAACTTTGCTACAAAATCCAAACATCGAATGAATTCATGTTTTCTAATTGACCGGGCTTCTTTGACATTCTCCTTCTTGTTCGTTGTTAATTTTGTAACGATTTTTGGGGTAACTTGTGCCGTTCCCTATAGCTATGTTCTCTCAAATGTCCAAACAATATCCTTCTACTGTTCCTCTTTCTCGTTGTTCTTTTATTCTATTGATGCCTAATGACGCAACAAAATGTTACAACCGCTGTATCCACTTAGGAACTTTTTTCTCAAAGTTGCCATGAAAAGATGGAACATCGAAATGGGATCTGGTGTATTTGTAGTTTCTCTCAAGTGCTTGCGCTTGATACTCCATGTTTTGTAGTTCAAACCTTCACAAAACACGGAATAACTACGGAAATTTCCGGAGAAAGCCTTTTCATCCAAGCGTTGTTACTTCACGCGGCTTAGCAGAAGACAACATGAAGTACTGTTGAGGCGAGTCATCTAGGCTCGTTAAGAGTGACACACTCAAAGCTGTTTTTTCACAGTCAACTCTTAACTTCAAGCCCTCAAGATTCAGAAACTGCCAATTATATGTCTTAAATTGGACGCATCCATTGCTGAGGGTTTCTCTGACGTTTTGAGACTGAACCTTCTCTATTACCAAGAGCCAAACGAAGATGCAATGAAAGGAAGTGTTAGTTTGTGCTGAACAATATTAGTCACGTCACAGACGTAAAGGTGAGAACTCTTAGACTTTTTTTTAAAGTTCTCATACCTCACTTATTAAATTCTTTTAAATTTCCTTTCTCGCTTTTATCTTTCTTTCTATGTGTATCTCTTCCCCTCATTTGTTCTTTTCATTACTCAGATCGTCATTGTTCTTTCTGCTAGAACAAGAGCAGATGGGTTAGTTGAGGTGTTCATGCTATCTCATGCTCAGAAAATTGAACTCTTTATCAACAGCCCCGCCTCTAAAATGGCCAGTTAAACAGACTGAGCCCATAAAACATCTATTTTTATAATTCTAAATACATTATGACGGAGCAGTAAAACCTTCCAGGGTTAAAAATTTACTTGTTTTTCTAGATGTGTGGTGTAAATGTGTGGTGTAAATGTGTGGTGTAAATGTGTATGTAAATGTGTGGTGTAAACGTGTATGTAAATGTGTGGTGTAAATGTGTGGTGTAAACAATGACTCTAAGACCTATTTTTATTGCACCTGTTTGTTGTCTGTTCTCTGTACATACGACGAGAAAGATAATTGTAACACACAGATAATAACGCTCTTGTACGCAGTAGTATGCAGTAAAAACAAACTATGAATGACTCTCAAGGTAGTAACTCAACGGGGCATTAAATAATGACGCTATTTATAGTAATTCAACATAATATTGAATGTTGGCGGCTTGTGTAATATTTATTTTTTTAAAGAAAGATTGAACAATGGCGACTCCTGCAGTAATCAAACCAAGGATTGAATAACAGCGTCTCGTGCAATAATTTATAATCAAACCAACGATATTTACTTTGACTACTTTATGACTCTTGGTAACGATGGTATAGACAGTTTTCTCACAGTTTATTTTTAGCTTCCATGTTTGACAGTACTCGAGCAGTCTTCTTAAATTTCCATTTAGTCTTTTGGCTGCACTTTCAACATTCTCATGGCTCTGCCATATTGTTAGGTCACAAGCATAGAGGGCTTTTTCAGCTTTGATATGTTTGGCAAGGTTATTAATGTAAATGAGAAAGAGGGTGCAACTCAAAGCAGAACCCTGTGGTAAGTCTTCCTCTAGAACTTTATTAGATGAAATTGCATCATTTATCTTTGTCTGGATTGTTCTGTCAAAGAGGAAGTATTTTATCCAGTTATATAGCTTTCCACTATTTCCCATTTTCATCAAGTATTTTTTTTTTAAATAAACCTCTTCTTCCCAACATAAGGAAATAAATATCAGATCTTCTGGGAGGAAGTAACGATGTGATCTTCTGGGGGGGAAGTAACGATGTGATCTTCTGGGGAGAAGTAACGACCGTGGATGTGATTCTAACAACTCCATACACAGTTATGCGTTTGCTCAATCAAAGCTACGGGCCTAACACCGTATTACTCAGTGCGACTCAGTGGGCGTGAAAAAGGAGTACTTGACTTACTTGATTGATTACATGACAATCGGTGCTATTTATTGGTAGTGTATCCATCTCAGGAAGTAACCATCAACCCAGCATTTTTGGCTGTAGTCATTTTCTAGGCAATATAAATACGTTTAGTAGTTTGCTCTTGCTTTCTGACAGCGGACGGAAATAGAATCAGGTACGTTCTAGCAGCACCGAATCGCTTTTTTATTATTTTCATTTAACCTCATGCTTCCTACTAGAATTTTCTTGCTTTCTGAACGGTACGAATGCACAATTGCATGTGATGGGATTCCAACCCGGTACCTAGGTCTCACAGACACGCTCTGTAGCCCGCCATCACAGAGCCGAACAATAATAGATATAGGTACATCAGTATGAATGCCCATGTGGGATACGACTCTAGACTAACGAGCTCATACTTCAAAGACTGCTAGATCTTCAATAACGGCTAGGCAAGACCTCCCCGGGCGGGTAGGCAAGACCTCCCCGGGCGGCTAGGCAAGACCTCCCCGGATTAGTCAACTAATTATCTATCTACATCCCTACAGTGTCTAATACGTGGCATAGGGCAGAAACCAGAGATCTCCAGTTCGAGCAATATAATGCTACTGTGTGTAATTCTTGCATGTTTTTGAGACACATAGTCATATCCTCTTTGTTGCCTGCGCTACGAAGAATCTCTCTTGGTCTTTCTCTTTTTTCTATTACCACCTGGTACCCATTTTAATGCGTGTAGTGGACGTTTGTTTTCATTCATTCTAATTAAATGTCCGATATAAGTCCATCATTTTCTTCTGATTGTTGTAGAAACATATTGATGTGTGGTGTCCACTCTTCCTTACTCTCCGCCAGACGCTATGATATAACCAGAAGATAATTGATTGCTAGGTTGAAAGCCGCGTGCCTCGGACAATGTAACTAAAACAGCATATTTTGTTTAGAGATTCTGTGCCATCCATTTTGGACAACGTATTTTCTCAAAGTTTCGAAGCCAATAGGAGCTAGCTGAACAAACCTGGTTCAAATCACGTCTACTCTCTTCTTACCATTTCCACCATTATTTTCCGCATCCTGTGTTTTCACAACGTCTATCATTTCGTCCCCTGGCGTGGACCCACTCCGAAGTTGAGGCTCTAGGCTTCTTCCTAGTTTTCGTAAGTCGAAGTTTACTGCATACACAGTCACCAACGAGCATTCATAAAACACAAATAACAGACCAGATCGGTGTTAGGCATTTCTTTTTCTCGGTAACGCCAAGCTTAACTTAATATTAAAATGGATGCTATCGCTAAAATTATAATTGGTTCTGTATGGGCAAAAATGTATTCAGTAATCGATGGAATAATTGATATCATGGAATAGAATCAAAACGTGACTGCAAGTTGTGTTTGTCATGACTTCCTAATCATTCCGCAGCAAATAACGCGGGAATTGTGGCCTCGTGGCATTGTCACGTCTGGGTTAACGTCTGATAGAAGAGTTGTTTTCGCGCCACAAAAACCGGCACAAAACAGCGGCCATTACAGACGTGGGTTATTGATGAGAGAGGGTCACATGCCATCAATAATATATTATTGGTGATAGCAAAATCTGTAGATTAGGGGGGTGCCGCCTCTCGCTTTTACCACTGTGAGGAGAACGTGTGCATTCATTTCAAATAAGTGAGAAATTGAACGTGTTAAGTGGTGGAATTGTGAATATAAAACAAAATAATCGGTTATGCTTTAACTGGCTTCATTAATTTGATGACGACAATTACAATTATCAACAATTATTAAGCGTTATAAGGTCGTAAATAAGACGGTAATAGTTGTTATATTAATATTGAAATAAGGTATTTTATCTGCTGTTCAACCCACTTAATTATCCAACTTACATAAACAAAATGATTGCGTGAATCATCAAAAGAACATTAATGATTAGGGGGCATGGGATAACTAGAATTGAATCATGTAGTTGGATGTTATCTATCGCATCTGATTCCATCCTGCTGCGGGTCTTCATGTCTTTGACTAATCTCCCAACATATAAAATAGTGGTAGCATATCCGATCCAAATTGTAACCATCAATTTAACATGTGTTGTCAATGTAACATTTGTAACATCAACCTAGCATTTGTAGAATAAATCTGGTATTTGTAACATCAATCTAGCGTTTCTGTCATCAATCTAGCATTTGTAATATCAACCTAGCATTTGTAGCATCAATGTAGCATTTGTAGCATAAATCTAGCATTTGTAGCATTAATATAGCATTCGTTGCATTAATCTAGCATTTGTATCATCAACGAAACATTTATAGCATCAATCTAGCAATTACGGCACTAATGTAGAGCTTGTAGCATCAATGTTTGTGTGTGTTCGTCCCTCATAAGTGCTGATGGCCATTTTTTACATCCACATTTGAAAATACAGTTTAATTATGACCATATCTAATAGTTATAAATGACTAATAAGCCCTATTCGAGTTTAAATGTTCTTTGACAGTTCGGACATGGAATGACTACTATAAACGGATTTTGGTCTATTCGTGACTTTCTAACTACTCTCCGCTGTTGAGCTGCTGCATTTCTCCTTTTCTCACAAGATGATGCGCTCTTTTGTATTGTATAGCGCCATGTAGATCTATTTTGCGCAAGTTCTTCCAATTTATCTTGGTCTTTTTCAAAGTCTTTCAGTGAATTCTTTAATGAGTCATTGTAGTGCTTCTTTTGGTCACTTTGAGATCGCGCACCATTCTCCAGCTCACCATAGAGAAGTATCTTTGACAGGCGATGTACTAGCTTACGTACCAAATGTCCTGCCCAGCGAATCTGTGTCTGCATAAGGATATTGTCAATGCTGGGGATACCAGATCTGTCACGAACAGTGGTATATGGAATCTTGCCTTGCCATTTGATGTTCATAACCTTTCTGAGACAAGTTGACGTCTATACACAGTATCCATGTTTCACTAGCGTATAACAGCACTGGGACTACCACTTCTCTGTATATTTTCAGCTTAGTCTGTAGGTTAATGCCAGTTCTACGCCACACATTTGCTTACAATCTGGCATCTGACATTTCTAGCATCAATCTAGCGTTTGTAGCCTCAATTAAGCAATTGTAAATGTAGCATTTGTAAATGTAACATTTGTGAATGTAACACTTGTAGCATCAATGTAGCCTTTCTAGCATCCATGTCATCATCATCAGGTGCCAAGCCGGTTGGCGTAGGCGGGCATGGCTCTCCACAGCTCTCTGTCCATAGTATTATGTATCAAGATCGTTGTTGTTTCCCTGCCGTGCCAGGTTGTCAAACTGTCTAATATTTTCTCACGGTGTCGCCCTCTGTCTCTGTTGCCTTCAATCTTGCCTGTTGTGACTATGTTCTAGAAACCTGCCTGTCTCATGAAGTGGCCAAAAACAGAAGATTGCCTTTTTCTTATATTGTTGATTAAGGTCCGTTTCGCTGTTAACTCTTTCAACACCTCTACATTCGTGTTTCTGGCAGTCCATGGTATTCTCAGCATTCTTCTGTAGAACCACATCTCTGTTGTCTCTAATTTACAAATGAGCATCCATGTTGCATGTACAAATGAGGCAGTTATAGCATCAATGTAGCACATGTAGCATCATTATAGCATTTATTGTATCAATATAGCATTTATAAATGAAGCAATTCTAGCATCAATGTAGCACTTGTAGCATCATTATAGCATTTATTGTATCAATATAGCATTTACAAATGAAGCAATTGTAGCATCAATGTAAAATATTATGGATGTAATGATTTTTATCAGTATCTACATTCAGTAATTTGCCAATGCTCTCTGAAAGATCTGAGTACACATTTGCCTGAACTGGTATTTGAACTCCTCAGCTTGGGAGTCACAGACGTGCCATGTACCACCCGGTCACAGATCCTCACAATATGTTTCAACATACACGCTGTTATAATTACATATTGTAAAATGTAATGTTACGCATTGTAAAATGTAATGTTACACATTGTAAAATGTAATGTTACACATTATAAAATGTAATATTACACATTGTAAAATGTAATGTTACATATTGTAAAATGTAATGCTACACATTGTAAAATGTAATGTTACACACTAAAATGTAATGTTACACATTGTAAAATGTAATGTTACACATTGTAAAATGTAATGTTACACATTGTAAAATGTAATGTTACACATTGTAAAATGCAATGTTACACATGGATGTCTGATCAGCAAGATAGAGATGAGGATAGTGATGTTTCACACAGAGCTGTAGATAAGGAGAGGGGTTTTCAGAGTTGTAGATAAGGAGAGGGATGTTCAAACAGAGCTGTAGATAAGGAGAGGGATGTTCAAACAGAGTTGTAGATAAGGAGAGGGGAGTTCAAATAGAGTTGTAGATAAGGAGAGGGGAGTTCAAACAGAGTTGTAAATAAGGAGAGGGGAGTTCAAACAGAGTTGTAGATAAGGAGAGGGGAGTTCAAACAGAGCTGTAGATTAGGAGAGGGGAGTTCAAACAGAGCTGTAGATTAGGAGAGGGGAGTTCAAACAGAGTTGTAGATAAGGAGAGGGGAGTTCAAACAGAGTTGTAGATAAGGAGAGGGGAGTTCAAACAGAGTTGTAGATAAGGAGAGGGGAGTTCAAACAGAGTTGTAGATAGGAGAGGGGAGTTCACACAGAGCTGTAGATAAGGAGATGTGAGTTCAAACAGAGCTGTAGATAAGGAGAGGGGAGTTCAATCAGAGCTGTGGATAAGGAGAGGGGAGTTCAAACGGAGCTGTAGATAAGGAGAGGGGAGTTAAAACAGAGTTGTAGATAAGGAGAGGGGAGTTCAAACAGAGTTGTAGATAAGGAGAATGGAGTTCAAACAGAGTTGTAGATAAGGAGAGGGGAGTTCAAACAGAGTTGTAGATAAGGAGAGGGGAGTTCAAACAGAGTTGTAGATAAGGAGAGGGGAGTTCAAACAGAGTTGTAGATAAGGAGAGGGAAGTTCAAACAGAGCTGTAGATAAGGAGAGGGGAGTTCAAACAGAGCTGTAGATAAGGAGAGGGGAGTTCAATCAGAGCTGTAGGTAAGGAGAAGGGAGTTCAAACAGAGCTGTAGATAAGGAGAGGGGAGTTCAAACAGAGCTGTAGATAAGGAGAAGGGAGTTCAAACAGAGTTGTAGATAAGGAAAGGGGAGTTCAAACATAGCTGTAGATAAGGAGAGGGGAGTTCAAACAGAGTTGTAGATACGGAGAGGGGAGTTCAAACAGAGTTGTAGATAAGGAGAGGGGAGTTCAAACAGAGCTGTAGATAAGGAGAGGGGAGTTCAAACAGAGTTGTAGATAAGGAGAGGGGAGTTTAAACAGAGTTGTAGATAAGGAGAGGGGAGTTCAAACAGAGCTGTAGATAAGGAGAAGGGAGTTCAAACAGAGCTGTAGATAAGGAGAGGGGAGTTCAAACAGAGCTGTATATAAGGAGAAGGGAGTTCAAACAGAGTTGTAGATAAGGAGAGGGGAGTTCAAACAGAGCTGTAGATAAGGAGAGGGGAGTTCAAACAGAGTTGTAGATAAGGAGAGGGGAGTTCAAACAGAGCTGTAGATAAGGAGAATGGAGTTCAAACAGAGTTGTAGATAAGGAGAGGGGAGTTCAAACAGAGTTGTAGATAAGGAGAGGGGAGTTCAAACAGAGTTGTAGATAAGGAGAGGGGAGTTCAAACAGAGTTGTAGATAATAAGAGGGGAGTTCAAACAGAGTTGTAGATAAGGAGAGGGGAGTTCAAACAGAGTTGTAGATAAGGAGAGGGGAGTTCAAACAGAGCTGTAGATAAGGAGAGGGGAGTTCAAACAGAGCTGTAGATAAGGAGAGGGGAGTTCAAACAGAGCTGTAGATAAGGAGAAGGGAGTTCAAACAGAGCTGTAGATAAGGAGAATGGAGTTCAAACAGAGTTGTAGATACGGAGAGGGGAGTTCAAACAGAGCTGTAGATAAGGAGAGGGGAGTTCAAACAGAGCTGTAGATAAGGAGAGGGGAGTTCAAACAGAGTTGTAGATAAGGAGAGGGGAGTTCAAACAGAGTTGTAGATAAGGAGAGGGGAGTTCAAACAGAGCTGTAGATAAGGAGAGGGGAGTTCAAACAGAGTTGTAGATAAGGAGAGGGGAGTTCAAACAGAGCTGTACATAAGGAGAAGGGAGTTCAAACAGAGTTGTAGATAAGGAGAGGGGAGTTCAAACAGAGTTGTAGATAAGGAGAGGGGAGTTCAAAAGAGTTGTAGATAAGGAGAGGGGAGTTCAAACACCCCCTTTCCAATTAAAAACATTGGAACATGACTTTTAGCACTAAGAATTCAGTCACAAAATTGCTTAAACCCTCCACCATTCCCCACCCCCTTCCCGGCCCCCACAACGATTTTTCCCACTGTGATAATCCCACTTCCCATGAAAGGCAGGGAATTACAAAGATGTCAGAATTTATGGTAGCTTACATTCCCTTTAACTTTAATGAACAATGATCTGCATAACACGATCAGAAACCAACGTTGGCACATATTATATCGTATGATAATCGGTTCCTTGTTAATCTCCTACAGATTAGCAGACTATAGCTAGGAGAACGTAATGGGTAGTGTTATGGTTTACAGCTTAACTGCGATATCTTCATATTTAATTCTGATATAACAGAAGTTTCTGAGTCACGTTGAACCTCTTCCGGCCGGTGACGGATAATTATCGGATCATTATAGCAACAACAAAAAAAGGATACAATGTATTTCTACTGTCTGGTCTACATCTACATCCTGCTGGAAATCTAGTGGAAAACATTGTCCTGTTAGGTGAGAGATTCAGCGGGAGTTTGACAATGAATTATGAAGAAAAAGATTGTCCTGTTAGGTGAGAGATTCAGTGGGAGTTTGACAATGAATTATGAAGAAAACGATTGTCCTGTTAGGTGAGAGATTCAGTGGGAGTTTGACAATGAATTATGAAGAAAAAGATTGTCCTGTTAGGTGAGAGATTCAGCGGGAGTTTGACAATGAATTATGAAGAAAAAGATTGTCCTGTTAGGTGAGAGATTCAGCGGGAGTTTGACAATGAATTATGAAGAAAAATAATCAGGAACCCTCTATGAGATCGAACAGTCACATCTACCATAAAATCTCCTGCAACACACGTGCATGTAATCGAATCATTTTCGTAGGGTTCTCTTCACGAGCTTGGAAACTTTCCCATAATTTGTGCAATTCACATTCCAGTGACCAACAAGATGGAGTCCATGTAGAAATGAGAACCCCAATCTGTCCACTGTCCCACAGCAGGCACATTGACAATGGAGATAATTGGCCATCCAGATCTTTTAAGTGGACTTGAAATTGAAGTCGAGAAGGGGACAGTGAAGACTGATTCATGTTCATGGAATCTCTTAACCTCTGTTAACCCATCTTTGTACCGGGCACTTGTCAACACATTTTTCAATCAAGCAGCCGAAACCATATCTTTATTTGTTGCTTGCCAAGAGGTGAACAACGACGACAGAAGAAACTCCTTTATCGTTGACAAGAATGATATTATTTTACCTGTTTATGTGACGTAGGGACGCAGTGGTTTTTGTGTGGATGTTATACCTTCTGTTTCTCTGTTTGTGTGAAGTAGGGAGGCAGTGATTTTTAAATGTTATACATTATGTTTATGTGACCTAGGGGGCTAGGGACGCAGTGGTTCCCTAGCGGTACGCTCCCATACTCCTACTGTTTAGCAGGATCTACTCTGGAGAACAGAATGCTTTGTACCATGGTTTGCTGTTGGTTGTGATATCTCCGCTTTCTTTCAGACACATTAGATTTAGGTATTGCTGTCTGGTCAGTGGGACTTTTAAGGTGTGAGCCAATTCTACTCCAAAAGTCCTTAGACACCACTTCTTATAGTGCGTTCATAAATATTTGTCCACCGATATTGTTTTTTTCCCGTAATTACTGAGCGTATAAGCTTCATATTTTTCATGAGTGTTTTATTTCATAACCACGTTACAGATTTATGATTTATTATTTTCTAAATTGAACGGATTTATTACAGCAGTCGCTACGAATGTCGTATTTAAAGTAGTACTGATTTAATTTTATGTGAAAATTTTACAGTAATTGCTGGTATAGGCGTATCGTTCATTTGTTGTAGCACGGGTAAAAATGAAGTACAGTATATTCCGAATGTAATATTTTTCGTTTCATTGAGATTGTATGTATCGATATATACATTTAACAGTTAAACGTGTATATAATTGCATAATTGTGGAAAGTCTTCGCTCTGTGTACATTCTTTACCATTAACATTAACTCTGGTTTCAAGAGCATTTCATTAAATGGAGTATGTTCTTTTCTAAGCCATATTTTTTTATCTGTTCCTTAGTTGATGAGGATGTAGGGATCTTATCTCCACATTCAGCAACACTATGGTAGGAAGCGTTGTTCATAACCAGACACGAGGGTATATCTAATGATGGAATTACAGTCTTTTCTATCCACTCTCTACATATATGACCAGTCATGTCACCATGGTATTCTCGATTATCGGTAGATTTGGAAATGAAAATAAGTTCACCATTCCTCAAAAGAACATTTTGTCTGCGACATGCATTTGCCATTATTAATATTTGACCTTTGCTGCTTGGTACATATCTTTTAATAATTCCATCTACAGATGGTTATTCCCTTCCATTAGTTTGGTGAGCGTTAATCCACGTTTCATTCGTGTATACAATATCATAGAGAGCCGTGTAGCGCAGCGGTTAGCCATTGGCTTCGCATATGAGTGGTCCTGGGTTTATTCCCCCGTTGAGGAAATGCTTTTCCGATCGCAACGGCTCCCAGGTCGACCCAGCTTTAAATGGATACTGGATTAAACCGGGAAGTAAAGACTGCGAGGGAGAGGAGATGGTTACCGCCCTCATTTGTAGAGTCTCTGAAATGTGAGATCGCTAACATCCCTCACACCGCTACGGTATTAATAAATGATATGGGTTACTTTACTTTTTTTTACAATATTTTAATTTTCTTTAAGCATCTCCCCGATTTGTCTCAAATATTTACTTCTCATAGTTACTAAATGTGGTTTTATCACATCGCGCTTCTGCTACATGTATGGAATTTAATTTTAGAAATATGAATAGCGTTGTTCTTTTCTGTATACATTTTCAATGTCTTTAATGTCAAAGCTTTCGTTACAATCCAAAAGTCTAGTAATTGCTTCCTTAATTATTTTCTTCATCGAAATTATCTACAATATTTTTTCGTCCTCTCGTTTTTTATTTTATTTTAAAATTATGCTTATTTTACATGTTTAAACTACATTGACAGTGTGAAATACTATGAAATAGAGTTCTGCAAATCACCTTTTGTGAAAAATATTTGTACAATCTCATAGTTATACTTTTTAGTGTAATGAATTTAACTTTCAAAGACATGTCTATAATATAGTTGTAAATGTTGCTTTATGTAATTATTTAGAAAAACGATATGTTGAAGACATCACAATAAAAACACGTCGAATATGAGATACACTTTTGAGGAAAATGACATTCTGCTATTATTTTATTATAATTAACTATGAAATTTTTTTTGTAAAATGCTTACTTACTCGTACTTGTTTCACACATGTAAATATTAATTGACGTTCTAAGATCTAATTCGATGTATGGATATGCTGGCTAAAGACATTTCATATCCAGACATTTCATATCCAGACATTTCATATCCAGACATTTCATATCCAGACATTTCATATCCAGACATTTCATATCCAGACATTTCATATCCAGACATTTCATATCCAGACATTTCATATCCAGACATTTCTAGGTAATTGAACAAGACAGAAATGTCGGAGATGCGGTATGTTATTATTCACATTTAACCTGGTATGTCCATAGTTGATGAGATATCCGCTTCTGTAAATCTATTAAGGTATACTGGCTAATGGTTCCGGTTCCATGTTGGTTCAGTGCTCTGTGTGAAATCTTTGTTAGGTGTTGACTACGGGTCACGCTTACGCTCACTCCCAATTCGAGCAGTCTTGAAATTTGTTAGGTGTTGACTACGGGTCACGCCTAAGCTCACTTCCAATTCGAGCAGTCTTGATATTGACTCCTGCTGATTGATCTAAAAATCAACCGAGTATTCTGACTCACCAATCACCGAGTGTTCGGACTCACGAAGAGCACTTAGTATGTCGGTTCAGTCCAAGGACTGACTAAATGTTAAGGTGGTGAGACTAGCTACTTGGTCGGCCGTCGTTTCCCTCCACACCCGCGAGTCCGTGGATAAAAATAATCATGAGTTTTCTTAGTGAGGTCCGCATTTTAGCTCTATTGAATACCACCCATCTCCTACGTACATTACCTGAGTAGACTAAATCATATTCATTGAGTTAGTATGCACCCATAGGAATAGGCTGGCGAGTCTAGCCAGTCTAATACATCATCATCATCATCAGGTGCCATGCCGGCTGGCGTAGGCGGTCATGACTCTCCACAGCTCCTGTCTACAGTATTATGTATCAACCTCGTTGTTGTTTCCTTGCCGTGCCAAGTTGTCAAACTGTCTAATATTTTCTCACGTTGTCGCCCTCTGTCTCTGTTGCCTTCAATTTTGCCTGTTGTGACTATGTTCTCTAAACCTGCCGGTCTCAAGAAGTGGCCCAAAATAAAGAAGATTGCCTTTTTCTTATATTGTTGATTATTCAGCACCTCAACATTAGTTTTTCTGGCAGTCCATGATATTCTCAGCATTCTTCTGTAGAACCACATCTCTGTTGCCTCTAATTTCCCACTTTCCAGTTCGTTTATTGTCCAAGACTCGCACCCATATGTTAGTATAGGGGTTATATAGCACTACAGAACACTCTTTCCCACCTTTAATGACAAGGTCATATTACACAATATATTTTTCATTTTTCTGAATGTTGTTTTTGCCTGTCCTATTCTGCATCTTACTTTTGAACCTCTTCCATCTGCTGTAATCATTGTACCTAAATATTTGAATTTGTGGACTGTTTTAATACCATATCATTCCCTTTGATCTTGCAAGATGTGGTATTTTGTTTCTTTCAAATTACCATTACTTCTGTTTACTAATACAGAGCAATATATTGGACAAGCATTTCAGACAAATATAGAAAACAGATATTACGAACGTAAGACAGAAATGAAATCCGTTTTATAATTGCGTAAATGGCAACAAAGCTCGTCAGGAAGAAAAAGAAGATGCGATTATTTTTTAAAGTTCACATAAATAAAATGAAAATTGTTCAATTTATTCATCCATCTTTTAAAAAGTATTTTTGTTTCCAAGCTCATGGGACTGATAGTTGCCATTCAGGAATGTTTCCGTATTCAATGATCAAATTTTTCTTTATTTTCTAAGGGAAAATACAAACAAGAGCTTTTGTGTCTACAAATTGATGCCAAATACAACAGTTTAAAGATATAATTAAGATCCATTGATCATTCTGTGGAAGGTGAGTATGAGATATCACTTTAAACACAGTAAACACAATCCAAGCACGGTTAGATGATTCCAGAACGTGGCCTATCAATGGAAGAAAGAGGGGCTCTAACAAGCTCGCCGTTTCCAGCAAATTAAAGCGTTTAGGCTTGAACAAATCTCCGCTGTACCCAGCGCAGTCACGGAGCTACAACCACCAAACAAGAACAGTCTCAAGTGTCCTAGTGTTGTGACTGAGGCCCTGATACGATTTTATCAGCGAATAGTGCATGACTGCGCTCCTAAAGAAGTCATATCGTGATACCGTGAATGTTTAACTTGAACAAACCACAGACGTGTTCTATGGATCGTACGAGGATTGCTATTGTGTGAAACATCGCACCTTAATGAAAGACTTTCATATTTTCAGACTTCTTATCAGAATATGAACGACCTGAATACATGTCTTGATTGGTGCAGACAATGTCATTCTATCCACAAAATTAAAGTTGGTAAACATGCCTGATCGGGGAAAATCTAGGAGCAAAACAGGGTTTCCCTATTCTCGGACCATAACAAGGTTGCTATATTCTCGGACCATAACAGGGTTTCCATATTCTCGGAGCATATCAGGGTTTCCATACTCTCGTACCATAACAGGGTTTCCATACTGTCGGACCATAACAGGATTTCCATATTCTCCTACCATAACAGGTTTTCCCTATTCTCAGACCATAACAGGGTTTCCATACTGTCGGACCATAACAGGGTTTCCATATTCTCGGACCATAAGAGGATTTCCATATTCGTGAAATGGGTTATTTTAACCAGAAAAATTTCAAGTAATTTTCAGTACGTTTTCAAACTGATTAAAAATAGAAAAATTGATCAAATATAACTTTCATTGTCAGTAACAAAGATGGAAAAATTTGTGGAAATTTGATCATGAATGGTTAATTTCTGGCAACTTTGGACAGTAACGTCCTGTTATGTTACTTCAGCTACCATACACGATATTTCTGCCAGGCATACGATCTTGTAAAGATGGGGGGGGGGGGTTGATTTACATAAGTTTAATCAATCTAATTGTGTGAGGTTTTGAAGTCACTTATTTTGATCAAAAAATTAACAGGTAGTGGTTGTTGGAGGGTGATTAGCCTCAAGCTGGTTAAACAACTAGCAGATAGTGGTTGGTGGAGGGTAATTAGCCTCAAGTTGACCTATTTCTTATTGCTAAATGCCATGCTATATTTTCTTAAATGTATTTGGCGAGAGGGAATTGAACATTGCAGCCCCCACGTTTTCTACGAAGCTGAGTGATAGTAGAAAGGCTTAAAGAAGTTTTCATCCCATGCACAACAAGAACATGGGCTTGTTGACACGAAGAAGAATAGTGATACATCAATGGGTGGTGGTTAAGCCGAGTATAGAGTGGAGAAAACTACTGGGTTGAAGGAGCCCGAAAGAGTAATACAAAATAGGAACAATTTTTGCTGCACAGGCAAATCAAAAGAAACTTTTTGGGTGGAGTTATCTGTACCACTCCAAATTGGTTAAAAGTGACCCAGAGCCATGCTGAAGTTCTACGTGTGATGCAGAAAGAAGTAGATATCAAATGTAAGCTGTAAAGTGTTTCATAGGCGTAGCTGATTGGCTTCTTTGTAGTTATGTTATCTAATACGGACTATGTTCCTTTTAGAAAATGGGCACGACGCTTGCCGATAGTACCACTCATTGCTAACTACGTATCTTCAAGCCCCGGGGGGTCTCAGAAAATAAATATACTTGCAACAACTGTAAAACAGATTAAAACAGGAACACACACAAAACAGATATCAATAGGAATGCACACAAAAATGGTTAAAGCAAAAACACACCTAAAGCAGTTTAAAACAGGAATACTCGTAAAATAGATTAAAACAGGAAAACATGTAAAACAGATTAAAACAGGAATACACGTAAAATAGATTAAAACAGGAATACACGTAAAACAGATAAAAACAGGAACACACGTGGGTAAGAGTCATGTCCAGACCCAATATCAGATATAAATAAAATAAAACAATGCACACTTTGCACATTTTACATGCCGGTGTCCGAGAGAAATTTAATAAATCATTGTAAGCATTCATTATGAGATAACTGGACGTCCGCGGTTATATCGATATTGACGCAAGACAGAGACACAATAGTGAAGCACACGTGACCGAGAACATATTTGAGTGTGTAATTACGAGAACCAGTTCTTTCGTACGGCTGGTCTACTATCGAAGTGGTTACAGACGTGCCCCGTTCAGTGGAAGTGATAAATATAAAGCAGTTTTTGTGATGGATTAAGGTGTTCTGTGTCAAAGTGACCCTGCAGCCATGCTGCAATCGGATGTGTCAGGCCGACATGCGCAAGTATCGCAGCTAAGTTGTAAACTATAGCACAACTTGTTCCCTTCTCCAGACAAAAAATAGAAGGCAGTAGACAGGATTTGAACCACGCCCGATCAGATGACACGTATTCCCGCTCTTTGTAATTTGAGACAAAAAGTTTTCCGTATTCGACCACAACACACCTTAAAGAAAAAATAATGTGATTAGTCAAGATTTCCTACATGTATATTCTGGAGTTACCATAAACTTGGACCGGTCAATGAAAACACAGACCTTGCTACTTATGGTTGGTTTTGTCTGGGGAGTAGTACCATCCCAGTAGGCCATATTTTCTCTCTCTCTCTTCTTGGTAGTATTGACAGGCATTAAAATGTGTTCTGCAGTCTCTGGGCTCAGTCTACAGTTGCACAGGTCTGTCTCGCCAATCTTCAGCTTTCAGAACATGTGACTTTTCATTCTGTTGTGGCTAGTTCATAGTCTGAAAATGATGGTCTGTTCCTGGCATGACATTTGATGGACATTTGAGGGTCATTTGGTTCTTCACTTGAGTGCGTCTGCTTCCACTTTTTCTGAAATTCTGCTTTTAACATAGTCTTACATTCATAGTATGAATTATCACTTTCTATTTGTTCCAGTGATCCCCTTTCCTTGCCAGGATATCAACTTTTTCATTTCCAGGTATGCCACAGTGGCCAAGGATCCACTGCAGTACTGTTTCTTTGGTAGTACTGCTGAGGTGTAGTAAGCAGGCCGATGTATCCTGTTCAGGATGTAACCATCAACCAAGCACTTTTTTGCTGTAATGATTTTCTAGACAATATAAATACGTACAGTAGCATTGCTTTCTGAACGGTCTGGATGCACATTTGCTAATTGCCTTATTCTACAATTACTTGAGTAAATCTGTCCTTTCGTTACATGAGCAAATTTATGTTCTTGAGTGGAGTGGATAAATCATCTCCCTTGTATTCACGGAGTCGCCTGTTCACTATCGGGACGTGACGTCAGGTGTACAAGTTGAACATCCCTGGGGGGATTATCACTTGAACAACGTGTTCACATAGATCGTGGTGTCATCAGTCTCATCTTCTTTGGTTTGCTTGTGACATGCTTATATCTGATATCTCTACTATATACATGACTGTGTTTTGTAGCTGGTACAGGAGATTCATTGATTCTTGATTAGAAACTGGCTTCACAGCACGCGGGGCACTCCCATAAGTGCTCCGCCCTCCGTTACAGCAGCTATCTCAGTGTATGTAGACTCAGAGTCCCGATCAGGTGTTGCTTGTGTGATCTTCGGGACTTTCCAAAAAAATTACTTTACCTCTAGATACTCCCATTTCTAACATTCTCTGTATGTATACGTTCTCAGCCTCATTGACATCTTCATTAAGTCTGCTTTATCTCTTCTCAGCAATGTGCCGTCTATCGCCGCATTGCCTGCCAATACGTCGGCTATCTCGAGGAGATCCGCTGAGTTTGTGTTCAATTGCTATTTCTCTTGACCAGTGTATGTGCCTGAAGAATATGCTCTGCTGTCTGAGGTGCCTGTCCAGATGTACACATGGCCGTATTGCCAATCTTGAACTGTGTAGACATATGGCTGCAGAATTAGTTGTGCCATGTTCTAAGGTGCAGCGTTCTCTGAACTGCGGTTTCCATTATTGTGAATAGTCAACAGCTTCTGGTATCACACAACTGGATTAATGCCAGAGGTTGAAAAAAAGGTCTCTGAACATAAGAGTTATTCGACGATACCGTTAAACATATCTGCTCCCCAGAAGACATAACTAATGGCCAGGAATGGATACCTTTTCCTACGGTCTTTCAAGAGGCAATCAAGACTATCATTGCACTCAATATGTGTGTAATGCAGCGAACACAGCCCCGTGATAGTGGATGCTGAGGTCAAGGAACTAAACTGCGAGAATACCAATGACACAGATGTTATGATATACACGGATGGGTCGGTCATCCGTCACCACCGATGTTCATGGGCCTTTACTGCTAGATCAAAAGAAAGAACAGTACACGAAGTCAGTGGTGCCTTTACCACAACAACAAGCAGCCTAACAATGTAAGTATTCGCCGTAACGTAGACACATAACTGGCTGGAATCGCAAGCCAATTCCCATGCGTGCATACTAAGTGACTCTCTGAATATGATTCAGAAAGTCAAAATAGGTGATGTACGTAGGGAATGGGTGGAGTCATTAGAGAGAGCTAAAATGCGGGCTTCACTACGAAGACTCACGCTTATCTTTGTCCCCGGACATGCGGGAGTGGAGGGAAAAGAACGAGCCGACCAATTATCTAGTCTTGCCACCACAACAGATGGTCAGCCTATGGATCGAGCAGACATACTCATTGCTCTTTGTGAGTCCTCACGATCAGAAGTTTTTTAGATGAATTAGCATGAGTAAATATGGAGAATGCGCGAATTGGGAGTGAGGATAGGGGTAGCCCGTAGCTCTAACAAAGATTTCAAAAAAAGCAGTGAACCAACATAGAACCGGAACCATCAGCCGGTATACCCTGATAGATTTACTGAAGCGGAGATCTGAGCACATATGGACGTGTCCGGTGTGCGAAGAGGATAATCAACAGACCTAATACCTAAAGAGTTACTCTTCAAATTTTTACAAATATCAACTTGAAGGTATGCAGCAGCCTACCCCATTTTTTACCTTCATTCTGAAACTCGGGCAGATTGTCGGAGTGTATTGCGGAGAACGAAATGTTGTATTTCAATGTTTGAAGCTTGCATGCGATATATGCGCCTCTCGACCAGCTTACAGGAATTTTGGATCCAACTCGGCTCCAATACCCCTTCGTTGCCTATTAAAACATAGATGTCGGATCATAGTGTTACTACTATTTTTTTCCCATCTCCATCCGAGGAAACACGCGAGGGCATAAGTGATATGCGTGGTACTATCTGCAGGGGGCGTGCTGTAGTATTTAGAATGACAGTGCACATGGGAGGGAGGAGAAACCTACCTGAATACAATAACATCAGTCCTTTATGCATTATCTATATCTTCTACTCGAGTTTCAACATTGTACACCTAACCCTCTTTCAATGAAGCCGTACGTCGCCTGGATGGAGAACCATCCATACCACGACACAACCACTTCCACATAAACTACCTTCGTATGATACACAACATCCATTGGTACCAGACATTGAAGTACTGATGAAATCTAAGTCTGTAAGCATACATACAATGTTGATGTAGGCACAGACACGCTGGGCAGGACACATGGTCTGCATGACAGATCATCGTCTGCTAAAAAAAAAAGAAGGTGCCATATGAAGAACTCCTGACTAGTTCTCGCAGAGCGGGATGGCAGAAGCAACGTTTTAAAGACACTCTTAAGACATCACGAACTCACTTCAACATACAGACACATTCATGGGAGAGTCTTGCACAAGACACACATTCAAGGGAGAGTCTTGCACAAGACACACATTCATTGGAGAATCTTGCACAAGACACACATTCATGTGAGAGTCTTGCACAAGACACACATTCATGGGAGAATCTTGCACACGACATACATTCATGGGAGAATCTTGCACAAGACATACATTCATGGGAGAGTCTTGCACAAGACATACATTCATGGGAGAATCTTGCACAAGACATACATTCATGGGAGAATCTTGCACAAGACACAGATTCATGGGAGAATCTTGCACAAGACATACATTCAGGGAGAATCTTGCAAAAGACATACATTCATGGGAGAATCTTGCAGAAGACATACATTCATGGGAGAGTCTTGCACAGGACAGGTCCGATTGACGTATACGATCCGGAAATTGGATCATAGAATAGCAACACGATGTACCTTCCATGCACGTTGTAAGAGTCGACTAAGGAGGATATAGGGTAGAGGTGGGTGTCCCATATTATATTGGTTAAAAATGACACAGAAACGTTGCTGCAGTCGGATGTTTCAGGTCAAAATGTGCAGATATCGCTACAAAACTGTAAACCATGACACAATACATTATTATCTCGGGACTACATCCTATTAATTTTCAGGTTTTGGAGAATGAACGTGTAAGAAGAAAAGTAGTACATCAAATGTAGAGAACCGCTATAAGACACTATGCTGCGCAACCAAAACTTGTTATAAGACACTATGCTGCGCAACCAAAACTTGTTATAAGACACTATGCTGCGCAACCAAAACTTGTTATAAGACACTATGCTGCGCAACCAAAACTTGTTATAAGACACTATGCTGCGCAACCAAAACTTGTTATAAGACACTATGCTGCGCAACCAAAACTTGTTATAAGACACTATGCTGTGCAACCAAAACTTGTTATAAGACACTATGCTGCGCAACAAAAACTTGTTATAAGACACTATGCTGCGTAACAAAAACTTGTTATAAGACACTATGCTGCGCAACAAAAACTTGTTATAAGACACTATGCTGCGCAACAAAAACTTGTTATAAGACACTATACTGAGCAACAAAAACTTGTTATAAGACACTATGCTGCGCAACCAAAACTTGTTATAAGACACTATGCTGCGCAACTAAAACTTGTTATAAGACACTATGCTGCGCATCCAAAACTTGCTATAAGACACTATGCTGCGCAACCACAAACGTGCTATAAGACACTATGCTGCGCAACCACGAACGTGCTATAAGACACTAGGCTGCGCAACCACAAACGTGCTATAAGACACTATGCTGCGCAACCACAAACGTGCTATAAGACACAATGCTGCGCAACAAAAACGTGCTATAAGACACTATACTGCGCAACAAAAAAGTTGCTATAAGACACTATACTGCGCAACAAAAACTTGCTATAAGACACTATGCTGCGCAACAAAAACGTGCTATAAGACACTATACTGCGCAACAAAAAAGTTGCTATAAGACACTATACTGCGCAACAAAAACTTGCTATAAGACACTATGCTGCGCAACAAAAACGTGCTATAAGACACTATGCTGCGCAACAAATCTTGCTATAAGACACTATGCTGCACAACAAAAACGTGCTATAGGACACTTTGCTGTAAGACACTATGCTAAACTTGCTATACGACACTATGCTGCGCAACAAAAACGTGCTATAAGACACTATACTGCGCAACCACAAACGTGCTATAAGACACTATACTGCGCAACCACAAACTTGCTATAAGACACTATGCTGCGCAACCAAAACTTGCTATAAGACACTATGCTGCGCAACCAAAAACATGCTATAAGACACTATGCTGCGCAACAAAAACTTGCAATAAGACACTATGCTGCGCAACCAAAAACGTGCTATAAGACACTATGCTGCGCAACAAAAAACTTGCTATAAGACACTATGCTGCGCAACAAAAAACTTGCTATAAGACACTATACTGCGCAACCAAAACTTGCTATAAGACACTATACTACGCAATAAAAACGTGCTATAAGACACTATACTGCGCAACAAAAACGTGCTATAAGACACTATGCTGCGCAACAAAAACGTGCTATAAGACACTATACTGCGCAACCACAAACGTGCTATAAGACACTATACTGCGCAACCACAAACGTGCTATAAGACACTATACTGCGCAACCACAAACTTGCTATAAGACACTATGCTGCGCAACCAAAACTTGCTATAAGACACTATGCTGCGCAACCAAAAACGTGCTATAAGACACTATGCTGCGCAACAAAAAAATTGCTATAAGACACTATACTGCGCAACAAAAACTTGCTATAAGACACTATGCTGCGCAACCAAAAACGTGCTATAAGACACTATGCTGCGCAACAAAAAACTTGCTATAAGACACTATGCTGCGCAACAAAAAACTTGCTATAAGACTCTATACTGCGCAACCAAAACTTGCTATAAGACACTATACTGCGCAACAAAAAACTTGCTATAAGACACTATGCTGCGCAACAAAAACTTGCTATAAGACACTATACTGCGCAATAAAAACGTGCTATAAGACACTATACTGCGCAATAAAAACGTGCTATAAGACACTATACTGCGCAATAAAAACGTGCTATAAGACACTATACTGCGCAACAAAAACGTGCTATAAGACACTATGCAGCGCAACAAAAACGTGATATAAGACACTATACTGCGCAACCACAAACGTGCTATAAGACACTATACTGCGCAACCACAAATGTGCTATAAGACACTATGCTGCGCAACCAAAAAAGTGCTATATGACACTATGCTGCGCAACAAAAAACTTGCTATAAGACACTATACTGCGCAACAAAAACTTGCTATAAGACACTATGATGCGCAACAAAAACGTGCTATAAGACACTATGCTGCGCAACAAAAACTTGCTATAAGACACTATGCTGCGCAACAAAAACTTGCTATAAGACACTATGCTGCGCAACAAAAACGTGCTATAAGACACTATGCTGTAAGACACTATGCTAAACTTGCTATAAGACACTATGCTGCGCAACCAAAAACGTGCTATATGACACTATGCTGCGCAACAAAAAACTTGCTATAAGACACTATACTGCGCAACAAAAACTTGCTATAAGACACTATGCTGCGCAACCCAAACTTGCTATAAGACACTATGCTGCGCAACCAAAAACGTGCTATATGACACTATGCTGCGCAACAAAAAACTTGCTATAAGACACTATACTGCGCAACAAAAACTTGCTATAAGACACTATACTGCGCAACAAAAACTTGCTATAAGACACTATGCTGCGCAACCAAAAACGTGCTATAAGACACTATACTGCGCAACAAAAAACTTGCTATAAGACACTATGCTGCGCAACAAAAAACTTGCTATAAGACACTATACTGCGCAACCAAAACTTGCTATAAGACACTATACTGCGCAATAAAAACGTGCTATAAGACACTATACTGCGCAATAAAAACGTGCTATAAGACACTATACTACGCAATAAAACGTGCTATAAGACACTATACTGCGCAACAAAAACGTGCTATAAGACACTATGCTGCGCAACAAAAACGTGCTATAAGACACTATACTGCGCAACCACAAACGTGCTATAAGACACTATACTGCGCAACCACAAACGTGCTATAAGACACTATACTGCGCAACCACAAATGTGCTATAAGACACTATACTGCGCAACCACAAACTTGCTATAAGACACTATGCTGAGCAACCAAAACTTGCTATAAGACACTATGCTGCGCAACCAAAAACGTGCTATATGACACTATGCTGCGCAACAAAAAACTTGCTATAAGACACTATACTGCGCAACAAAAACTTGCTATAAGACACTATGCTGCGCAACAAAAACGTGCTATAAGACACTATGCTGCGCAACACAAACTTGCTATAAGACACTATGCTGCGCAACAAAAACTTGCTATAAGACACTATGCTGTAAGACACTATGCTAAACTTGCTATAAGACACTATGCTACGCAACAAAAACGTGCTATAAGACACTATACTGCGCAACCACAAACGTGCTATAAGACACTATACTGCGCAACCACAAACGTGCTATAAGACACTATACTGCGCAACCACAAACTTGCTATAAGACACTATGCTGCGCAACCAAAACTTGCTATAAGACACTATGCTGCGCAACCAAAAACGTGCTATAAGACACTATGCTGCGCAACAAAAAACTTGCTATAAGACACTATACTGCGCAACAAAAACTTGCTATAAGACACTATACTGCGCAACCAAAACTTGCTATAAGACACTATACTGCGCAACAAAAAACTTGCTATAAGACACTATACTGCGCAATAAAAACGTGCTATAAGACACTATGCTGCGCAACACAAACTTGCTATAAGACACTATGCTGCGCAACAAAAACTTGCTATAAGACACTATGCTGTAAGACACTATGCTAAACTTGCTATAAGACACTATGCTACGCAACAAAAACGTGCTATAAGACACTATACTGCGCAACCACAAACGTGCTATAAGACACTATACTGCGCAACCACAAACGTGCTATAAGACACTATACTGCGCAACCACAAACTTGCTATAAGACACTATGCTGCGCAACCAAAACTTGCTATAAGACACTATGCTGCGCAACCAAAAACGTGCTATAAGACACTATGCTGCGCAACAAAAAACTTGCTATAAGACACTATACTGCGCAACAAAAACTTGCTATAAGACACTATACTGCGCAACCAAAACTTGCTATAAGACACTATACTGCGCAACAAAAAACTTGCTATAAGACACTATACTGCGCAATAAAAACGTGCTATAAGACACTATGCTGCGCAACAAAAACGTGCTATAAGACACTATACTGCGCAACCACAAACGTGCTATAAGACACTATACTGCGCAACCACAAATGTGCTATAAGACACTATACTGCGCAACCACAAACTTGCTATAAGACACTATGCTGCGCAACCAAAACTTGCTATAAGACACTATGCTGCGCAACCAAAAACGTGCTATATGACACTATGCTGCGCAACAAAAAACTTGCTATAAGACACTATGCTGCGCAACAAAAAACTTGCTATAAGACACTATACTGCGCAACAAAAACGTGCTATAAGACACTATGCTGCGCAACAAAAACGTGCTATAAGACACTATACTGCGCAACCACAAACGTGCTATAAGACACTACACTGCGCAACCACAAATGTGCTATAAGACACTATACTGCGCAACCACAAACTTGCTATAAGACACTATGCTGCGCAACCAAAACTTGCTATAAGACACTATGCTGCGCAACCAAAAACGTGCTATATGACACTATGCTGCGCAACAAAAAACTTGCTATAAGACACTATGCTGCGCAACAAAAAACTTGCTATAAGACACTATACTGCGCAACAAAAAATTGCTATAAGACACTATGCTCGCAACCAAAACTTGCTATAAGACACTATGCTGCGCAACCAAAAACGTGCTATAAGACACTATGCTGCGCAACAAAAAACTTGCTATAAGACACTATGCTGCGCAACAAAAACGTGCTATAAGAAATGAAAAAGCTGCGCAATGTTCCACGGACACATGTTGAGAGTGCGGTAAAAAAAAATCCAGACACGCACAGGACTCATTATTCTCATCCCGAACCACTGCAGACATCGTCCTCATCATCATCCTAGTTAAGTTATATAGTCATCGTCGATTCCGACAAACGAACAACATATATACACAAACACACATATATATATATATATATATATATATACACGCACACAATTACTGTTGTGCACATATCTCGAAGGCTAACTGCCAAATTCGTTTACTACAACAATACAATAGTCTTCCATACAACAAATCAATCACAGCTTAGATGTAATTGTTTAGTGGAGTTCAATGAATGATGGCTTTCTCGATCTCAGAACAATACAGTTCGATCTCTAATTTCTTGCCAGTAAAATAAACAATGGCCATTCGTGTCATTCTTAAATTTGTTTCAATCGTCTGGGTAGCAGACGATAACTAAAGTAGCCTCTAAGGGTCACATCTCCTTCAGCGTGTAACCCTGGCGTCCAGTGCAGATAGAAGACGATTTCGCTTGAAATCACATTGTAATTAACTATTTGGAAATAGTCCAACTAAAATATCGCAGACCAAGAACGCCCTGTTTTCTATTATTCGCAGATAAAATGCACATTAATTACCGCTAATCCACGTCACTCAAACCAAAGTTAATAAAAAACAAACACATTGCAGTTCTCTACAAACAATTTTTTTTAAAACTAACATTTGAATCAGACAAGACAACGACTGAAATTTATGAAACGGGCCACGTTCGTACGATTTCGTTTCAACAATGTCACACAACGCTAGCGAAGGCACGAGCAGTCATCTTTAAATTGTGTTTTACGAGCCAACTCCTTGTTATATTTCAACCCTCAATCGGCTTACAATAATTTACGATTAAATTTGTAAAAATACTTGCATTCGATTTCCCGTATCTTCCAGAAAAACGCATTTGGCGTGGCACCATTTGTTTGACAGAGCAGTAGTCACACATTTGAAGTCAATCTTTCTCCAAGTCTACATACACATCCCACAAGAATTGTAGCAGCTATATGTGACCATGTAGACGACTTAAGTAACTGGTTATAAGTTAGTTGTTGTAATTGTTGTTGTTGTAATTGTTGTTATAAGCTATAGGTCATAGGTTGAATATAAGTTATAAGCTATAACAGAATTTGCCTAAACACGTGAAACACTTGTCTAAACATGTGAAATACTTGTCTAAACACGTGAAACACTTGAACATGTGAAACAGTTATTTACATATGTGAAACTAAGCATGTATTTGTTTCGTGATTGTTCTGTTAGAAAATGTGTTTTAGGGTCGGTGGTGTTGGTTTATTTGTCGGACCGCCCTCTGGAAGTGTAGGTGACTGTTTCACAAACTCGAAGATAGGAGGATGATTGGGATGTTTACACCCCCATCCCTTACCTCAGCACATCAAGACATAGCTGTTAGTACTACGAATGTAACCGAACATTGGATAAATGCAGTCCCTACCCAATATTCACACAAAACGTCATCACATTCCTCACAACAAATAGGAAATTACACATTCAAACCAGCCAATTAACTTGTTTAAAAAAAAGGTAAAACCCCATCCTTACTGACAAGGAATCTACGACACTCTGTACCATTGGATAAATGGTCGAGGTGATTCACCAGCAATACTGAAGTCGGAGGTGTGTTGTCAAAATCAGTACATTCCAAGCTGTAAATTCTGACAACACAACTCATGCCGTTTAATGGACTATATCCTAGCAACTATCAGGAGTGTGAGAAGGAATGCAGAAGTTAGTAGCATATTCTATTCACAAAGTTCTCATCAATCTTGCATTTTTGATTGTAGTGATTTTAAAAGGAAAATATGTACATTCAGTAGGTTGCCTTAGCTTTTTGAATATATCCGGGATGCACAACTGCGGAGGGAAGTGAAACTGGTGGAGTGGGGTCTGAGAAGAACCCCGCCAGAGAGCAGGACCAATGCAGAAGAAAAGAAGTGAATATAAAAAAAATATATATATGTAAAAACCCTGAAAAAAATTGTGTTTGTGTGTGTGAGAGACTGATTTGATATGTCTGTGTCTGCATTTTAATCTTCGTCTTCATGCAGTCCCGAAAATGAAATGTGGTGGTCGCAAATTTATTTGCGCTAATGGTCCAACACAACCGTCTTCGGAGATGTGCGTGTATTTGAGACAACATGCACAGTTGATATGCGTTTCTCTCTCTCTCTCCCTAAGACACGATTAATCTATATGGACACCTACTCTGCAAAATAAAAGCGCAAGAAAGGTAATCCTTCTAATATCTATTCTTTTCCATCATCTATGATTGTCTCCCATTATCGTCTTACAATGAGTGTTTATTTGCAAACTCGAGAGACAATCCTATGCTATAATCTCGTATACGTCAGGGTCGTAGGGGTACCACATTAGATGCTTCAGCACATAGAGTCCTTCAGCGATATCTATCTTAAACGATGTATAACGTGAGGAAATATTTTGTCTTGTCCATTCCTTGATGTTATCTGCCAACATCTTTATTTTTTCCCTCCTCTGCTTCTTCCCCCATCAGCAATTCCCTGCAGTATTGTTTTTGACAAGAAATTATGTCAGCGTGCATGTCCTTGCAAGCTCCACAAATATTCAAGAGACAATGATTATACTTGTATCACTGAGGTCGTAGTACCAATACTGTCTTTTATCTACTTTTTTATGAACTAGTCGGACATAATTATTGACTAGAGACCATTTTTCATAAGCGTTTTTGAGAAGGGGCAGAAATTGTAACAGCGCTCCCCTTTTATATGTCTGTACCAACAAAGCCTTTATTTGTGAGTAATATACGTTGTACAGTTGCTCTGTCTGATGGTGTGTGTTCGTGTATATGTGTTTACAACTGTTGATTAAATAGATATTGTTTAGACTTTTTGATGATGAAATGTATGGTGTAGAAAGCAAGAATAAATCTATCAACTGGTTGGAGCTGTGTGAGTTCAACTCTAGAATTTAGTCTTCTTTCCTAGCATCCGTGGAGACAAAATCAATCGAAGTACTAATGTTTGTCTTCTATCCTAGCATCCGTGGAGACAAAATCAAGCGAAGTACTAATGTGTGTCTTTATCCTAGCATCCGTGGAGACAAAATCAATCGAAGTACTAATGTTTGTCTTCTTTCCAAGCATCCGTGGAGACAAAAACAATCGAAGTACTAATGTTTGTCTTCTTTCCAAGCATCCGTGGAGACAAAATCAAGTGAAGTACTAATGTTTGCAGAACCAGTGATCACGTGCCAGATGAATTGATTGTGTAAGAGAAAATACAAGGGGGAGTCATGGAGCCTGTACAGAACCGGCAGAGCTCTAAGTAAAATGTATATCAAGAAGTAACATATATGATGTTGCATGGAATGTCAATACTTCATCAAACCTTTTTGCTAATTTCGCCAGTTTGATGTATCCATACTATATTTTTAATATGTTTCTTGATGCATTTTGTTTAGTACCCTCTATCGTAACTGTTTGTTGATGCATTCTATTTAGCTCCCTCTATGTTAACTGTTTGTAAAAGCATTCTGTTTTGGTACCCCTCTTTAACTGTTTACTGGCGCATTCTGTTTAGTACCCTCTACTGTAACCGTTTATTGATGCATCTATTTAGTACCGTCTACCGTATTTGTTGATTCCTCCAGTGCAGTGCCCATATTACCTGATGGAGTATGTGATTGTTGATATTGCTGTTGTTGTTAACTCATCACAAGTGATGATGATACATTGTAACATCTACCTATGAAAATTCATAATTCACGATGATTAGAAATATTGCACATTTCTGAAAAAAGTGATGGGCAAAACAGTTCACCTGGAATCGCTGCTCGCCTTAACAATTACGGTAGCCGCCAAGCTCATTATCCAAATGTTTATGGCTCAGACACTGACAGAAAGGACATATAAATAATCAAAATTACTTGTCTGCAAGTACTACATTACTGAAAATCTGTACTACAAAAAAAGTACCAAATTAGATCAATATGTTTAATAAACTAAACAGAACATGTGATTAATTTTCGCCACATTGTTACAGTTTCACAGTGCCACATATTGTGAAATATTTTCACAGTGGCACATATTGTGAAATATTTTCAGTGGCACATATTGGGAAATATTTTCACAGTGCCACATATTGTGAAACTCACTTTAATATCACACAATTTTCAACTTTTGATAATAAGTGTAAAACTCTACTAAAGTAATTGGTTTGAAGATATCGTGGCGACATGATTACTGAAACAAGAACACCCATTATTGTTGATGGTCAAAAGCACAGATATAACCACATTGGACTCAGATTCCCAGATGAAAGTAAAGCAATTCACAACAAGGTGTAGGCAACATTAAATGTACCTCGCCATTAAATAACCACTAAAGCCATACTCAACCAGATAAGAAATTGCAAAACGCAGACGACACAAAAATGTGTTCTCTATTAGTTATGAAAACATAATGGAAACATATGGAAATATATGAAAACATACGGAAACATATGGAAATATAATTGATTGGTATAGAAACATAATGAAAACATATGGGAACATAATGGAAATATATGAAAACATATGGGAACCAAATGGAAACGTATGAAAACATATGGGAACAAAATGGAAATATAATGGAAACATATCCAACACTGATAAGCAAAATATGATTTATTTTGTTCAAAATTGACAAGGATCCAAAGAACAATAAGATATCCTTGGAATGTGACATATAAACATTATCAGTGCTGAACCCTAAACACGTGCAGATACCAGCTGCAACAGGTTGCTGGAACATTACTACTTGAATGTTGTTGAAGAGGTGGATTGACGAGGATTGACTTCATTGTACTTGGATTACTCATATGTACTCTGTGCCTCACAACGACACGCCGGTGCCGAGAGTACCATTCATAGCACGTAACTCGGTAGCTTTAAGCGATAAATGAGAAGTCTGTCTGTCACAGAAGTTGTATCTGGCTTCATGCGTTTTCATATCGCCACCCCCCTCCAAAAACACGTTGGTGACGTACTTTATTGACAAGCCTTGGCCATGTGCTTGAAATGCAGAATTAAACCCCCAAAAACGTCATCCGTATTCTGAGACAGCTTCCTTGACAGACAGACTTGGGGGTTATTCCTACTACGTTACTACTTATCTGGAAGTGGTTGCAATGTTTTAACCAACTGGCACCCCAATACCACTTGTCAACAACTGACGAGTATTCCATGTTTAATCGTGAAAAAATTCTCCTCTCCTTCAAATTTCTTTTAACGGGAAAAGTAAGTAGAACAATATAATACATGTTTCACAATTTTAGAAAAATGATCCAAATTCAAATAATTTAATTGGTTTAAAAAATAGTATTGTTGACGTCAACGTCTGCCAATCCCCCCCCCCCCCTCTACTCTCTCCATAGCCAAGAAATGTCAATCGTTTTCTTACCACCCCCACAAGCTGGTGACGTAATTTATGGGCAACCACTAAACATGTGTTTAAAATAAACCCCCAAAAAGTCATCCGTATCCTTCAAGACAAACAGAGCTTCCAAAGTCAGAAACTATGATAGATAAAGCTGCCAGAGTCAGCAAACATAATAGAGAGGTCTGTCAGAGACAACAAACATGATAGACAGACCTGGCAAAAATCAACAAACATAACAGACATACGAGTCAAAATATTAGTAAATTTGTACAGTTCACGAATACACAAATTTCAGATCCATAAACAAATATCCTTATTCTGTTTCTGAGCACTCCGTGGCAGTGCAGATATGAAAATTATCGATACTAGAAGTATAGACTTGTTAATTAGAAACCCCTAGTCACGCTCCATTGCTGGCCTGGAGAATGGAGTCATTGCACTCTGGTCGAAACCATTGGTCTACGATCTGAGTGTATCACATTGAGTTAGCAGGTGATGGTGACACTTGACTCTACAATATGTAGCAGAACGTCCATAGCTTCTTACTCTACGGTTAGTCATGGGAAGACAGTCCATAGCTTCTTACTCTACAGTTAGTCATGGGAAGACAGTCCATAGCTTCTTACTCTACGGTTAGTCATGGGAAGACAGTCCATAGCTTCTTACTCTACGGTTAGTCATGGGAAGACAATCCATTGCTTCTTACTCTACAGTTAGTCATGGGAAGACAATCCATTGCTTCTTACTCTACAGTTAGTCATGGGAAGACAGTCCATAGCTTTTTACTCTACGGTTAGTCATGGGAAGACAGTCCATTGCTTCTTACTCTACAGTTGGTCATGGGAAGACAGTCCATAGCTTCTTACTGTACAGTTGGTCATGGGAAGACAGTCCATAGCTTCTTACTCTACAGTTGGTCATGGGAAGACAGTCCATAGCTTCTTACTGTACAGTTGGTCATGGGAAGAAAGTAGTGTCTATCAAATTATAAATTATATGGTGCTAGGTGGACATGTTTTTATAATGAATGAAAACAGACTGCCGATACAAGCATTGAAATTGGTACCAGATGAAAACAGAAAAAGAGGAAAACCAAGAAAGACTCTTTGCAGAACAACTAACACAGAGGGTATGTCTGTGTGTCTTAACAACATGCAAGAATTACACACAGTAACATCACATCTCTCCAACTGGAGAGCTCTGGTTTCTACCCGATGCACCGTGTACGGCATTGAAGGAACATAATAGATCGATGGTTCGGGTTTTGTCTGTTGACTACATCACAAACTAATCACAGTGCTGAGATTGTATAATCAGGTACTTGCAGGATTTCTAGGAAACTCAACAGACTCCATAATTATTTGAAAATGTTTGGTGACCTCAGTTGATTTGTAAATCTTGGCAATGGTTGTCTAATATAACGACAATACTTGAGATCTTCCCATTCTTCATCTGTAACCGGACCTCTAACTTTTGTTGGAGTTAAGAACTGTCTATACTGTAGGGGTCTAGGAACAACATTGTATAACTTTGGAAGAATTATTGGTGGAAGAATCATGGAACGTCTGGTTTTGTGATTGATGATTGATTTTACGTCTCCCTGGACGGACGGAAGAAGGGATGTTTGGGGAAAAGACGGAATTGTAGTACTTGAAGAGGAGAATTTTTGGTTGTTGGTATGTTTTTCTGCCAATGTCTGTTGTCGCGTACTTGCTTGTGATTGTTCAGACAATTCCACTTGGTTGAGCATGTTTGGTCTAACTCTGGGTGGCTGGTGAGCTGGTAGATGAAGACGCTTGTCGATGTGAACATGCGGTACACTTTCCTGGCTGGTCCTGTGAGGTCTTGTCAGGATCCTTTCCTGCTTGCCCTCCGGAACCTTTCAAAGAAATAAAGTAATTGATTTGCATATAAATAGTCAATAGAAAAAGTAAATATATTGTCTTGAGTTACACCAGCTCGTGAGGTGTGCTGTGTGGGATGTAAAGTATCTTACACATGATGATGATGAAATAATCAATTCAGCTGTGATTAGGTAGCTTTTGGACAGCTGATAGCATTTCTGACAGAGGTACACATTCTTCTCAGTTTGTAACTGAGACGACATATACTGTTTCCTATACGCTCTCACAGGGTGGATGTGTACAGGTGGATGTGTAAGGGTGGATGTGTACGGGTGGATGTGTAAGGGTGGATGTGTAAGGGTGGATGTGTAAGGGTGGATGTGTAAGGGTGGATGTGTAATAGTTGATGTGTAAGGGTGGATGTGTAAGTGTGGATGTGTAAGGGTGGATGTGTAAGGGTGGATGTATAATAGTGGATGTGTAATATTGGATGTGTAAGGGTGGATGTGTAATAGTGGATGTGTAAGGGTGGATGTGTACGGGTGGATGTGTAATGGTGGATGTGTAAGGGTGGATGTGTAAGGGTGGATGTGTAAGGGTGGATATATAAGGGTGGATGTGCAAGGTTGTATGTGTAAGGGTGGATGTATAAGGGTGGATGTGCAAGGTTGTATGTGTAAGGGTGGATGTATAAAGGTGGATGTGTAAGGGTGGATGTATAATGGTGGATGTGTAAGTGTGGATGTGTAAGGGCAGATGTATAATGGTGGATGTGTAAGGGTGGATGTGCAGGGTTGTATGTGTAAGGGTGGATGTCGAGGTTATATATGTAAGGGTGGATGTGTAAGTGTGGATGTCAAGGTTGGATGTGTAAGGGTAGATGTGTAAGGGTGGATGTCAAGGTTGTATGTGTAAGGGTGGATGTCAAGGTTGTATGTGTAAGGGTGGAAGTGTACGTGTGGATGTGTACGGGTGGATGTCAAGGTTGTATGTGTAAGGGTGGATGTCAAGGTTGTATGTGTAAGGGTGGATGTGTAAGTGTGGATGTCAAGGTTGTATGTGTAAGGGTGGATGTGTAAGGGTGGATGTCAAGGTTGTATGTGTAAGGGTGGATGTCAAGGTTGTATGTGTACGGGTGGATGTGTAAGGGTAGATGTCAATGTTGTATGTGTAAGAGTGGATGTGTAAGGGTAGATGTCAATGTTGTATTTGTAAGGGTGGATGTGTAAGGGTAGATGTCAATGTTGGATGTGTAAGGGTGGATGTCAAGGTTGTATGTGGAATGGTGGATGTCAAGGTTGTATGTGGAATGGTGGATGTCAAGGTAGTATGTGTAAGGGTGGATGTCAAGGTTGTATGTGTAAGGGTGGATGTCAAGGTTGTATGTGTAAGTGTGGATGTCAAGGTTGTATGTGTAAGGGTGGATGTGTAAGGGTAGATGTCAATGTTGTGTGTGTAAGGGTGGATGTGTAAGGGTAGATGTCAAGGTTGGATTAATGGTTGCATCATCAGTCACGAACGGGGGCGTTCCAGAGTGCCAATATTCCAGGAAGACCACGTCCTGCCAGGAACACAGCACACACTTCTAGACCAACTATTTGATCATTCTGTCAGATGTAGTGACCGATTTGTAGTGATGGCCTACCCAGCACTACCCGTCACCAACTAGTCTGCCAAAAAATGAGAAAGGGGCAACGTCGGCAGGTCTTCATCTCTTCCTCCGTGGAGAGTATTTCATTGAAGAAAAATCTAATAAATTGTGACAAGATGTAACAAAATGTTTTTTTTTCACAGGTGACATGTTGTCAGTCTATCCCCTAACTGTTCTTAGTCGCCTCCTACGACATGCATGCAAAGAAGATATTGGTTCTATTCTTTGCATCTTGATCTAGAAGTCCAGCCCCAATTGCCAAGAGTGAAACATAATGTTAGGCTTACACATAATGTTAGTCTTACACGTACACTTAATGTTAGATTTACATATGCACATAGTGTTAGACTTACACTTATACACGTTAGACTTACACATAATGTTATATTTACACATAATGTTAGAATAACACATAATGTTATATTTACACATAATGTTAGACTTATACTTACACATAGTGTTATAGTTACATATAATGTTTTAATTACATATAATATTAGACTTATACTTGCACATAATGTTAGAGTTACACATAATGTTATAGTTACACATACGGTTAGAGTTACATATAATGTTAGATTCACACATAATGTTAGTTACATATATTGTTAGAGGATTTAGCTTTTGTGTTGTCTAGAGATTGGTGTAAGAGGTGGTGATCATTATTGGCGACGTTGATGTATTCTTTAACCTCAGCTATTGTATGTCTTGATTTGATGCTCTGTAGGTCTTCTAGAAACCTCATGGTCACGATAGGTGTATCTCCTGTGCATCCTAAGACAGCTCTCATGGCCTCGTTTTTAACTCTCTCCAATCTATCCACCTAGTTTGGGACAGTGTCAATAAACCTAAACCATAGTCCAACACAGAAAATACCACTGCCTGCATCATCTGAAAAAAAGTTTCACTACGGCATCTCTGTCGATGCCATGATTTTGACTGCACTGAAAACCTTCCCAGCTTTCTGAATGTATGACACTGTGCACATGTTTCTGTATGACACTGTGCACTTGTTTCTGTATGACACTGTGCACTTGTTTCTGTATGACACTGTGCACATGTTTCTGTATGACACTGTGCACATGTTTCTGTATGACACTGTGCACTTGTTTCTGTATGACACTGTGCACATGTTTCGCGAGAGATAGACTACCATCAAAAGTGATGCCTAGATATGGTGGACAAAAATGGAACAATATGAATATATATGTTCGAAACTGTTTCCACTTCAAGCCAGAAGACTGGAGTTTTTTCAATGAGTTGGAAGACATCCCTGGAGATTTTCTGTTATTATGCGATGACTTCAATACTCGAAATATTGCCGGAGGAAACTCAAACAACAACACACAGGGAATGACAATATGCAGGGCCCTGTTAATTGACTAATCTCACTATTCTTAACTGTGCTAGAATGACCAGGTTAGCTACCAAAGAGACCGACTCAGATTCAAACATTGACCTTGCACTGGTGTTGTGTCATGGTGAAATGAAAGCGATGTGGTCGGCAGTCGCTTACCATGGTAGTGACCACCTACCCTGCGCGGTAACAATCACAAAAGGGCAGAATTGTAGAAATGACAAGAGACAACATGCCTTTAAATATAGGCGCAACAAGGAGTCAATTTTGAGCAAGTTGCGACAACCAGCATGGTAAAGAAATACAGCAATGTCATACATACGACAACCCCCATGGGGGACTGGAGAGATAGAGACTGCTTGGGTACAGAAGAAGCAAAGTATCAGGGAGTGGCAACATAAGAGACGACAGACACAAGTCACCATAGACAGCAAATAAGAGTCAAAGATTACTATGAATAAGACCACTGAAGCCTTTAAACAAATCGTAAAGGAAGCTAAGAAAGAACGCAGAGATAATTTCGTACAAGATGTTGCAGCCGACAGCGTATACACATTTTAGAAATTACACAAGGCAACGTATAAAAAAACTGAAACAAATTTAAATTTGTACTTGAAGGACGAGTCGGTGCTTATACTAATCACTGATGAACAGAGTGGCAGGGCTTTCTTCAGCAGATACCTCCAACAATCAGACCAGAACAATATTGATGAAAGTAAAACTATAGTGGCCACTCTAACATCATCGCTGGTAATAAGCGATGTCGCTGATGAGGAACTGGTCTCGTTGGAGGATATAAAACATAAATAAAACATCAAACGGTGCACCAGGACCGGACAGAATACGCTACAGCCTTCTGAAAGATATTGTAGATGACCGGCTTAAAACAATAGTTGATGATTTCAACACAAGTCAGAAAACAGGACATATACCAGAAGAGTGGCTGCACAACTACCTTCTCCCTAAGGTAAAGCCAGGCAAAAACACCTCCGACATCAAGAGTTATCGTATCATCACCTTAAAAAATGTCTACGGCAAGGTGCAGGAGAGGATAATAGCTAGAAAACTGGCATTCGATTTGGAAAATTTCGGCCTACTTCCTGACACTCTAGATGTATACAGAACGTGGACAGACACGACCACAAATGCGGCAATCCTCGTCTATGACATCTACGAGGGCTTTCATACACAGGAGGAAACAGTGGTCGCCACCGTCAACCTAGAAGATGCTTACAACAGAGTCAGTTTTGGCCAGCTAAAACATCTGCTAAGCGAACTCAGCATCGACTGGTGGATAATTCGATGGATAACAATGTTGTTAATGTCCAGACATATTGCTCTGAGATTGGGATTATGAACATCAGAGATCAGAACTATAACACCGGGATTACCAGAGCGATCGCCACTATCACCTGTACTCTTTAACTTGTACACATTCTAAATAGCGCAGCTTCAGGAGGCTGGGCCCGGCAGGATACTAACATATGAGGATGCGCTCTTGCTGTACAAGTACAGCAGAAACAGAAGAGACATAATTGATGGTTTCATGCGCCTTCCAGCTGTTAAATGAGTCTAGGTCTTCCAGCTGTTAAATGAGTCTAGGTCTTCCAGCTGTTAAATGAGTCTAGGTCTTCCAGCTGTTAAATGAATCTAGATCTTCCAGCTGTTAAATGAGTCTAGGTCTTCCAGCTGCTAAAGGAGTCTAGATCTTGCAGCTGTTAAATGAGTCTAGGTCTTCCAGCTGCTAAAGGAGTCTAGATCTTGCAGCTGTTAAATGAGTCTAGGTCTTCCAGCTGCTAAAGGAGTCTAGATCTTGCAGCTGTTAAATGAGTCTAGGTCTTCCAGCTATTAAAGGAGTCTAGGTCTTCCAGCTGTTAAATGAGTCTAGGTCTTCCAGCTGCTAAAGGAGTCTAGATCTTGCAGCTGTTAAATGAGTCTAGGTCTTCCAGCTGCTAAAGGAGTCTAGATCTTGCAGCTGTTAAATGAGTCCAGGTCTTGCAGCTGTTAAAGGAGTCTAGATCTTCCAGCTGTTAAATGAGTCCAGGTCTTCCAGCTGCTAAAGGAGTCTAGATCGTGCAGCTGTTAAATGAGTCCAGGTCTTCCAGCTGCTAAAGGAGTCTAGATCTTCCAGCTGTTAAATGAGTCCAGGTCTTCCAGCTGCTAAAGGAGTCTAGATCTTCCAGCTGTTAAATGAGTCCAGGTCTTACTACCCCCAAAAGTTGTTCATGTGAGTTATACATCCATAAAGTAATATCCAGAAAAGTTCTAGAAAACTATCGAAGTCGGTGTGCTACAGACCACATTATACCTAACGTTCAGTATGTCATAGAAAAATATAGACAAAACCATATCTCGAACATCTAAATGGTACTAAAAATAGTTTTTACTTAGCTAATTTGTATTTCTCTCTTTGACTTTCCATTGTGAAAATTCACCATTGGTGAATTTTACTGCCAGCAGGGTTGTGTTGATGGGGTTTAGTGCCAACAGGGATGTGTTGGTGGGGTTTAGTGCCAGCAGGGATGTGTTGGCGGGGTTTAGTGCAAACAGGGATGTGTTGGTGGGGTTTAGTGCCAACAGGGATATGATCTGCAGGATGTTCATGTCTCTGGATACATTATATGGATACTAAGTAATACTACTGTAAAACTGTATAACAATACTACTTAGGTAAAACACAAGATCGAACACGTTAACAATGAGCACACAGACTATAGGGTATGAATACGAAAAAATACACATAAATGTGCACAAGAACAGTCTAATGCTTCTGTGATAGTGCCATACTTTTTACTGTTCACTGTTTGTCTCGTATTTAATTGAAAAAGACCTCTATGTTTAAACGTTGAAACTGTCTTGTATAGGCCGAACTGTTATTTGTATTTTTTCGTACCCATCTCCTATATCTGATAGCCAGTGCGTTCTATGTAAAGCTAATCGACTTTGTGTTTGTATCAGTACTATTCGATACTGTAAAGAACAGTCGAGTATTGACTATGTTATGTCCTGAATGTCTTCAGCACAACCAGTACTAAAGTAATATCGTTTCCAATGGAAAAATCGAGTCACTGGTCAATTATACAGTCCTGATGATTCTTCAGTTTCATCCTTCTAAAGTGACATTTTCGATATTTTCATTGACCATTGTGTGTATATTTTGTGTCGACATGATTATTATGGGGAAAGTCAAACATTGTCACTTTTGACAGATGACGGCTGGTGATTCTACAGGACTGTACACTGACGAAGGACTCACGAAAAAAAACTGAATTTTATTATATTTGTGAACAAAATAATTATTTATAGATAAACGTGTTATATACACTTTATAATAAGCTAACTATTGACAATCAATTCTTACAGTAAATTTTTATACTCAATTTATGACAATCTTGTGACAATCAATTTATGACAAACAGACGTGTAACAATCTATTTATGACAATCAATTTATCACATAAACTTATGACAATCAATTTATGACAATCAGTTATTACACACAAGCTTGTGACAATTAATTTATCACAATCAAGTTTTGACAAAAACAACTTATGACAATCAATTTATGACACGTAATAAGATACACACACACGCGCGCTTATGAAAATAAATTTCTGACATACACACACACACATTTATGATAATCAAATTCATGACGGACGTATGTCAACGAATTCATGATACACACACTTATGAAAATCAATTTATGACTTCTTATTCTTCTTCTGCGCTCGTTCTCATACTCCTGCAGATTAACAGGATGTAGTCCGGAGAACGGAATGCGTTGTGTCTTGGTTTACAGCATTGCTGCGATATCTGCGCCTTTCGGCCTGACACATCCGACTTCAGCACGCAATTTATGACAAATACATAGACGAGAATCACTTCATGACAAACACATGACAATACAATTATGACAAATTTATGACAATTAAGTTATGACACAAAAACTTATGACAATCAATTCATGACACTCAGACTTGAGATAAGAAATACCTGCAACATATAAATTGGTTAACTCAAATGTAACAACAAAGTTATCACAGCCAAATTTCAACAGTCCCGTATTAAAATCACGAATATACACAAACTTAAGATAGACTGCCATATACCATTGTTCATTTCATGGAAGCTCTATATACCTGATCAGTCATCAATTGGCTATAAAAATGTCGTCTAGTCATGTCTGCGTCATTCCGTGTTTCAATGTGACGTCTGTCCGTTTGAAACCTCGCTGTCTCATCGGCCTTTCTTTGATCATGCAACCTGTCAATTGTCATCATCTTGTGAAGAAAGTCTACAGTATTGATTTGATTCGCTGGAGTCAATCTTTGTATCGATGTTTGGTTCATTGAACAATGAAGGTTATCGATAGTTCCTTGATGAACTGACCTTCTGGAAACGAAATTACTGCTATGCCTAACCATGCTTAAGTTATTGAAATGAAATTTCTTTTTTTAATGACTATACTGTAAACTAGTAACTCAATATTTGTCACGTGTTGTTACAAGTTCAGATCCCTCACGAAAATTGTACTGAACACAATTCCAACTTATTGGATAAGTTAAAATTAAATTAAATTCTCACTTGGTGTCACATCAAAAAAACATTACCTGGATTAATAGCAGTTCTATACAACTAAGGGAGTGTTGAATGTTTCTGGTGTACAAGATTATACATTAGGCAAAGCTTGGAATAGGGTAATAAAGTTTTACTAATCACTGGAAACACACATTTTGGAAACAGTTTTGCTGCAGTGAATCAATCAATCAATTGTCATGCCGACTGGCGTAGACGATCATGTTTCTCCACTACTCTCTGTTTCTTGTGTTGTCAATAAGCGTTATCTTTTTTACGCCAGCATCAATGAGAACATCTTCTATAGTTTTCTTTGCTATTCATAGTATTTTCATCATTCTTCTTAGAAACCACATCTCTGTAGCCTCTAGTTCGTTTTGGATTTTGTTATTTACAGTCCATGCTTCACATCCGTTTAAAATAATTGGTTCGATATAACATCTCAGCACTCGAATTCGGGTCTGCATTGATAGTTCTCATTTTTTGGAATGCTGATTTGGCTTGTGCTGTTCGGCTCTTTATCTCACTTGAACATCTACCTTCTGATGTTAACAAGGTACCACTTTTTCAACTTGTGTTAATTTTGTGTCATTAATTATTATGTTGCATCTTGGTGGTGTATGTCTCTTCAAGACAACCATTATTTTTGTTTTCTTCTTGTTTAAACTGAGACCTTTGTTTTCACTTTCGTTCACTACTTTATCAAATAGGGCTTGTAGTTTTTAGTCGCTTCCTGCGATCAGTACTGTGTCGTCAGCAGTGAATACATAGGGCATATTCTTCTTCTTCCTGTCATATACATTTTGGTGTTGAGAGGAGAGTGAGCGTACGGTCTTTTGCCCTTCTATTTACTTCAGCTGTTATATTTTCGAGTGTTTCTAATACACTATCCACCTGTTTCGAGGGTGTCCAATAGGTCGCATGTTTTCGTATCGTTTGTTAAATATTTTTTGGATAATACTTTGCTCTTTCTTTCTTATTATTTAGCCGACCATTTAACTTGTTGTTTCTGAATATATTCTAATATTGACGTGATCCATAATTGTTTTCTTAGTTCATCATTTCTGATTTTGTCTCTCAAGCTAATTCCAATCATATGTCTTACACATTTCATTTTAGTGGTGTTAATCATATTAATTGTTCTAGAATCCAATGTCCATGTTTGACACTGATAACACAACGTTGGTAGAAAAATGGTGTTGAATAACGCTTTCTTTGTTTCTAGTGTAATATCTTTGTTTTGTAGTAAAGGTGTTGAATGAGCGATGATCTGACCGGCCTTATTACATCTTGCATCTATTTCTGCTTCTTGTTTGTTGTCATATCTTAATGTGTTGCCATGATATTTGAATTTAACTACTTCTTTTAGTTTGTTGTTTATCTGGATGTTGATATTCTCCTTGTCTCTTGCACTATCAATTACTTCTGTAATGTCTTTGTTGATTTTCATTCAAATTGCTTGCCTGTTGTGTCTTTTATGTTTAGGTAGTTCTGCAGGGTTTTTATGCTGTTGTGAAATAAAACCTGATCATCTGCAAAAAGCAGTTCATTTGTTTCATTTGAGTTTGCTGTTTTGTTTATATGGTCCATGTATGGGCCTATTAGCATAATTATATATTCGTCATGTGACATATTCTTTCCAGAACGTGCTCTTTCTTGTGGGTTCTCTGAACATTCCTCGATTCTGGGCGAGCTGACTTGTCTCAGCTAAAGACATGTTTAAGCAATCTGATATATCACTTCACAATCGTCGTCTAGGGCGCCCTCTTCACCAGTTGCCGTTAACTCTGCCTTCAGCTATTATTACGTCCATGATGCTATATCTCTTTATATGAAGAAACCCACAGTTTTCTTCTTAAGATGTTGTTAATAGCCAGCCCTCTTCGTCGTTTATCCATCTTATTATATTATATATTACACATATATATTTGCCACATCACTAGAAGAATAGATTTGGGGTTTCATGTCAGAGAAAAATGGAGCTGGGACATCATGTCAGAGAAGAATAGATGTGAAGTATCATGTCATCTAAAATTCATAATCCGTCAGTCGTTAGTTAGTTCGTTTCTTTCGTGTCGCAGGCGGCACATAGGGCAGATGTTTTGATTCTGCATGTGTTGTTGTCCGCTGCTTGCAGTATTAGTTCTTGTATGGTCTTGCATCCTATTATTTCCCCTTCTTTAAGTATGGTGTTTTTTTATGGTTGCTTTAGGTCTTCCTCGTTTTATTTTTCCCTCAGGTGTTCACGTAAAGGCTTGTTGGTTTATTCTGTTTTCATTCAGTCTTAAAACGTGAACCATGTATTTCCATCTGCTGCTTTTTTATGATGTTTGAAACACATTCTTGGTATGTTTTGTTTCTTAAATCACTATTTGTGATGACATCGCACCACTTTATGTTCATCAGTTGGCGGAGACATTTATTTTCGAAGCTGTTTATTTTTTGGTCTATTGTTTGAGTTGATTTCCAGCTTTCACTTCCACACGTTAATACTGAGACAATACAGGAGTTGAATAGCTTTATCTTGGTGTTTCTTCCTGAGTCTTATGATTTCCAGATATTAATTAGTTTAGTGAATGTGTTAGTTGCAATTGCTATGCGTGTATTACTTTCACGTCAGAGTCGTAGGGATGCTATATTGGCGTCGGCCATGACTGTTTCATATACAATACCTACTAATTAATAGAAAATTCAGCCTTTTTAAATGATGCATTTGATTATTCCCGTGATTTATTATTGTCTGTCACATAAAGTATAATCATAGTGACAAAGGTAAATCACCGGAATAATCAAATGAGTCATCAATAATTTTAGTCTTGATTTTACTATATTCTGGTAGGTCATTCCGTGACGTAAATGTTAAATAATTTGTGTTATGGAATTACCTGGCAATATGAATGATATCCTCTTACACAAATAACTGAACACACATGTACCGCATATCTCATAAAACAATCACGCAGATAACCTAACAAATGATTTAACGAAGATGTCATGCAGATCCCTACACACAAAGGACTTAACAACTATGTAACGACAATCCCCTGACACAAAAGACTTAAAACTATGTCACAGATATCCCTAACCACAAATGGCTTAAGAACTATGTCACTTAGTTCCCCTAACAATTGCCCCTGATTTTATTTTGATAAATCAAGATTACTATTTTACGACAAGATCACTAGATTCCGAAATACGGAAATATGATTTAATAACAGATTTAAAAAATAACTGTCCACTAAACATTTATTACAAGTAACAGTTCCATACACCTAGAGATCACTCCAAACTCCGAATTCCAAGAAAATGTAGCATATCTTATTCAAGATGTTAGCTATCGACCCATAATTTATTGACTGCAATGATTTTCTCGGCAATATAAATACGTTCAGTAGTTTGCCATCGCTTTCCTAAATTTCAGCAATCATACAATCACATTTAACCTACACTAACAAGGGAATCCTACTTGAATACTAAATGAGATGTGCGGTTACCGCTAGACTTCTCCAGTTCACAGATGATAATACAAGTCAACAAACACAACACTAATATACATGGACAGACACGATTTCATTGCTCCAGGACCTTGTCAACAATAAATGTGTCTTTGCTAACATCTACATACGTGGCATGGCATTATACACGTCAATCTAGTACTTAAGGAGACAGTGAATAAATTTAGAATTGATTTTTAAGTTGCACAACTATTTCCACTAAGCCAACTAGGAAAGTTGATGAAATAGCTGGTAAACTAGTTCACTGTTGCAGTTAAGTTAGCTAGGAAATTAATGAAATAGCTGGTAAACTAGTTCACTGTTGCAGTTAAGTTAGCTAGGAAAGTTGATGAAATAGCTGGTAAACTAGTTCACTGTTGCAGTTAAGTTGGCTAGGAAATTAATGAAATAGCTGGTAAACTAGTTCACTGTTGCAGTTAAGTTGGCTAGGAAATTAATGAAATAGCTGTTAAAACCGTTTATTTAATCTTCAATTGCTCTTCAATTAAAAACTCGTAGATATTTTTAGCTTGTTAGGAAATTTATTTATAAATAGTTAAACAATTAGTTAATTAATAAACTACTTTGATAGAGAGTAGTTACTTACTAGTTAGTAATTAGCTAAGAGTAGTTACTAGTTAGTAGTTAGCTAGTTAGTAGTTGACTAGTTAGTAGATGGCTAGTTCATGTAGCAACAGAAAATGGAACGTTCAAATCAATAAAAGGTTAAGCTGTATGAAAATAGTACTTACGTAAGAAACAGGTAACAACGTCTTGCTGGGCGATGACTAACACACTATCACAAGTCAACATGGATATTCCACTCGGACATGTTTATGTAGTGTGGTCATTTCTACTCGTCATCTTTTGATGATATGTGATCATTTTGATTTTAAAAATGTTGTCGAAAAATCGATTATGTTATGTGTATGATTATATCCTGTGTTTTGTTGTGTGCATTATTTCACGTTAGCATAGTACAATGATAGTGTGTTAGTCGTCGTTCAGTAAGATTTCACTACCTATTTCCTACTAAGTACTAAGTTCAAATTAACCCATGTTAAACACAAATGCCGCCATTTCTAATAAAGCCATGGATTATTGAAAGAAATGTGAGGACCATGTGTTACTTTGAAAGGAAGGTCAATATTGGAAGAATCATAGTTTTGCCTACATTCAACCTAGATTGGTTATCAATTTCTCAGAGAAGGCTTGATTCTAATGAAATGTAGTGCCTTTAAAGGTGACCTAACTGTTATGAACAAGCACATTCTATGAGCACTGCAGACGACGACAGCGTATGAAAACTTTAGATGCAATTGGTATCAAAACTATAACATAAGTTTGCAATGACATATTTGCACCAATGACATATGTGCACCAATGACATATGTGCAACAATGGCACATTTGCAGTAATGACATATTTGCACCAATGACATATGTGCACCAATGACATATGTGCACCAATGACATATGAGCAACAATGGCACATTTGCAGTAATGACATATGTGCAGTAATGACATAAGTGCAACAATGGATATATAAAGGATATCCAATAATTAAGGTCACCACTTGTTTGCCAATTTTAAAAGCCCCCCCCCCCTTGTAACAGTTTGTCAAGAATCCAGAGACCCCACCTCCCTTGCTTGATCAAGTAAAAAAAATGTAAACATATCCTCTCCCCTCCTCTTAAAAGAAACGACACAATGTGCTGAAAAAGTGTGACAAAACGTCAAATAATTTAAATATTTAATTGGTGTATTAGAGCCGTTTTGTTGACATCATCGTTTATCAAACCCTAATCTCCCCTTATCAACAAGTATCAAACTCCCCCCCCCCCCTACATTGCTAGCGTCATCGTTTATCGCACACTAATCTCCTCTTGTCAACAAGTGTCAAACTCCCGTCCCAATTGTTAATGTAATTTATAAACATCGCGAACCTTAGTTAAATTTGGTTATATCATCATCATCAAGTACCGTCTCCGCAACGAAGGTTGGCTGCAACGTATCTCCAACATCTCCTGTCTCTTGTCTTGGCGGTACACTCTGCTAGACTGTAACCTGTCCATCGTGTAATGTTACTCTCCCACTTGTAACTCTGCGTACCTCTTGCTCGCTTCCCTTTGACTTTACCCTCAAGTAAGGTCTTCAATAAGGTGTCATGTCTTTTAATGTGTCCAAAGTATTTTATTTGCCTGATCTTTATTTCTCTTAGTAGTTCTTTCTTCATATTAAGTGTCTTTAGCACCTCTTTATTTGTTTTCTTCTCTTTCCATGATGTTCTCCCTATTCTTCTATATACCCACATCTCAAATGCTATATCATGGCTCAGTGAATTCAATCATAAAAGAGTAGAAATCGCTGTTCTAGTGATCCAGTTACCACGACTTCAGAGACAGACAATGCATGACCTACATCTGTTCTGGATCAAGATCTGGTCAACATGATTTGTTTGTCTTGCCGTCTGGTGATGTCCATGTGAATAGTCGTTGTGGTACTGGTATAAACACATTGTGTGATAGTCAAGTTGTTTTCTGTGCTAAAATCTACCTCCTCTTTCATTTTCTAATCTTGTGGTTGCTGGGCAATCATCTGATCAGTCTCCTATAACATGACATCAATCATCTTATCAATCATCAATTATCTTATCAATCATCAAATCAATCATCTTATCAATCATCACATACTTTACTATCCCATGTTGTTGGTATCGAATTTGGCACCTTTTTATTTATTACTTTTTTAAAGTTGTAACTTTATATCTTCACTGAAAATTTGACGCTCTTTACCAGAATCTTCTGTTGGAAGGATCTTGGTGCATAAGTCGCTTCATCTCCAGAAAGACAATTTCGAAGTAAAACATTACATCTTATAGTTACTGCATTAAACCGCGGAAACTAGTCCAATTTTAGTTGTATCAGAGCCTTTAACTATCACGAAATAGTCTAGGTGGTGGTTATGGTATCATGGATGTCCATGTTTCACTTCCATATATCAGGATTGATTCTGAAGACAACAGTGGTTATCATCTCAAACTTAGACATCACACACGCATACAGCAGTATACTAAACTATATGTCAACAATATATAGGCTTATATAAGTTGAATAAATTTAGTAAATATAGCACCACCTAAGACGGATGTGTAGGGTCATTAGCGTAAATAAAACAGCGACGCAGCGCATTTCAATTATCTGAATATTTCCTGTTGGAAATCTTGTATGACTCTTATTCTTCTGCAAGAGAGAACCAGTGGATATTTGACAATGAAGGCTGAATTAGAATAAGTAAACAATATATATGTAACATTAAAATCAAGCTAATAATACGTACACTTTGCTTATACTTACCGCTGTGATATGAAATGTAGTCTCTCGCGACCTGGACAAGGTTAGTCTCTCCCAGGTTGTAAGAATGCATGATACAGTCACATAATGCGTACCTTACATTGTTGTCAGATCAGATTCATGTTGGCTGCTTGGTCACGTCGTCACCTGGTCATGCTACTTACGGGATGTCTACACGTACACACTCTCAGCAAGTCTATTGTCTTAGGTGTGTTGACGCATCGGGACTAAACAAACACAACTGACGGATATACTGGTGTTTCTTAATGAAACGAGATAAGAATTGATCAGGTTGGACAATATAAGGCCCGGAGACTAAATCCGGCCCGTAAGCTATTTTCTCCTGATTTGATAAACCTATTTCATAGTACTATTTGAACATTTCCCTGGGGGAAAAAATCACATCGCGAAATATCTAAGTGAAGCTGCAAGCCGTATCACTATACATCAATATAAATACTTAAATCTGTGATAGTGAGAGTTGAAAACGTGTTCCGAACTAACTGATTATTGGGGAGACAGTATATGATGGCACGAGTAGAAGGTGACAAATGTTTTGACTTTTGTAGATAAAATATACTGTGTAATATGACCTTGTCATTAGAGGTGAGAAAGAGAGATCTGCAGTGCTATATAACCCCTATACTAACATATGGGTGCGAGTCCTGGACAATAAACAAACTGGAAAGTGGGAAATTAGAGGCAACAGAGATGTGGTTCTACAGAAGAATGCTGAGAATACCATGGACTGCCAGAAAAAAAACTAATGTAGAGGTGTTGAAAGAGTCAAATGCGAAACGGACCTTAATCAACAATATAAGAAAAAGACAATCTTCTTTTTTGGCTACTTCATGAGACTGGCAGGTTTAGAGAACATAGTCACAACAGGCAAAATTGAAGGAAACAGAGACAGAGGGCGACAACGTGAGAAAATATTAGACAGTTTGACAACCTGGCACGACAAGGAATCAACAACGACTGTGATACATAATACCGTGGACAGAGAGCTGTGCAAAGCCATGACAGGCATGTCACCTGATGATGATGAGATAAAAATACTAAATAGATAGGTTTTTGATAAAAATACAAAATAGATAGGTCTTTGATAAAAATACTAAATAGATAGGTCTTTGATAAAATACTAAATAGATAGGGCCTTGATAAAATACTAAATAGATAGGTCTTTGATAAAAATACTAAATAGATAGGTCTTTGATAAAAATACTAAATAGATAGGTGTTTGATAAAAATACTAAATAGATAGGTCTTTGATAAAATACTAAATAGATAGGTCTTTGATAAAAATACTATTTTTATAAATAGATAGGTCTTTGATAAAAATATTAGAAATAAAGGAGTATCTGACATCTTTTGATTAGAGAAAAAACTATAATTTTGCCCGCAAAAATAACCATATCTTCCATTATTAACCATCCATTACATCTGGACTCTGCCCAATTGTTGACGTGTATTATTTGCATCTCGGTTCACTCATTTTATGGCCGAGACATCCCATGCCCAGTACATCCGTTTTCGGATTTATGAACTTTCAGCAATAAAGCAAATGAATGAACTATACCATTTAAGGTTTCCAATACAAATATATATATATATTACTAAATATTTCAAGTGCATTGGGTTCTGTTATACATACTATACAAAAAAAGGAATATTTATATATTAATGTTTCTATTGGCGTGATGCCCATTTCTCCATAATGTGACTTTTTAGGTTTTTTGTTTGCACTTTAATTTTGCAACAACAAAAAATTGAATGCAGAAATAAACTAAACTGGTATCAATATTGAATATTTCATTTTATAAAACTAACTAAAGTGAAAGTAAATAAGGAAAATATATATTGCAAAAATGTACAAACATTTTATTTACTCATTTTTTTAACGGATATTGTGTTCACAAAGTGAAATATGTGTAGCACATCATGCACATCGTGTATCATCAGAATATCATACACATCGTGTATCATGTGAAATGTTTCAGAGATCCATAAAAACAATTGACTTTAAAGGGAAATAATTATTAAAATAGTGAACACAAAAATGACAACGATATGTGTCGAATTGGTTTGTTGTAAAAGACAACTACACTGCGTAAAGTTGTCCATGATGTCACGTCTTTTTTTATGTGGTAACACACTCTCAGTTTCCTTATTATAATGTGTAATTTTTCTTATTTATAATGTTGAATAACCCTCTTCAATGGTGTGTTCTTATCTCATAGTTCAGAGATGTACAACGAGGAAGTAACTATATTATGCAAGACACGGGTTGTTGCTGATAATATGTGCTATATACATAACACTTAAAATCATATGTCTACCAAAATAAACTGACGCATTCCGTCACATTTATCTTTGTTCCTTCGGCACCGAATACGCTGCATAGGGTAGAAACCAGAGCTCTCCAGTTCGAGCGACGTGACGCTGCTGTGTGTATTTCTTGCATGTTGTTGATACACATAGTCAAACATTTTTAATGGTTGTTCTGCAAAGAATCTCTCTTGGTCTTCCTATTTTTCTTTTTCCATCTGGTACCCATTATAATGATTGTATTGGCAGTCTTTTTTCATTCATTCTAAGTACATGTCCGATATGACACGCGCTAAGAATGGATACCAAAAGACTCCCCTGTCAAGCTTTGATGTGGTCACCAAGGGGCAAGAGAAAACGAGGAAGAGCCAAAACTAACCTCACGTAGAACTATTACAAGAGAACGCTTCACCTTCGGTATTAGAAACAATGAAGACCTAAAACAAATTGCAATGAAACGCGAGACACGAAAATCTATGACTTCCACCCTATGTGCTGTCCTTAGCCCTAGAACAACTAACACGTTCGATATACGCCCATCGTTTTCTTCTTATTGTTGTAGAAACATATTAGTGTTTGGTGTCTTCTCTTACTTGCATCTGACTTGAATTCTTTCCTACCAATATTTAAGAGTTTTCCAAGATAATTATTTCCAAAAAATATTTATTTCCTTTCCAGAAGCCATCTCAGTGTATGTAGACTCAGAGTTCCGGTCAAGTTTGACTGCGTAATCTTCAATGTCTTCCAAAAGATTTACTTTCTCTTCCCTCACCTCTAGATACTCACATTTCTAACATTCTCTGTATGTGTACGTTCTCAGCCTCATTGAAGTCATCTTCATCTTGAAATGAATTTATTACTGCCTTGATCAAGTCTGCTTTATCTCCTCTCATGAATGTGCTGTTTAGCACCGCATTCCTGCCAATGAGTCTGTTCTCTCGTTTCATCTGACTCCAGCATGATCAAGGGCAGTATATATATGAAATGCTCTGGACAATTGAGTTGTTCAATAAGTCCCACCATTCTTTTCTTAGCATGTACTATTCTATTTTGCACAGCATCCTTCGAGAGTCTGTTAGTATTACCAAGTGTGTTGATATATCTGTTATCAACCAATTAAGAGCTGCTTTACTCCCTACATCCTCATGCTCATGACAGTGGAGTATGCTGAAGATTTCTCAACCAACTTCACGCCATTTCTGTAGGCAACAAATCCCCAACCGCTATAATTTGTGTTTCTGCTAGCAGAGACATCTGTGTATATAATTATGTCTTGTGGTTTCGAGTGTAACTGGGCAAGTTCATGCACTGTATCCTGGGCACGGACACCGGTCCATCTTCGACACGCTTTATCTAGTTGTATTATTACTTTAGTCAGTGATTTCTTCTCAATGTCTACCTCCAACCATTAGCATTCCTTTCCTATTTCTTCAAATTCACAGTGCTTCACAGTGTGTCGTCAGCCTCTGCCACACTCGCGTGATTTGTTTTCCCTTTGACTACACGTTGGTGTAGTGGGGGGGGGTGTATTCTGTCACTTTAAGGTACGACCTAACTTGTGCTACCTGATGTAGCACTCTAATGCTGGGGAGATCAAGAAGAAATCGTATTATAGAGATGGATGTATCCCTAGTACACCCCAGTACCGTTCTCATTGCCTCATTTGGGATTTTTCCAATCTATAGACTTGCGTCTGTGACAGTGTTAGTAGGCCGAGGCCATAATCTATGACAGATAACACCATCACTTGTAGAAGAAGAAACAGTACCCATTGCTGTCTGCATGTCGAATGTCGCCATAACATTGATACTATTATCCTTCTTTTAGCCTTCTGAATCATATTTGTGATGTGTTTGTTGAATGAGAGACTTCTATCAAAGGTTACCCCAAAATATTTAAGGTCCTGTTCTCTTTAAATAAATGAGCCCATGCAACTGGCAGCTGACAGTGTATCCCTGACCAGTATCCGTGAACAGCTAAATACATACCTAACTAACTGTCCAGCTAGTTAAATACATATCTAATCCAGCTAGCTAAATACATGCCTAACTAACTGTCCAGCTAGCTAATTACATGCCTAACTAACTGTCCAGCTAGCTAAATACATATCTAAACCAGCTAGCTAATTACATGCCTAACTAACTGTCCAGCTAGCTAATTGCATGTCTAACTAACTGTCCAGCTAGCTAATTACATGCCCAACTGTCCAGCTAGCTAAATACATATCTAATTAATTATCCAGCTAGATAAATTTCTGTGCATTTTACTGGTAGGAATGGACAGGCTACACAAAGTGAGCAACTAAAATATTGCAGTAACCATGGAAATATTCAATATTGCATCGTAGGAAAACATGTAAGACTCAGTACGTTTGTCTTCTAAGAACGAGTGTTACGCCTGACCTTGTCTCTACATCTAAAATTGAAAGTTTAGTTAACTTAGCACAGAACAAGATTTGAGTGAAATGTGTATTGTTCAGATGAAAACTTCTTGTGCTCGCAGGAAGTGTAACTACATTCAGTTCGGAGTTTTTGTGTTAAACAAATTCTGTCGGTTAATTTTATATTGTGACATAATTATTTGCGGTGTGGGACTACTCGAACTATTCAGGGACACACATACGATTTAGGGGAAACACACATACGATTTAGGGGAAACACACATACGATTTAGGGGATACACACATACGCTTTAGGGGAAATACACATACGATTTAGGGGAAACACACATACGATTTAGGGGAAACACACATACGATTTAGGGGTAACACACATACGATTTAGGGGAAACACACATACGATTTAGGGGAAACACACATACGATTTAGGGGAAACACACATACGATTTAGGGGAAACACACATACGATTTAGGGGAATAAAGAACACTTTCTAAAGAAATATACAACTTTTTCAAGTTACGCTTCATATTGTATTATATCAACATTTTATTAATATTTTGAAATAATGAATTTTAATGTGTATTTTATAGTGGGTGGGGGGGGGGATGTTTGCCACTAAAAATAAAGCCAATTTTTCGCAAACCTAAGTGCCAACTTGTTACCTAGGAAACACAGAGGTGATAGCATGTAATGCTGGCAGATGTCTTGAGAGCAGGTGTAGCAAACATGACGTGCTGGTGAATTTCTTGAAGAGGTTCCAACACTTAGCGAAAGATTGTTCGTTGTCTTGTCAGGATTACCAACCAACCAAGCTACTTGTGATCTTTCACATACATCTAATTTCTAGTGCTCAACGGACACTTCGAAACTTCATTTGGTACATACTGGTATGTAGTTTTACGATCGTTTCATAGTTTTCTGTATTCATTTGCATTTCACGATATCCCAACCACACAGTTGAATCGATATCAGCTTTACAACCAGTATATCCCAACCACAAAGTTGACTCATATGAGCTTGACAACCAATATATCCGTCAATGTGGCACACAACAAACTTATGATATTAACATCCATCATTCGTATGTGTACACATGCAGGTATGTCTTACCATTTTTCTGTGTTGTTATGTCAAAATCGATCTTATTCTCTCGGTTTCTTTTATTTGGTTGTATTACAACTCTTTCCATCTAGATTTCCCATCACTCATACTTTTCCAGTCTTCTGTGGCTTTATCCCATATAGCCATATTGATGTGAATGTGGACATGGTCGTTCTTTAAGCTTGCTGTCTATAAAGTTGTACTCTCGATAAAGGCTATTTTTTTTTTAAATGTGGAGTTTTGTGTGTTTTCAGAACTTTGGGGACTTATCGCATATAGTTATAATGATGTGAATGTAGACATTGGATTTCCTTACTCTACGTGTGTTATGTTGTACTCTCGATGAAGGCCCATTTGTTGAAATGTTGAATTGTGTGTGTGTTATCTTGTGTGTTACAAGTAATTATCAATAATATCAATATATTTTTCCAAGTCTCATTAGTCTCAAGGGAATATCCATGAACTATGTCAACATTTGTTTACCAACATCTTTTAATCCCTCCCTCCCCCTCTTGTCAGCAACTGTCAAGAGTTTTGGATCATTGCTTAATTATGCCGAAAACAATTCACAACCCCCCCCCCCTTCACCATAACAAATATAATTAAGCACTTAGAAATATAATTTTTGTTTCACATTTTAATAAAAACATTTCAAATTCTAACTATTTTATTTAATAAAAATTTGCGATTAATTTAAATATTTATCACCCCCATCCCTTCTTAACAACTATCATATCTTTTCAGATTCCCCCTCTCCTCCCCCTCCCCCCCCCCATTGTTATTGACGTTATTTGTGGACAGTTTTGAACCATACATTCCCTGCATGAAACTCATAAAATCATTCGGCTTGCGTCTCGATGTCATTAAAAGTCGAGTTTGACATGTTAAAGAGTTGTTAATGCCATCTAGTACCACTGACTAGATAATTCAATGTCACAGTGACAAGTTGCTGATAATGATGTATCCTCAGTTATTGACGTTCTCTTCTGTTAGTTCCTGTTCAGTTCGGGAGATACTAGTTGCCAGTTTCTGTTCAGTGCGGGAGATACAAGTTGCCCTTGTGAATAATTATTCTTAGAACAAAATTTGCCTTATTGAAGACCTTACTTGACGGTAAAGTCAAAGGGAAGCAAGCAAGAGTTAGGCAGAGATACAAGTGGGAGAGCAACATCACAAGATGAACAGGTTACAGTCTAGCAGAGTGCACTACCAAGATAAGTGACAGGAGATGGTGGAGATACGTTGCAGCCAACCATCGTTGCAAAGACGGCACTTAATGATGATGATGAATGAAACATTGACTGTCTAACGTTATAAAAAAAAGGAAAATATAAAAAAAATAACAGGAAAGAGAATAATAACGAAGATTCCCATCATCTGGTCATAAAAACCCCAGATCTGAAGTAGAATTCCAGGAATGGTAACGCGCTTACACAGAATGCGCATGCGTTTATTAGCGTTCCCAGCAACAGTCCTATAACTTCCGCTTGTAGTTTCTACTATTGAGTTGTTTACATACACCGCTGCAATCTGAGAGCTACATACTTAACATACGTATATGATCTATATACTTTATAATTTTGCAGTTTTTAAAGTGAACTTTTAACTACAGTATGTATCGAAAGGATACTCCAATCACAATGAAAAGTTCGACCTCAGCTCTTTGCAACAATCTGTCAGTACATGTTCTTTCTGAAAAACGTCAGCTAAATTATGCAGTTGTACATAAATCCCTCATCAACTTAGCATCGGCTACTACTGATGGTTCGTCTGTAACTGGTCGTCAGATTGTATGCAAAGAGCCATCAGTAACACAGGGATTACCTTTTGTTATGCAGGTAATGTAATGTGTAGGTTTGTACTTAGTTTTCCTTCATATATAATATATCAGTCAGATATCATTCCGGTTGGAGTTGATAGAAGTTTATCATCTAGTCTAGTTAAGATTATATATATATAATAGTTATTATTGTACTTGGAAAACAGTTTCAAAATAAGTGCTACATCATAAAAAAATGTTATAGTTAGATTCATCATGTGACATAGCCTATCATATTCTTCCCAGAACATGAGGATTCTCTGAACACTGCAGTTCTGGACGAGTTGACCTGATGTAGCTAGAGACTATGAATATGAACTGGATACAAATATTAAAAAAACAAAACAATGTTAATCAGCAAAGATAAATAAAAGACAGAAAAAGAAATAACTAAAATGTCGACAGAAGAACAAGAGTTAAACATAAATATACATGGAGAGAAATTACAACAAGTAACACATTATCAATATCTTGGACACATAGTCACAAATGATGGCAGATGTGAAACAGAAGTTAAAAGGAGAATAGGAATGGCTAAAAGTACCTTCAATGACATGAGGAAATTATTAATATCTAAACAAATTACAAACAAGTTAAAAATGAGAATTATAAAATGCTACATCTATTCCATATTAATGAAGGGCTCAGAAACATGGACACTAAATAAACAATTAGAAGACAGAATTGATGCTTTTGAGATGTGGGTATGTAGAAGAATAGGGAGAACATCATGGAAAGAGAAGAAAACTAACAAAGAGGTGCTAAAAACACTTAATATGAAGAAGGAACTACTAAGAGAAATAAAGATCAGGCAAATAAAATATTTTGAACACATTAAAAGACATGACACCCTATTGAAGACCTTACTTGAGGGTAAAGTCAAAGGGAAGTGAGCAAGAGGTAGGCAGAGATACAAGTGGGAGAGTAACATCACACGATGGACAGGTTACAGTCTAGCAGAGTGTCATGTGACGTATTCCTTCCAGAACGTTGTCTTCCCAATGAACTCTCTGAAACTCTCTCTGTCTTGGGCGATGTGGCTTGCATTTTCTAGCGATGTATTCATGTTATCTTTAATGTCGTCAGTCCATCGTCTTCTTGGTCTGCCCCTTCTCCTCTTCCCAGGTACTCTTCCCTCCATTATTTGTCTTTCTAAACAGTTATGTCTCTTTATATGACCAAACAGGCGTAGTTTTCTTTTTGTTATTGTGTTTAGTAACCAACACTCTGGAATATTCAGTGTGTTTATAATATCTGAGTTTCTGATTTTATCCTTCCATGATATTCTAAGTATCTTTCTGTAGCATTTCAGCTCGAAGGCGTTGATCTTCTTTGCCGCTGTTTTACTTAGAGTCCATGTTTCACAGCCGTATGTTGCAACCGGAAAAATAAAAGTTCGTAACATTAGCACTTTCGTTTCTATTTTGTTGTTTTTCCATATGTTTTTCAGCCGTGTTATTTTGCAATATGCCATTGCCAATCTCTTCCTTATTTCTGCCATGCAGTCTCCTGCACCGTTGATGTTTGCTCCTAAGTATTCAAATTTATCCACACATTCTATCTCGGTATTGTCAATTCTGATTTTTGGTTGTTGTGTTGTTATATCTGTTGACATGATTAATGTTTTCTGCGTGTTTAAATACAAATTTTGTGCTTCGCTATATTTCTTTGTGTTCTTGATTAGTTGTTCCAATCCCTTTATATCGTGTGAAAGAAGTACTGTGTCGTCTGCGTAGCGTAGTTCCGGGTAGGAATCCACCTATGTTTAAAGCGTGGTAGTCAGTGTTGTGTATGTCTTCTCTCACGTTCCTCATTATACTTTCAGCGTAGATGTTGAACAGGTATGGGGAGAGTGTGCACCCAAAACAAGTCTAGCAGAGTGTACCACCAAAACAAGAGACAGAGGATGTTGGAGATCTGTTGCAGCCAACCTTATTTGCGGAGACAGCACTTGATAATGATGAGCTAGAGACATGTTTAAGCAATGTGATATATCACTGCACCATTGTCGTCTTGGTGCCCTCTTCCCCTGTTGCAGTTAACTCTGCCTTCAGCTATTAATCTTTCCATGCCATTATGTCTCTTTGAGCCAGCCCACTTTGACATTTATTGATCGTAACACTTCTTGATTTGTCTTTTTAGCTGCCCATTGTATGCGTAAAATTCTTCTGTACCATCTCATTTTGAAAGCAGCGATTCTCTTTGCTCTGTTTTTTTTTAATGTCCATGTCTCACATCCGTATATTGCCACTGGAAATATGCATGTTCTAATCAAACATAGTTTGGCTATGCTCTGGTACCTTGCCAAAGATTTTTCATATGCGCAAGTTTCAATGTTGCCATTGTAATACAGAGTTAGATAACTCTTTAAAATTGCAATTCAATGATATTTCAACCAAGTTTGTATTTCCATCCTGAGAAAATGTATGAATGTTGTTTGAATCAATTTGGAATCAAAATAATTTACATTAAGCCAGAACATAGGCTTAGGCTACAGGAAAATATAAACTAAACAGGTGACTATAATTTAAAAATAGTATATAATATAGTATAAAATAGACTTTTATTTGTAATAGAGTTGAGTTGATATTAATTCCAGAATTATCTCATTTATTCTCATAAAACAACACACAGAACTATACATTTTTGCATTCATGGAGACAAGACGATTCTGTTGATCATATTGCTGGAATTTTGAGATGGTCACATAGCTAATTGATACTCAAAATGGTGTCTAATTATCTTACCGGTAATTGTAATGAAAATAAATTATATATCTATTAAACGTAATAAAATACCACAGAAACTATATAAACCTATTTTGTATTCACAAAGACAGGAGGCACCTGTTGATTACATTACTGTGATTCTCAGGTGCATGTGCAATTAATTAATATTCCAAAATCTCAGCTAATTGACATAATTAAAACAAATTTTGATGTTTTTAAAAATTAACTACAATTTTTAGCTGATATGTCTAGCACTCTTAAAAGTTACATAGACCTGTATAAACAGAAAAATGGTTATGGAACTTAATACATCTAATGTAATGCCAGTGTAACAGATTGTTCACACAATTTAAAAGGGTTATAATGGATTTAAGTTACCTCGAAGAACTAAATTCTGTATTACTTCAATATGAGATCAAATTTCTGTCAGAATCAATGATCACCATATGTATCAAAGATGTCTGATTGTGAATCAATGATCACCATATGTATCAAAGATGTCTGATTGTGAATCAATGATCACCATATGTATCAAAGATGTCTGATTGTGAATCATATACTCTTTATTTGGACACACAATTATCCTCAAAATTTCTAAAAAAACCAAGCATGGTTAGGGAACCCAGGTCACAGGATATTTGTTTTCATCCTAAATTCATATTTTCCACATGTACACATGTCCAAGTACCTTATATAAGATCGAGTAGATGATATGTACATTTCAACATCTTAATTTTCATTTAACATACACTGACATATTTTCAGATCTGCATGAGATAAGCTTACTATCAAACAGTAGGCACATGCCAGCAGCAGCTCTTTATTATTGATAACTCAGTTTTTTTATAGTTCAACTATTGTTGTGTTTGTTAGACATCACTTCTGCATTTATTTCCAAACATCTGCTGGTGAAATGAGTTTAGTCCTGATAGTGGAATATGTTGTGTCATTTGATATTTGTGCCTTTGGCCTAGCACATCTGATTTCAGCATGGCTCTTGGAACCCTTTGTCCTATGGAATGGGGCCACCTATAACATACACGGCAGGCCATAGAGTTGCTGCTCTCTGTTTTCCCTGGCAACCCGCACCATTAATACTCACTTTGTCAGTACAATGTGAATGATTGGCTTTTATACCAAGAGCAAGTTGTTTGAACTGGGTCCCCTAACCACTCTACCACTGAGCTGACACCTATATTTTTTCATGGAAAGATATTAGGATATATCCCAAGTCATTAAATTGTTCTGTAGGCTGTACTAATTTATTTCTAACTGATAGTTAATTCTCATAAGCTTAGTTGACTTCTGTCTTGTTTATATTATTTACTGCTTCTCAAAGATCTGATGGATACATTCTACTACAAATACATGGATATACTACAACCAAGGCGACACATCTGTCCTAAGAACAAAAACTAAAGCTCTCGCCTCTATGATTTATAGCAAGCGCTGACAATGTCATCATTCACCTGGGCCAAGACAATAGACATTCTACTAACTTATAAGCTCTGCTGATTTTTGTATGGTAACACTTCTAATATTTATGATTTTTTTTAAATTGCTACTACAGGCAAAGTGGGTAATTCTACCATCAAGGACACTGCTGGTGCTAACAACGCAACGAGGAATTCAGGTTGGTTCCAACACTGATGTCTCTACTTTCAATGAATCTATTACAAACAGGTGAAGGCATGTTCTGTATAGAATATTGTTTTTCATCTATTGTGGACTTGTTAAGGCACTACTAATGCATTGAGTCACATAATCAGTCCAAAGTAGATGGTTTGCTTTCAAACTATGAGCGAGTTGTGTTGATGAAACAGGCCCACTAACAACTCAGTCATAGAACTAACTAATTACAGATGAATGCTAACTAATTACAGATGAATGCTAATTACAAATGAATGCTAACTAACTACAGATGAATGCTAACTAATTACAGATGAATGTTAACTAAAAAAAGTAAAGTAACCCATAGCATTTATTAATGCCGTAGGGGTGTGAGATGTTAGCGATCTCACATTTCACAGGCTCTGCAAATGAGGGCGGTAGCCATCTCCTCTCCCTCACAGTCTTTACTTCCCAGATTAATCCGGTACTCATTTTAAGGCTGGGTCGACCTGGGAGCCGTTGCGATCTGAAAACATTTCCGCCTCAACTGGGGAATGAACCCAGGACCACTCATATGCGAAGCCAGTGCGCTAACCACTGCGCTAACGCGGCTCCCTGAATGTTAACTAATTACAGATGAATGTTAACTAATTACAGATGAATGCTAATTAATTACAGATGAATGTTAACTAATTACAGATGAATGTTAACTAATTACAGATGAATGTTAACTAATTACAGATGAATGTTAATTAATTACAGATGAATGTTAACTAATTACAGATGAATGCTAATCAACAAAGTATTTAATTAATTTAGTTGTTGTGGTAATGCAGTTAGGTCCAGGTGAAATGAAGCTTAGGCAAATGTTCCAGATATCATTTCATGTTTTATTTGATAATACATGGGTTTGTGTTTTATCAGCATTTTAGCTTGCTTCCTAGTACTTAGTACTAAATATCATGTTTTGTTTTCCTAAGTGGCAGAATCTGACCTAACACATCTGATTTCCTAAGTGGGAGAATGGAACCTATCACATCTGATTTTCTAAGTGGGAGAATGGAACTTACCACATCTGATTTCTTATGGGAGAATGTGACCTAGCACATCTGATTTTCTAAGGGAGAAAATGTGACCTAGCACATCTGATTTCCTGAAAGAATGTGACATAACATGTCCGATTTCCTAATTGAGATAATGTGACTTAGCACATGTGATTTCATAAGTGGGAGAATGATTTGTACATGTGACCTAGCACATCTGATTACTTAAGGAGCAGGTTTATTTGCTTCTAAGAAATACAAATTCATTTGCATCTAAGGAAAACAGGGTCATTTGCATCTAAGAAATGGAAGGTCATTTGCTTCAAAGAAAGGATCATTTGTTTCTAAGGGTCATTTAATTCTAAGAAAACAGGGTCATTTGCTTCTAAGAAAAAAAGATCACTTGCTTCTAAGAAATGCAAGGTCATTTGCATCTAAGAAAAACGGGTTATTTGCTACTAAGAAAAACAAGTTCATTTGCTTCTGAAAAAGACAAGTTCATTTGATTCAAATGAAAACAGAAGTATTATTGAGCATGTTATTGAACATTTTAGTGAACACAAGAACACTTATTCATCTTCTTCTTCTGCATTTATTCTCAAACTTCTACCAGTTAACAGGAAGTAATCTGATGAATTGAATGTGTTGTATCGTGGTTTACAGCTTGGTTGTGATATTTGCACCTTTTTGCCTGATACATTCAACTTCAGGATGTATTTAGGGCCACTTTGACTTATGAGATGCCAGCTCAATTCTCAAACCTACTTGGTTACCTCTTATGACATGGATGAGAAGTCACAGTGTTGCTATTCTTTGCTCCCCTTTAGAACCCAGATGATAAGCAGATGGTATGATCACTTCATTTGTTTAATTTTTCTTGTCGACAGGACGGAGAAGTAATATCTTCTTCTCATTCAGAGTTTAACATGTCTACACAGCAAGTGTTGTTTAACTAATTTGGTTGCATGATACATTGGTTGCTGTTGCACCACTTGGCCTGGTTATCTCTGACTTCGATACGTGTGCTTGCTTGTGCAGGACTGTGGTTCTGTTTGATATCAGGGATGGCCTGACCAATCTTAGTATCCAACCTCTGTTGGCTGGACTAAGTCCCATCTCCATTTCAAGAATTTGACCTCGTTGGGGAATAATGTGTTCCATAACAGAAGTACACAGGCAGAAAATGTCTACAAAAGTGATAATGTCTATATACTGTCAGGAGGAAGAAAGGATTTTAATCCTGAACAATGTTAAATCATCCTTGTAAACCCTCCAGAATCCAAATATATTTCACATGAATGAATTAAACTCACTACTGCTTCAACTAAAATAACCAAGCGAAAGAAATATTTTTTTTCAGTGGATTCTAGGGATTCCACTCATAAATCTGGAGAAATTAGATAATATACTAGTTTAAAAAAGCATGCGGTTGCATCTTTGTGTCTCACCAACAGCCCACTAGACAAACCACCAATGGCCCACTAGACAAACCACCCATGCAACAGACAACCTTAGTAGATACATGCCTTTATATTGAGGTTATCTTCTTATAGAAGCTTCATGGCACGTCATCTATACAATTATGCTTCTCATGCTTTTATTTTATTATTGCAATGTTTTTAATGCTTTTTTATTTGTATATATGTATACATGCACCCTTGGGAGTGAGCCAGAGATGTACTGCAGCACTGGGGAGGAGGAAACTGACGGCACTGTTTTCCCTATGGCTGAGGTCCATCATAGAGGCACAGTGACCCAGGACATGAAAATCCTTTTGACTTGAACATTTGGTTGCATGCCTGGAGCAATATAAAAGTTTGGCATAAACTGTAGTCAATTTGGGGGCGGGAAATTAGCACAGTGAACCCTATCTTGGCTACAGTGGCTCGGAGCAGTGCATAGGTTGAAACCTACCTTCCTGGTTGTGTGATAATTATTCTCTGGGTCTCGCCCGAGGTGGGCCAAAAATCCACAGACTTTCCCAGCAATATAATGCCATTGTAATGGCATTGAGTCAAATAGCATGACCCCATGGACCGTTGAATCAGCAATCAACAAGTTAGAAAAAACTTGGAAATAACTGCCAACAAAAATAGATAGAAGATTCAGTATCATTTCCAGAAATGACATGTTGTTTTCAGGATTAAATTTATGATTTACTTTTGGCTTCCATGGTGATAATTGCATGTTTCAAGATTTATATTAGTTCATAATTTGTGTACTTAGCTTATTAAAGTATCTAAGAAATATTTATCTAAATATTTGTTGTATCTAAATTCAGATCTTTGAACCCGATGGTACTGCTATGATATATTGGCATTCCCTTAGTGATTCAGTGGGTAAGTGCAACAAAAGTGATATTTAATGAAGTCTTGTTCAAAAGTGATTTTCTTGTGAAGAAGGTTCTCAAGTACAAGTTTAAAAAATGGTTAAAAGTGTGAGAAATTCTGGATAGTGTAGACGCTAGGAATAGTGGATAAGTCAGGGATAATGTGAAAGTTAGTGATGGTGCGGAAGTTAAGTTAAGTTAGGTATGTTGATTATCCTTTTTGCACACCGGACATAACCATAGGTGCTCCGATCTCCGCCTCAGTAAATCTTTCAAGGTATAGGCTAATGGTTCTGTTTCTGTGTTGGTTCACTGCTCTTTTTGAAATGTTCGTTAGTGTTTTCTCTATGGATCCATGCCTATCCTCACTGCCAATTCATGCCTTCTCAATATTGACTCATGTTCATTTATCTCAAAATCCTCTGAACGTGTGGAGTTACGAAGAGCAATGAGTATGTCTGCTCGGTCTATAGGCTGACCATCTGTTATGGTGGTTAGCTAATTTGTCAACCCATTCACTTCCCTCCACAAACGCATGTCTGGGAACAAAGATAAACACTGATGAGGCCAGCATTTTAGCTCTCTCTAACGACTCCACCCATCCCCTGAATACATCACCTTTTATATCCTTAGAATCATATTCATTGAGTCACTTAGTGCATGCATGATAATAGGTTTGCGATTATAGCCTGTTGAATGTCTGGGTTATGGCAAATACTTCCACCGTTAGGCTGCTTGTATTTGCGGTAAAAGTCCCACTGGCTTTGTGTACTGTTCTTCCTTTTGATCTGGAGTAAAGGCCCATGCACACCGCTGGTAGAAAATTACCTACCCTTCCGTGAAAATCAACATCTGTGTCCTCGACATGTTCACAGATGAGTGCCTTATGCTCAGCATCCATACTTACGGGGATGTGTTACCTGTAATAATTTTCTGTTGACTGGTCTTGACTGCCTCCTGAAAGACCGTAGGAATAGGTATCCATTCTTCACCACGAGTTATGCCTTCTGGGACACAAATATTTTTATAATGGTATCCTCAGCACGACCCATCCATGATTTGCATCTTTTGAGCCTTCTTCCGAGGGAACTCACTGTGTAGTATGTGGTTTATGTCAGATCTGACTCTGAGGTATGCATGGGCATGCCACATATCACTTCTGTGAGATATGCTCGGAAACTCAAGGAGGAACCTTATAACCACACAGGGAGTGTCCCTGGTGCAACCAAGGATGATTCGCATCTCTTCATTTTGAATTCTCTCCACTCAATCTGTGTACGTGACTGACGGTGATAGTATAGGTATAATCTGATACTGATGGTGGGGAAATTATAGAAGGTGTGTAAAATCTAACATCATATATACATACATATATATATATATATATTGGCTAAAGAGATGTAGTTTCTGAGAAGAATGATGGCAATACCATGGAAAGCTAAGAAAACTAATGCAGATGTTCTCATTTATTGTGGCGTAAAAAGATCAATAATATCAAACATTAGAGGCAGACAGTCAAGATTTCTAGGGCATGTGCTGAAAGGAACACTTAATAACCGCTGGAAAGATCAAGGGGAGAAGAGATAGGGACGACAAAAAGAAAAGTTGCTAGATGGACTAGTATTGTGGCACGGTAGAAGTTCACCAACCGAGCTTATTGACAACACAAGAGACAGAGAGTTGTGGAGAAACATGATCGCCTACATCATTCTGCATGGAACTTGATTAATTAATTGATATATGTAATTAGCTCTGCCATGTGAACATCAATAGTATTGTTCTTACTCATCATTTAGGAAATACACTTGCAGAGAGAAAGGGTTCAGTACCTGATGGGCTCAGGCGCTATTGGGACAAGGTCGCTCAGCTCGAGAATACCTTGCTCTCAAACGCATGGTGTGAGACTCGAACTTGGGCAAGGGGTTGACGATGTCGGTGAATGACACCTCAGCTAAGAGGGCGAAAGAGCCAAGGTCCAACTCTTCTGTTTTCTTCCTCTTAAGGAACCAGGCTTACGGATGAGAAATGGTTCAGTACCCAATGGGCACAGGCACAGTACGTCCAATTACATGAGGCAAGTTCATAGACAGTGGAACACCTCGTGCGAGACAGACATGAGCAAAAATCGTCTGGGCGAAGAGTCACCACACACACGCGTGCCTGACAACAGATAGGGAGGCTGTCACAGGCTAGGGTAGCCCACCTGAATTGTCAAGGCATGCCATAATCAGATGTGCTAGGCCTACAAGGCGCATAATGGTGGCACAACGCAATCACGCTCCTGGTGGAAATCGCACGGATATCCGTTCTGGTTACAACAGAGTGAACGCAAAACAAACAAACTCATCATTTTTATTGGGAATGTTCATGATACAGCAGTGTGGTCGAAATGTTGATTTGTATGTAGTATTATGCGTGTTCACAACATCACAACAGAATATAGACCCACCAACATTCAAAAAGATCTAAAAACCACAGAACCAGATATATTAAATCAAGAGATAGAAGAAACCTTAAAACATAGCACAAGTAATAAATCGCCAGGAGAAGACGGTAGATCAAGCAGGGCAATAATAATGTGTAAAAATAAGCCGGCCCAGTGGCTAGCCAGATTATTCACAATAGCCTGGTCAGAAAAAAAAAAGGAGAAACAAAGGTAGTAAGAGAGAGTGTGAATCATATAGAGGCCTCTCCTTATTAAGTCATACTGGTATGAAGAACATGAAAATTAATGTACAAAAACGGAAGTTATGAAAATCAGCAAGTCTGCAACACCAATGGATATAACAATAGATAACACCAAAGTGAAACAAGCCAAAGAATTTAAATATCTAGGCAGCAATTTTTCAGAAAATGGAAGACTAGACAGAGAAATAGGAACAAGGTGCCAGAAAGCAAATACAATGACCTACCAACTTTCACCAATACTTCTTCATCCAAAGATCAAGATTGAAATAAAAAACAGATAATATCTACAATTTTTATACCAACACTCTACTATCAATGTCAAACATGTTCTTTAACAGCCTCACAGCAGAGGAAAATCATATCATGTGAAATGAAGTGTCTGAGAAAAACTGCAATAGCTACTAAATTTGATAAAATAAGAAATGAAGAAATTAGGAAACGAATTGGTATAATATCTTGTATTGAACATATTGAAAGACATCGAGTAAAATGGTTCGGTCACCTTATGAGAAAGAATTCAAACCAAATACCAATAAGAGCATATAACAAAAGAACATCTGGGAATAAGGCCAAAGGTAGACCAAGAAAATGGTGGATAGAAAACATCAAGATAGCCTTGAACAAACATGGACTAAATGCAACCTCATGGTGACACATCTGGCCTTGGAACGACAGCGTAAGCTCCAACCCCTAAACTTAATGGCAAGTGTCGATACGATCAACCATCATTCACCTCGGGACAGACAATAGACAATTATGTGTGTTTCCAGTACTTAGCAAAACTTCATTATTCTGTTACAAGTTTCACTTGTGATATTCATTTTGTAATTTTGGCCGGTAAACAGCTGTTGTTTGCTTTACATTTATGAACAGATGCAACTCACACATTATCATCCATCTGCAATAAGTCTATTGATATTATCATCCATCTGCAATAAGTCTATTGATATTATCATCCATCTGCAATAAGTCTATTGATATTATCATCCATCTGCAATAAGTCTATTGATATTATCATCCATCTGCAATAAGTCTATTGACATTATCATCCATCTGCAATAAGTCTATTGATATTATCATCCATCTGCAATAAGTCTATTGATATTATCATCCATCTGCAATAAGTCTATTGATATTATCATCCATCTGCATGCAATAGGTTTATTTAGCTCACCCTCTGAAGGTTAGAGGTTACTTGATAAAAATTATACTTTTTCAGTACGAATCAAGAATAGCTATACTTTTTGTGTCTCTATGAATTATGTCTTGCAGAAAAGAGTAACTATGCAAAAGGAATTGCTGGCTTGAATGAGAGCTCTCTTTTTGTAGGTAAGTCATCCTTTTATCATATTTGTGTAGGTAAGTCATCCTTTTATCATCTTTGTGTAGGTAAGTCATCCTTTTATCATATTTGTTTAGGTAAGTCATTCTTTCATTATCTTTGTTTAGGTAAGTCATTCTTTGATGTCAGCTTTATGTCAAGTCATCCTTTCATCTTTGTGTAGTTAAATCTTCCTTTCATGTCATATTTGTGAAGGTAAGTCATTCTCTGATGTCATCTTTGTGTAGGTGTCATCCTTTCAACATCTTTGTGTAGGTAAGTTATTCTTTAATCATTTTTACAATTCATTTCCCTGTATTGCACGGGTCATTTACAAAAGCTCTTGCATTATTTTGTCTTTCTTTTTTCTGCTACGGCCCTTTCCACTTCATACCTATCCCTATTTTCTCCAACTTTTTACTCTAGGTATTTCTTAGTCTTCTTATCTTTTACCTTCATATGTCCAGTACAATACCTGTTTTACTTCTGTGTTGAATGTCTTCTTGATGCACACTTTTTTGTCTGATTATTTCCTTGAAAATCTCATTGAAAAACTATTAGAAAACCTTGAAATACTAATAGAAAATCTGATTGAAAAACTATTTGAAAACCTTGAAATACTAATAGAAAATCTGATTGAAAAACTATTTGAAAACCTTGAAATACTAATAGAAAATCTGATTGAAAAACTATTTGAAAACCTTGAAATACCAATAGAAAATCTGATTGAAAAACTATTTGAAAACCTTGAAATACTAATAGAAAATCTGATTGAAAAACTATTTGAAAACCTCATCCTCATTGATAGCTCTATCATACCCTGTCAAACCTTCTATTTTTTTGCATATATTTATATATGAACCATTAGCATGATCTCAAACTTGATCAATAATAGAGAACTAGAACAAGTTACTAGTTTCCAATATCTTGGTTCTATTATGAGCAGTAATAGGGATTACTATGAAGAAGTCTGATGAGGTTGGCCATTGCATCAAATAAACTGATACAGCTGACAAACATATGTCTACGCCACAATAAAATAGCAAAACTTTTCTTAGAGCCTGCATATTCCCAGGTGCTATATAAGATATGAATCTTGGACAATCACCAATAAGGTGAAAGAACAAAATTGTGACATTTGAAAAAAAATACTACAGAAGAATACTATGGACCAAATATACTATCACCAATAGCAAGTTATTCTGAGAGAATTAAATGTAAAATAAAACTTGCTTAACAGCAACGGTTTTCTCTAGATATTTTGGCCATATCAAACAAAATGACAATTCAGACTAGACAAGACCATAATGGAAGAGATGTTGCCAGGGCAAGGAAAAAGAGAATGGCCATGAAGAAGATGGTCACAAGAACACCTGAGCATGACACTCACAGAAGCAGAAAGATTTGTGCACGAGCAGCAGGAGGCAGTGATGACTGCCACATCCTGTCCAGGGTGTACATAATAATTTATATATGAAAGTCTGTGCCTTTTGTTTATGTACGTGTTTCTAAGCCATACAACAACATATGTTTATGTACATGTTTCTAAGCCATACAACAACATATGTTTATGTACGTTTCTAAGCCATACAACAACATATGTTTATGTACATGTTTCTAAGCCATACAACAACATATGTTTACTGTTTCAATTAGAGATCCTTAGTTGTAGAGATATCAGAAAAATCCACTTTGAAAACACGATGTTGCAATAGGATTTGAGCCCATCATATTTTGAGCACAAGCCAAATGGGTTCAATACAGGGATCAGTGGACCAAATCATGTGACAACATACCAACATTTTAATTTCATACGCTGTTGCACAGAGTTTCTCGGAAACTTAAAGAATCATAACTTCGGATACCAATCTAGAGATTTGCGCGTAATGAATTTGCATACATTCAGCGTGTAGCGTTCAAATCAAATGATCTAGGGCTCTCATCATGTTATGTGTATCCAATGATCTAGGGCTCTCATCATGTCAGGTGTATCCAAGAATCTGGGGCTCTCATCATGTTAGGTGTATCCAATGATCCGGGGCTCTCATCATGTTATGTGTATCCAATGATCTAGGGCTCTCATCATGTTATGTGTATCCAATGATCTAGGGCTCTCATCATGTCAGGTGTATCCAATGATCTAGGGCTCTCATCATGTTAGGTGTATCCAATGATCTAGGGCTCTCATCATGTTAGGTGTATCCAATGATCTAGGGCTCTCATCATGTTATGTGTATCCAATGATCTAGGGCTCTCATCATGTTAGGTGTATCCAATGATCTAGGGCTCTCATCATGTTAGGTGTATCCAATGATCTAGGGCTCTCATCATGTTAGGTGTATCCAATGATCCGGGGCTCTCATCATGTTATGTGTATCCAATGATCTAGGGCTCTCATCATGTCAGGTGTATCCAAGAATCTGGGGCTCTCATCATGTTATGTGTATCCAATGATCTAGGGCTCTCATCATGTTAGGTGTATCCAATGATCCGGGGCTCTCATCATGTTAGGTGTATCCAATGATCTAGGGCTCTCATCATGTTAGGTGTATCCAATGATCTAGGGCTCTCATCATGTTATGTGTATCCAATGATCTAGGGCTCTCATCATGTTAGGTGTATCCAAGGATCCGGGGCTCTCATCATGTTATGTGTATCCAATGATCTAGGGCTCTCATCATGTTATGTGTATCCAATGATCTAGGGCTCTCATCATGTTAGGTGTATCCAAGGATCCGGGGCTCTCATCATGTTATGTGTATCCAATGATCTAGGACTCTCATCATGTTAGGTGTATCCAATGATCTAGGGCTCTCATCATGTTAGGTGTATCCAAGGATCCGGGGCTCTCATCATGTTATGTGTATCCAATGATCTAGGGCTCTCATCATGTTAGGTGTATCCAATGATCTGGGGCTCTCATCATGTTAGGTGTATCCAATGATCTAGGGCTCTCATCATGTTAGGTGTATCCAATGATCCGGGGCTCTCATCATGTTAGGTGTATCCAAGGATCCGGGGCTCTCATCATGTTATGTGTATCCAATGATCTAGGGCTCTCATCATGTTAGGTGTATCCAATGATCTAGGGCTCTCATCATGTTATGTGTATCCAATGATCTAGGGCTCTCATCATGTCAGGTGTATCCAAGAATATGGGGCTCTCATCATGTTAGGTGTATCCAATGATCTAGGGCTCTCATCATGTTATGTGTATCCAATGATCTAGGGCTCTCATCATGTTATGTGTATCCAATGATCTAGGGCTCTCATCATGTTAGGTGTATCCAATGATCCGGGGCTCTCATCATGTTATGTGTATCCAATGATCTAGGGCTCTCATCATGTTATGTGTATCCAATGATCTAGGGCTCTCATCATGTTAGGTGTATCCAATGATCCGGGGCTCTCATCATGTCAGGTGTATCCAATGATCTAGGGCTCTCATCATGTTAGGTGTATCCAATGATCTAGGGCTCTCATCATGTCAGGTGTATCCAATGATCCGGGGCTCTCATCATGTTAGGTGTATCCAATGATCTAGGGCTCTCATCATGTTAGGTGTATCCAATGATCTAGGGCTCTCATCATGTTATGTGTATCCAATGATCTAGGGCTCTCATCATGTTAGGTGTATCCAATGATCTAGGGCTCTCATCATGTTATGTGTATTCAATGATTTAGGGCTCTCATCATGTTAGGTGTATCCAAGGATCTGGGGCTCTCATCATGTTAGGTGTATCCAAGGATCCGGGGCTCTCATCATGTTAGGTGTATCCAAGGATCTGGGGCTCTCATCATGTTAGGTGTATCCAAGGATCCAGCGCTCTCATCATGTTATGTGTATCCAATGATCTAGGGCTCTCATCATGTTATGTGTATCCAATGATCTAGGGCTCTCATCATGTTAGGTGTATCCAATGATCTAGGGCTCTCATCATGTTAGGTGTATCCAATGATCTAGGGCTCTCATCATGTTAGGTGTATCCAATGATCTAGGGCTCTCATCATGTTATGTGTATCCAATGATCTAGGGCTCTCATCATGTTAGGTGTATCCAATGATCTAGGGCTCTCATCATGTTAGGTGTATCCAATGATCTAGGGCTCTCATCATGTTAGGTGTATCCAATGATCTAGGGCTCTCATCATGTTATGTGTATCCAAGGATCTGGGGCTCTCATCATGTTATGTGTATCCAATGATCTAGGGCTCTCATCATGTTAGGTGTATCCAATAATCTAGGGCTCTCATCATGTTATGTGTATCCAAGGATCTGGGGCTCTCATCATGTTATGTGTATCCAATGATCTAGGGCTCTCATCATGTTAGGTGTATCCAATGATCTAGGGCTCTCATCATGTTATGTGTATCCAAGGATCTGGGGCTCTCATCATGTTATGTGTATCCAAGGATCTGGGGCTCTCATCATGTTATGTGTATCCAATGATTTAGGGCTCTCATCATGTTAGGTGTATCCAAGGATCTGGGGCTCTCATCATGTTAGGTGTATCCAAGGATCCGGCGCTGTCATCATGTTATGTGTATCCAATGATCTAGGGCTCTCATCATGTTATGTGTATCCAATGATCTAGGGCTCTCATCATGTTAGGTGTATCCAATGATCTAGGGCTCTCATCATGTTAGGTGTATCCAATGATCTAGGGCTCTCATCATGTTAGGTGTATCCAATGATCTAGGGCTCTCATCATGTTATGTGTATCCAATGATCTAGGGCTCTCATCATGTTAGGTGTATCCAATGATCTAGGGCTCTCATCATGTTAGGTGTATCCAATGATCTAGGGCTCTCATCATGTTAGGTGTATCCAATGATCTAGGGCTCTCATCATGTTATGTGTATCCAAGGATCTGGGGCTCTCATCATGTTATGTGTATCCAATGATCTAGGGCTCTCATCATGTTAGGTGTATCCAATGATCTGGGGCTCTCATCATGTTATGTGTATCCAAGGATCTGGGGCTCTCATCATGTTATGTGTATCCAATGATCTAGGGCTCTCATCATGTTAGGTGTATCCAATGATCTAGGGCTCTCATCATGTTATGTGTATCCAAGGATCTGGGGCTCTCATCATGTTATGTGTATCCAAGGATCTGGGGCTCTCATCATATTAGGTGTATAACGTTTGATGCATCAGCATATGTGTCTTTATCAGAATTTCATTCTGTTTAATTATGTTAGCTATTTGTTCTGTAAAAACCTGATTACTGATCCTTGTGCAGTACCACCAAACATCTTAACCACAATGCCAGATAGATCTTTGAACTATAAGAATTTCATAGCTGAGTCCCTACCTTGGACATCTTGACCTCAGTTCCAGCTTGGCAGCTATATAACTGAGACCAGGCATACACCTTGGCAGCTATATAGCTGAGACCAGGCATAAAGCTCGACAGCTATATAGCTGAGACCTAGGCATACACTTTTGGTCCAAAAAAAACATCAACAAGAATGTATGACATTTTACACAGCAACCCTGAAGAGTAGAAAAGAACAGCAGAGATCCATATTGTGGCCTTGAGTCATCAAGAGCTGATGGTCAGTGACTGATCATCAAGGACAAGTCAATAGATGAGACAGTATCTTGGACCGCTTTCTGCATGGCAACTAGAGTTGTGACCCTGTCCTGGACATCTTGACCACACTCCAGTACAACAACATCTGAAATGGTCAACCATGTTGATTTACACTGTATCAGACTCACTGTATCAGGAGAGAACAAGGAAGACCAAGAGAAACCCTACATAGAACTATTACAAGAGAACATTTCACCATCGGTATCAGAAACATTGAAGACCTAAAACAAATAGCAATGAAACGAGAGACATGGAAATCTATGACATCCGCCCTATGTGCAGTTTTTGGCCCTAGAGGAATAACTAACTAAGACTCACTACTTACTTCTACTCACAGAAAATTAATATTTCTATGAACCAAATCTTATATAACATAAATCTTGCATAACCAAATCTTACATAACATTTTTATATTTTTTAAGGTTCAGAAGATGGGTCTATCCTGATGTTTTACATTCCACCAAAGGGAACCAATGTCACATTAGCTGATGTAGTTCAGAGTAAGTTATGTCCCTTTCAGTACTTTTTATTTATTAAGCTTTCTTGTTTGACATGATTGTGATGTGTTTCACATGATTGTGATGTGTTTCACATGATTGTGATGTGTTTCACATGATTGTTTTGATTTCCTCAGAACATACAGCACCCATCTCAGATTTGAGCTCAGAGAAAGATGTTCTTGCAAGTGCAGATGAGTTTGGTACTATCAACATTTGGAAGCATAGTGGAACAAAGCTGTCACAGATTGCAAACATTAGAGGAACAGGGTAATGTTATTGAATGTCAATGTTTATGTCGACTGCTGCATGTATTAGACCAGTGGTGTTCACAATGAGGCCTGTGGACTAAATCTAGCATGCAAAGCTATCTTCTCAGACCCACCTGGCTGATCTAGAATATTTGTCATAATCTCAAACCTCTCTGCCATTTTTCACTAGTGTTGGATACCTGCCAGATAATGGTAACAATATGGACATCAAACATCTGCGTTATCAATTTTGAACATTCAATTTTCAATTTTTGTTTACTGAATCATTAAAAATTTGATTTCATGATTTTGATGAAAGAATCAATGGTTAAATTTAGCTCTGAGGCAACACCGTAGTTATCAATAACAACATCATCAACTTTGGCACAGTAATTCATGCCAAAATCAGGTGTACTGGGTCAAAAGGCACAATTATTTCAGCCATGCTGTAAACTAACATCACAATGTATTCATGTTGTCTGGCTCAAGTCACACAAAAACTTGTGCTAAATATGTGAGAAAGAACGCAAACACCATAATTACCACTAAACACAACATCAACTTTACAGCATACATCAACTCTACCACAACATCAACTTTACCACAGATATTAGCTGCAATAGTTAACTTTTTTTAACTTGATTATATAGAAGAACCTGATCTTTTAGCTCAGGGTATAAAGAATAGGACCAACGTCTTCTTTCCAGACGTGTCATAGGAAGTGAGTAGCAGACCAGTGGCCTCTTTCCAGACGTTTCGTTGAGGCAAGTGACACACCAATGTCTTTTTTCCAGACATGTTGTAGGAGGCATGTGACACACTAATGTCTTTTTTTCAGGCATGTTGTAGGAGGCAAGTGGCAGGCCAGTGCACCTTTGTCCTTGTGTGGTGGACTCATCCTAGATGGCAGGGAATACTAGATGTGCCATCACTGTGTTTGTGGGTAAAAGGGTCTGATGTGAATAATGAAATAGTTGGTGCAGAAGAGTGTGCTGTGCAGGATATGGTAATCATGGATACTAGTGCATTGGAGTGCCTCATTTCAGAGGCTAAAACTGTGATTTATATAAGTCTGTGTGTCATTACATTTACACAGCTAGAGGAAACTTTACTTTTGTCAGACAGACTATCAACTGTTCAGAGCTGTCTGTTAAAGTATTATATCAGTGCAATCATTTTACAAAACATTAAAGTCTGTAAAATATAAAACAAAATAAAAAAACATGAGGTTTCATTTTATTAGCATAAATTTTGCCACTCACTTCTAGAATATTTACACTAGAGTATCAAATTAGTCTTTTTAAATTGTATTCAATGAATTATTTCTATAAATATTGAAGTAATGTATGTTTTACTGAATAACATCAGAAGCAATACAAAATATATGAACAAATTGACACAGAATAACAGAAAACATTTTTTCATACAAAACACAGTCATGACTATGACCTAATCTGAAGTATTCTACACTGTATTGAGTTAACATAAAAGAATTAGACCTAGTTAAACACAAAATATACCGGTAACTGATTTACAATCAATGGAAATCAAAACTGATATATCCGTAATCAGTTCCTTAGTGTTTCTTAATTTTACTGATATATTGGTGATTGGTTGAGAAAGAGTTAAGGTAATAATCTAGCTCCCAAACAACTTAGTTTCCAGCTTCACAAAACTGATATTTCTCATTTCAAATGCAAACATTAAACTGTGTTGTATGTGCATTAGTTGTCAAAGTTGCCATAGGAACAACAACATTAGCTTGTCCCAGAACTCCTGTTTCCAAATTTTCTTATAGTTCAGTCCCATAAATTTTGCAGTAAATGGTTACTCTCTGTTGTCATAAATCACTAGAGGATTGGGTTCTTTGGAGCAGACTCCTGGTAGACATGGATGTATCCAGAATAAGTGGTTTGGGGGGGGGGAGTGGGGAAAGAGAATAGTCGATGGTTATCATAAATGGGAGGTAACCCTTAAATGCATCTTACTTTTTACATTTAAACGGTTAACTCTCTTATAGGCGTTAAATATTTAGCACCCCTAGTAATGGTCAAGTAAATGTTCATTAGGAGGCTGTTGGGAGAGAACCAAGGTTTAAAATGAGCACTGACATTGACAGGAATATTATCCCACACAAGGATAAGGGGATATAATTAAAGATGTAATGTTTTTTATACTTATTGAGGTTATTTATTTGCTGCAAAGCTCAGATGTAGTCAGATTCCTGTTTGCTGTGCCAGACAGAGGGAATTTTAATTTATGCTCTAGGTTTGTATTTTTTCTTGTACACATTTTGGCAGAAAGATTTTCCAGGTGATGAAATATCTGCTGACAGTTACTGATGTGTAGACCTACTGTTGGTGAGATGTTCCTATCTAAGAAAGACCACAGAGCACACATAACTTTTGACCTACTGTGAATCTGTTGATGATCCTAGGAATAAACAAATTCCTTGGTCGTCTGAAGAGCATGCATCTATAAATTCATAACCCATGAGTATCACATGGATACTAAATTGGATGCATGGTTTGTTGGTTGCTGATCCAGCGGTTCATGGGATCATGCCCTTTGACCCAATGCCATTATTGTTTGTTTGTTTTTCGTTCGCTCCATTGTAACCATCACGGATATCCGTGCGATTTCCGCCGGGAGCGTGATTACGTTGTGCCACCGTTATGCGCCTTGTAGGCCTAGCACATCCGATTTCGGCATGCCTTGACAATTCGGGTGGGCTACCCTTAGCCTGTGACAGCCTCTATATCTGTCTCCAGGCACGCGTAGTGGAGACTCTTCGCCCAGACTATTTTCTTGCTCTTAGTCTGACTCAAACGAGGTGTTCCACTGTCTATGAACTTGCCTCGTGTAATTGGACGTGCTGTGCCTGTGCCCATTGGGTACTGAACCGTTTCTCATCCGTGAGCCTGGTTCCTTAAGGGGAAGAACTCAACAGAGGAGTTGGACCCTGGCTCTTTCGCCCTCTTAGCCGAGGTGTCATTCACCGACATCGTGTACCCCTTGTCCAAGTTCGAGTCTCACACCACTCGTTTGAGAGCAAGGCGTTCTCGAGCTGAGCGTCCTTGTCCCAATAGCGCCTGAGCCCATCAGGTACTGAACCCTTTCTCTCTTCAAGTGTATTTCCGGTGTAGGAAAACCTGACAGTAGAGCTGGGCCAGGGCTAAATCGTTGTCCCTTTTGAGCCTGAGCGAATCGAGTACGGAACCCTTTCTCTCTGCAAGTGTACTTCCGGTATAGGAAACCTTGACAGTAGAGTTGGGCTAGGACTACCATCGTTGTCCCTTTCTTGTCTAAGCCCATTGGGTACAGAACCCTTTCTCTTCGCGAGCATATTTCCGGTTTAGGAAGGCTCGACATTAGAGTTGGGTTAGGTCTTCTTGCTTTACCAAACGCCAGTGGATGGGTCTGGGTCTCTGCCTGTAAGGAACTAAGGTAACTAGAAGCCCGTCTCGAGCTGACGGAGCTTGTAGCTCCCCCTTTCATAGGGACTTTTCACTTTCTATTTGCAGTTTGCGCTGCCCTCTAGCGCTGATCTGCCCTTTCATTGTTTCATTGTACTCAGTATGAAATCTATGTCTCTCGCCATGTATCTACCTTTACGTGCATTTTACATTGGCCGCCCCTCCAATGATCGGACTGGACTGACTAGCTTCACTGTATGTTGACAGTGTCGCTATATGTGGTGCTGCTGGTGGTGTCGGAGATATGTCTGTCCGTGTGCAGGCAAATCTCTTTCCATCTGCTACCTCCACATTTTCGGACACGATCCCCAAATGATTTGGCCAGAATCAGCTCGAGCTGCTGTATTTCTGTTTCCAGGGTGCACCGCGTGGAGGTACATTTGGGATCTTGGTTATCTGCTAACCCTGGGTCCGCCTAGAGCAATGCGTTCCCTTTGCACCCCACCCACCCAATGCCATTAAAATGACATTATATTGCTGGGAAGTCTGGATTTTCGGCCTACCCTGGGACAGAGCCAGAGAATAACTTCACACCTCCAGGAAGGTAGGTTTCAACCTATGCACTACTCCTAGCCACTGTAGCCAAGATAGAGTTCACTGTGCTCATTACCCGCCACCAATTGACTACTGGTTATGCTGAACTTCTCTATTGCTCCAGGACAAATGTCCAAAGTACCAAATGTTCAAGTGAAAAGGTTTTTCTCATCCAGAGTCACTGTGCCTCTATGATGGTTTTCAGCCATAGGAAAAACAGTGCTGTCAGTTTCCTCCTCCCCAGTTCAGCGCAATACAAATAACAAAAACACATTGCAACAACAAAATAAAAGCATAAGAAGCATAATTGTATAGATGACATGCCATGAAGCTTCTATAAGAAGATAACCTCAATATAACAGCATGTCATCTACTAAGGTTTTCTGTTGCATGGTTGGTTTGTCTAGTGAGCCATTGTTGAGACCCACAGATGCAACCGCATGCGGAATTGGATGCATCAATTCACAGTCTTCTAGCAATTTCCATGGTCAGTGATGCAGAGATGAGTACAGAAAAATCTTGACCTGTACATTATTTGTTATTGTCTTCTCATGGATCTCTTTGTCATTCTCTACTTCTTCCACCTTCAACTGTATCCTACAAGATACTTTTTGACAGAGCATCATGTCGTCTTACATGTCCAAACCATGCAAGTTTTTTCATTGTTTCACTATTGATAGTAGTTATTCTTGAATCTATGAGACTTCACTTTATTTCTTATGTATACATTTGTTGCATGCTCTCTCTAGGAAATGTGCAGGATTTGTCTATCGAATGTGTATGTGAAGGTCTGTATCTGTCTCTTGTGCAGTGACTGTCCAACATTCTCAACTAAGCTGTATCTGTCTCTCGTGTTATAAATAAAATGCATATCTAAGAATAAATAGGAGATCCATGTGTGATATATTCTACAGCTGGCCGTGCAATAGTATAGTTTTGTGGAAAGGTGTTCTTGCAGCAGGGTTTGCCTCAGGCCATCTCCGTATCTACAACACAACCACAGGTGTACTCGGAGCAGAAGTCCTGGCACATGCTCGTGCAATCAACGCTGTTGATGTGTCTACAGAGAATGGCATGGTCAGCATAATTCCTCTATTTTACTATCTAACTTGCAAATATCAGTTTTTGTATGATACTTAAGGACTTTATTCGACTCTAAATTATATCCATGTCCTGTATTTGTTTCCATCTCAAGGAATAAAAAGCAATATAACTCTTGTATTATTTTTTGTATTTCAAAAGCTACACTCTTCTATTTTACCTGGACTATTCTCATGCATGCATAGACTTAGTGAGTCAATGAGTATGCTCTGCAGAGTTGAAGCAGGAGTCATCCAATCGGTTGAGTTATTGACACATTCTATGACCACAAAGGTTTTATATTTATGCCAGGACATGCAGAGGTTGAAGGAAGTGAGCAAATCAATATACTGGTTAGCATGGCAACATTGTCAATAGGTACATCAGTGGATCAATCTGACAATTAATATATTAGAAGATCTTGTCCACTCAAGATTGCATGAGATTGGTACAAAGTACGGAAACATGTGTGTGCTAATGATAGACTGTAGTCGTAGCTCACAATTCTACCTTATGTGTAATCGAAGATTTCTCCAGATACTTGTCTCATGCACAGAAGACTCACATTCCCAGCGGTGTGCAGTGCATTGAGAAGATGTTCTACTGATCAGATAAAATATAGTTGTAAAGATAAAATGCGGTGGGGATTTGACAAGAGGAAAGTCTCGCTATATTGACTTATATATTTGATCATCTCAGATGTTGCTGTTGAATGATGATTGATCTGAGATGTTGCTGTTGAATGATGATTGATCTGAGATGTTGCTGTTGAATGATGATTGATCTGAGATGTTGCTGTTGAATGATGATTGATCTGAGATGTTGCTGTTGAATGATGATTGATCTGAGTTGTTGCTGTTGAATGATGATTGATCTGAGATGTTGCTGTTGAATGATGATTGGTCCGATAGATCACTAATGAGATGCTCAGACCTTCTGCATGCCATAAATTTTATTTATAAAGTTGCTTCAGTCAAATCCCATTATAACAAATTTATTATGACAGACAAAATATGTATGTAATATCAGAAATATGTATGTAATATCAGAAATATGTATGTAATATCAGAAATATGTATGTAATATCAGAAATTCACTATATTCATTACAAACAATAAAGAATAAATATATTCACACTTTGGGATTTTGAAGAGTGCTAACTCTTTAGCTTCATGCACAAAATAAAGCTACATGGAAATAGCATGTACAAAATAGAGGTACATGAGAAGAGCTCACACAAAATAGAGCTAAATGAGAAGAGCTTGCACAAATTAGAGCTTGCACAAAATATGATTTTGCTTGCACAAAAAATGAGAAGAGTTTGCACAAAATAGAGCTATGTGGCACTCTACAGTAAAACAAGGCATATTGTATTCTGAAAAGATGAGAAATGCAGCCTTGAGTTCAATTCCTCCAAGTGAAGATAGAGCTTAGTCCAGCCAAAGTGGCTGGAAACTAAGATTAGTGTGGCAATCCCCTACATCGAAAAGAACGACAGTCCTACCCAAGCAAGCACAGCTGCTGAAATAAAATACGTGAGGCAGAGAGATGCACCAACAATCATGATATCATGTAACCCACCTGTTTAGTACACACAACAAGAATATAAACAGCAGAAAGTAACTAGAAAATCACAGGGGGATCAAATACCATCTTCAGTGGTGATCAAATGCCCAAATGGTCCAAGGACATTAGCAACCAGAGTAATGGCTTACTAGCCATCTACACACTCATGGTCAAGGACATAACTCTAACTGATTTTCAAAAGTGGATGTAACAAATGGTCGTCATCGCTTGTGATGGACGAACAACTACACATGAATTTTTTCATTCCTAACTCTGAATTCTAAAGATGAGTTCACTTTTCTTTGTCCATCCACTCATTGTTTAAAAATAATTTCACTCTGAAATCACCCAGCGACAGTGCATATAAAATATCACAACATACATCATATCAAACATGCCATCCAATATCACATCCAACATCACATCAAACATCCCATAAAACATCACATCCAACACCTCATAAAACATCACATCCAACACCACATCAAACATCCCATAAAACATGACATCCAGCATCACATCAAACATGCCATCCAATATAAAAACATCAAACATGCCATCAACCATCTCATCAAACATGCCATCAAATATCACATCAAACATGCTTTCAAACATGCCATCACACATGCCATCAAACATCACATCAAACATGCCATCCAATATCACATCAAACATCCCATCAAACATGCCATCCATTATCACATAAAACATCACATCAAACATGCCATCCAATATCACATCAAACATCACATCAAACATCACATGCATGCGATATATATTTTCTCGTGTCAATTAAAAGTCAGCACAATTGAAGATCTATTATTATTGTAGAACTAAAGAAATGAATCAGCACAGGAGGAACATCATTGGGGAAACAATGTAGCACAGGGGGAACATCATTGGGGAAACAATGTAGCACAGGGGGAACATCATTGGGGAAACAATGTAGCAAGCTATAATATGTTACTCAGAACAGTATAGCACAGCTGGGATTTGTTACTGAGAACAATGTAGCACAGCTGGGATCTGTTATTAAAAACAATATAGCACAGGTTGATCAGTTACTGAGAACAATGTAGCAGTCCCAAAGTTAAATATGGAAGTATCTAATATATTCTATAGATGGATTTCAATGTATATTCACTTCATAGATTTCTTTCAGTAGATCACCATTTACTACAATGTATTACCAGGCATTGACAAGGATTTAAAACAGTAAAACCATACAATATGATAAGCCATTCATTTCTTCCCTTATGAGATTATGATAAGCCATTCATTTCTTCCCTTATGAGATTATGATAAGGCATTCATTTCTTCCCTTATGAGATACAATAAGCCATTCATTTCTTCCCTTATGAGATACAATAAGCCATTCATTTCTACCCTTATGAGATATGATAAGCCATTCATTTCTTCCCTTATGAGGTACAATAAGCCATTCATTTCTTTCCTTATGAGACACAATAAGCCATTCATTTCTACCCTTATGAGATATGATAAGCCATTCATTTCTACCCTTATGAGATATGATAAGCCATTCATTTCTACCCTTATGAAATACAATAAGCCATTCATTTCTACCCTTATGAGATATGATAAGCCATTCATTTATTCCCTTATGAGATACAATAAGCCATTCATTTCTTCCCTTATGAGATACAATAAGCCATTCATTTCTTCCCTTATGAGATACAATAAGCCATTCATTTCTTCCCTTATGAGATTATGATAAGCCATTCATTTCTTCCCTTTTGAGATTATGATAAGCCATTCATTTCTTCCCTTATGAGATACAATAAGCCATTCATTTCTTCCCTTATGAGGTACAATAAGCCATTCATTTCTTCCCTTATGAGATACAATAAGCCATTCATTTCTACCCTTATGAGATATGATAAGCCATTAATTTCTACCCTTATGAGATATGATAAGCCATTCATTTCTTCCCTTATGAGATACAATAAGCCATTCATTTCTACCCTTATGAGATATGATAAGCCATTCATTTATTCCCTTATGAGATACAATAAGCCATTCATTTCTTCCCTTATGAGATACAATAAGCCATTCATTTCTTCCCTTATGAGATACAATAAGCCATTCATTTCTTTCCTTATGAGATTATGATAAGCCATTCATTTCTTCCCTTATGAGATTATGATAAGCTATTCATTTCTTCCCTTATGAGATACAATAAGCCATTCATTTCTACCCTTATGAGATACAATAATTCATTCATTTCTTCCCTTATGAGATAAAATCTGAGTGAACCCTACAAAATACCAATAAGAGCATGTAACAAAATAATAATGTAGAAGTGTAAATCATTGAAGTGTAAATTATTGAAGTGTAAATTATTGAAGTGTAAATAATGTAGATAAAGTTAAAGAAAACTGACTCAAAACAGCATGGTTCTTTCTAGAAAACTAAATTATTTTGGTAATATCAAACACCATGACAGGCTAGAGAAGAATATAATGGAGGGGATGATGTTAGAGAGACATACAAGAGGCAGACTGAGAAGAAGATGGAGACATATCATCGAAGATCACCTGAACATGACAGTAACAGAAGCAGGAAGACTGGCTCAAGATAGACAGAAGTTTCAAAATGCTGTGATGACTGCTACATCCTGTTCAGGATATGCCACCTGATGATGATGATGTTGAACAAATATCCGAATATAGAACAAAGGTAGAACAAGAAAATGGGGGATGGAAAACATCCAAATAACATTGAACAAACATGGACTCAACGCAACCAAGGGAACACATCTGGCTTTGGAACAACAACTGAGGCTACCAACACTACACTTAATGGCAATTGTGGATACTATCAACCTTCATTTATCTGGGAACAGACACGAGACAATAGTTGTCTTTTCAATATTTTAACACTTTTCTAGAATATTCTTCTCAAATCTTGATAGACTAAATAAATATTGAAAAAAAATAATAAGAAGAATGGTTAAATAGCAGTTTTACATTGAAAGATACACCTTATTGATGTTTCAACCAAAAGTCTTTGTCAAGATAGGAACAAACAAACATAGGCCTATAAATTGATAGACTTCACTCTTCCCAATTCTGTCACTGTTTCGGTATGGTATTGTTTTCAATTCTATCACCCTCGCTGGATGGCACTGTTTTCACCCTCTATCATCCTCACTGGATGGTATTCCTCCCAATTCTATCACCTTCACTAGATTTTACTCTACCCAATTACTCTAGTTTGTCTAACTTCAATACTATATTTAATCATGAGAACTCTTGACATGATGCCAGTAACAATGACACTGATGACTTTGTTTCAGCTGCTGTCTGTGAGTGATGACACGTTTTTCAGAATATGGCATCTGAAGGCCATGACTGTACCACAGGTAATTAATTATATCTGTTCTTCAATGTTAGAGAAGTGTACTGAGTCTTCCATACACAGAGAGAAATGAACAGAGATTGAATTGTCACAGATGTCTTTAACTCAGTATAAGTGAGTTAGATTAAATTCAAAATTAAGCTCACAGTTTAGCAGGCTTGTGTCCTTAGAACTCTCCTCTATGGTTGTGAAACATGGACACCATTAATACACCAGGAGAGATGATTAAATAGTGTCTAAGTAGAATTCTAAGAGTTAGGTGACATGACAGAGTCACTAACACCTGATGTATTGTTAGAGTTAGGTGACATGACAGAGTCACTAACACCTGATGTATTGTTAGAGTTAGGTGACATGACAGAGTCACTAACACTTGATGTATTGTTAGAGTTAGGTGACATGACAGAGTCACTAACACCTGATGTATTGTTAGAGTTAGGTGACATGACAGAGTCACTAACACTTGATGTATTGTTAGAGTTAGGTGACATGACAGAGTCACTAACACTTGATGTATTGTTAGAGTTAGGTGACATGACAGAGTCACTAACACCTAATGTATTGTTAGAGTTAGGTGACATGACAAAGTCACTAACACCTGATGTATTGTTAGAGTAAGGTGACATGACAGAGTCACTAACACTGATGTATTGCTAGAGTTAGGTGACATGACAGAGTCACTAACACCTGATGTATTGTTAGATTTAGGTGACATGACAGAGTCACTAACACTGATGTATTGTTAGAGTTAGGTGACATGACAGAGTCACTAACACCTGATGTATTGTTAGAGTTAGGTGACATGACAGAGTCACTAACACCTGATATATTGTTAGAGTTAAGTGATATGACAGAGTCACTAACACCTGATGTATTGTTAGAGTAAGGTGACATGACAGAGTCACTAACACCTGATGTATTGTTAGAGTTAGGTGACATGACAGAATTACTAACACCTGATGTATTGTTAGAGTTAGGTGACATGACAGAGTCACTAACACTGATGTATTGTTAGAGTTAGGTGACATGACAGAATTACTAACACCTGATGTATTGTTAGAGTTATGTGACATGACAGAGTCACTAACACCTGATGTATTGTTAGAGTTAGGTGACATGACAGAGTCACTAACACCTGATGTATTGTTAGAGTAAGGTGACATGACAGAGTCACTAACACTGATGTATTGTTAGAGTTAGGTGACATGACAGAGTCACTAACACTGATGTATTGTTAGAGTTAGGTGACATGACAGAGTCACTAACACCTGATGTATTGTTAGAGTTAGGTGACATGACAGAGTCACTAACACCTGATGTATTGTTAGAGTTAAGTGATATGACAGAGTCACTAACACCTGATGTATTGTTAGAGTAAGGTGACATGACAGAGTCACTAACACCTGATGTATTGTTAGAGTAAGGTGACATGACAGAGTCACTAACACCTGATGTATTGTTAGAGTAAGGTGACATGACAGAGTCACTAACACTGATGTATTGGTGAGAACAAGTTATGGACTGGGAGAAGTCTCAGGATCAACCTCTACCTTGGTACAAAGATGTACGCAAGCATTGATATGGAATCATGGGAACAGGACGCCAAGGATTGTGTTGATTGATGTGGAATAGTATACAGACAAAGGAGAAAGGGATTGCAGATACCGAAAGTTCTTCACGTCTGACACATATATATCATCACATGATGGTACAAGTGGGCCCGTGATTCCTTGTAGGTACTGTGGAAGACTTTTTGTGGCTCAGATGTATCCTGTGAGTCAGATCCATCATCTTGTGAGTCAGATCCATCATCATTTTGAGTTAGATCCATCATCTTGTGAGTCAGATCCATCATCTTTTTGAGTTAGATCCATCACCTTGTGAGTCAGATCCATCACCTTGTGAGTCAGATCCATCATCTTTTTGAGTTAGATCCATCACCTTTTTGAGTTAGATCCATCACCTTGTGAGTCAGATCCATCACCTTGTGAGTCAGATCCATCACCTTGTGAGTCAGATCTGTCACCTTGTGAGTCAGATCCATCATCTTGTGAGTCAGATCCATCATCTTGTTAGTCAGATCCATCATCTTGTGAGTCAGATCCATCATCTTGTGAGTCAGATCCATCATCTTGTGAGGTGGATCCATCATCTTGTGAGTCAGATCCATCATCTTTTTGAGTTAGATCCATCACCTTGTGAGTCAGATCCACCACCTTGTGAGTCAGATCCATCACCTTGTGAGTCAGATCCACCACCTTGTGAGTCAGATCCGTCACCTTGTGAGTCAGATCCATCATCTTTTTGAGTTAGATCCAGCACCTTGTGAGTCAGATCCATCACCTTGTGAGTCAGATCCATCATCTTGTGAGGTGGATCCATCATCTTGTGAGTCAGATCCATCACTTTGTGAGTCAGATCCATCACCTTGTGAGTCAGATCCATCATCGTGTGAGTCAGATCCATCACTTTGTGAGTCAGATCCATCATCGTGTGAGTCAGATCTATCATCTTGTGAGTCAGATCCATCATCTTGTGAGTCAGATCCAACATTATGGATCATAGATTATATTCCCTCTAATTGTTTTCACAAGTAAGCAACCATGAAGATGACTGAGCAGTGAATTTGAATATGAAGATGTTTGAATAGTCTGAAGATTGAGCAGTGAGTGTAAAGGTGTTTGAGCAGTGAGTCTGAAGTTGTCTGAGCAGTGAGTCTGAAGTTGTCTGAGCAGTGAGTCTGAAGGTGTCTGAGCAGTGAATATGAATATGAAGATGTTTGAATAGTCTGAAGATTGAGCAGTGAGTGTAAAGGTGTTTGAGCAGTGAGTCTGAAGTTGTCTGAGCAGTGAGTCTGAAGGTGTCTGAGCAGTGAATATGAATATGAAGATGTTTGAATAGTCTGAAGATTGAGCAGTGAGTGTAAAGGTGTTTGAGCAGTGAGTCTGAAGTTGTCTGAGCAGTGAGTCTGAAGTTGTCTGAGCAGTGAGTCTGAAGTTGTCTGAGCAGTGAGTCTGAAGTTGTCTGAGCAGTGACTCTGAAGGTGTTTGAGCAGTGAGTCTGAAGTTGTCTGAGCAGTGAGTCTGAAGGTGTTTGAGCAGTGAGTGAAAAGTGAATATTTTCATGTGAAGATTTCTACTACCGATCTAATAAAAAAAAGGTCATTCCCTTGTTCTTTATGTGAGACGGTGGAACATTTCATCAGCAGTACATTTTAGGTATGTGTCCGGTCATTCATCCACACACCTTAGAGGTAACATTCACAATAATGACAACAACCTCCAGTATGAGATTGGAAATGGAGGCAGTAAAGGTAGCTTTATGATAGCTCTAAGAACACGCTGAACACGGCCGTTATTGTGTCCAGCACACAATCCATGCTTCTGAAGATCCAAAGCAGATGGCTGTGCATGGTTATGTGGTTTACATAGATAACAGCATCATTCGGAAACTTATATGGATATACTGTCCAGATCATCATGGATGCATGAAAGTGAGTGTGCTAACACTCTGTCTACAATGTTACATGTAGAGCATGTTAACACTCTGTCTACAATGTTACATGTAGAGCATGCTAACACTCTGTCTACAATGTTACATGTGGAGCATGCTAACACTCTGTCTACAATGTTACATGTAGAGCATGCTAACACTCTGTCTACAATGTTACATGTAGAGCATGTTAACACTCTGTCTACAATGTTTCTAGAGCATGTTAACACTCTGTCTACAATGTTACATCTAGAGCATGTTAACACTCTGTCTACAATGTTACATGTAAAGCATGTTAACACTCTGTCTAGAATGTTACATGTAAAGCATGCTAACACTCTGCCTACAATGTTACATGTAGTGGGCACTTTGAATGTGGGTAAAGATGAAATCCTGAAAGGAAAATTGGAGGATGAGATGAGACTGAACAAATCAGTAGTACAGAGACTAAAGAAATTTGGGACCAAGCAGAGAACGTTAAGAAAAATCTAGGTACAACAGGAATACAGGAATGCTAAAGCACACATAACACCATTTGATGAAAGAGACTGGTCACCTGTTGCTCTGCCTGGAGTGCAGTGACATTAGTTAATAAATATTATAAATACGGGTACTTGAGAATGTATACATTTATTTCTGCACTCTGTAATGTTACTTTTATATCTTTGTAATGTTTAGTTTAGGGTTAGGGTTAGGGTACATGTAGGATATATTTTGTATATGGTAATATGTTGATAGGTATATGTGAGTTTATTTCTTATGTCACTGACAGATTGAATTCTCCTATGGGGAGTCTGTTACAGACTTACAGCTGGTTGGAGGGAGTTTTGTGGATGGCCAGGGACGAGCGTTATGTCTGACAGGTTATGACAGCAATGAAATCATCTTCTATGTTCGAGGATAGCAAGATTTATTCAGGATATTATGTGCTAGTTGTTCAATGTACATATGTTGACATTACGTTGGTAGATAAACTAGCAAATCATAAACTAGCTAATCATAAACTAGCAAATCATTTAGTGATTGCATGTTTTCATAGTGAGCATATGTTGCTGATGGGTGGGCAGGTGTTGCTGAAGGGTGAGCAGGTGTTGCTGAAGGGTGGGCAGATATTGCTGAAGGAGGGGGCACAGTTTACTGAGGTTGCCACCTGCCATGTATGCAGTGTCTACGATATGCCGTTGATCATAAGTGAGACTGATGTATAACAATAGTACTTGCTAAGGTTAATACTTGCTAAGGTTAATACTTGCTAAGGTTAATACTTCCTAAGGTTAATACTTGCTAAGGTTAATACTTGCTAAGGTTAAGACTTGCTAAGGTTAAGACTTGCTAAGGTTAAGACTTGCTAAGGTTAAGACTTGCTAAGATTAATACTTGCTAAGGTTAATACTTGCTAAGATTAATACTTGCTAAGGTTAATACTTGCTACGGTTAATACTTGCTAAGGTTAAGACTTGCTAAGGTTAAGACTTGCTAAGGTTAAGACTTGCTAAGGTTAAGACTTGCTAAAAGCTGTACAAGACAAATGGTAAAAATAATGGCACTAGATTATGTGTTCACTGTTTGCCTTGTGTTTTCTTAGAAAAATACCGTACAGTTGAAAGTGTCTTGTATATTGTTATTTGTATTTTTGGTTATATCCATGCCCAATTGTCTGATAGTTTGTGCAAAAATAAATAGAAGTGTTACCAAAATTAGACATAAAAATCTAACAGCGAGATACAGAAACAGACTACGTTTCAACTAAAAAGCCTTATCAGGACAAACAAAAGACTTCTTCTTCTTCTGCGTTCGTTCTCAAACTCCTGCAGATTAGCAGGATGTAGTCCGGAGAACAACAGTACAACGAATCTTACATGGAGACAAATATGGTTATGATAGGACGACAAGAAAATGAGAAATAGTGAGTATAGCGGAGGAAGCAAAGATGGAGCAACATAGCAGGGAAGAATAGGGTATGAGGCATGAAGATAGTTTTACGTGAGGAGTGCAAAGTGCACAAAAAGAGGTGAGGCATGAAGATAGATAAGGTGTGGTAGCAAGTAAAATAAGATAAATATGGATAAATATGGATAAAGTAAGATACTTACCTCAAAAGTGGCCACAGACAATGAGTATTAGCATACAATCAGTATGGGAGAGCAAAAGAAGATGGTGTGAGAGATCAGATGAGAGGGAAAGAAAAACCAATACGACAAAGACAGACGAGAAAGAAGAAGAATCACATAGTATATATGAGCAGTGGAGAGAGAGACAAGTAATAGGAGCAGATAATGATAGAAAGAAGATACAGTGATGATATCTGCATGTTAGATAGTGAAATATTGGTGATAATAGGTAAAATGGATAAAATATCTGAGATGCGTCCGTTTATCTCTTGCTAGTCTGTGCATTCATTGAAAATCTGATGAGATAAGCAACCTTGTGTGTACATAGGTACTATTAAGAAATGTCTTTTGAGGAAGTGGGCTGGGGGGGGGGGGGGTTAAAAAAAGGACATGCCCTTGTATGTGTTATTTGTATATTTTTATAAGATTTCTGGTTAATTTTTGGGGGGAAATCCATTAAGGGGAATGGGTTATTTCTTCCTTTATATTATTGAATGCCATATTCTGATTTTCTAAGAACAAGGGGGAGGGGGATTTGAATTCCTTCTCCATATTGTATCTGTAGGCTTTCCTGTATGGCATAAAAGTGAAACAGGACAAAACTTGGGTCAGTGAGATGCAAACAAGAAACTTAGGTCATTGAGAGACAAACAAGACAATAAGGTCATAGAAAGGCAGTTCCAAAAAACAAAATTCAATATTTTTCAAATCCACAAGGAAAAGAGGAGGAAAACAAAGGCATTTCTGGAGGAAAGACAGATTTGAGAAGGATGGGGAGGATATGGGAAGAGGTGCAAGGAACGGCTGAAGATAGCACAGGAAGGAAGAGATTTGTTAAAGATATATGGGAAGAGCTGCAAGGAACTGTTGTTCAGAATGTGTGAACCTCATGGGTGTTTATGGCTTAGGTTGGAAGGGAGATTGTGAGGGAATAAAGTGGTGCATTTGCCACGATCTAAAGTAGTATGACTAGCGAGACCAATGGATTAGTTGTAGTCTAGGATACATTCAGGCATGCTTTCTCTGTGATTCCGTTAACATTGTATGAAAGAGATGCTTTCTCTGTGATTCAGTTAACATTGTATGAAAGAGATGCTTTCTCTGTGATTCCGTTAACATTGTATGAAAGAGATACTTTCTCTGTGATTCAGTTAACATTGTATGAAAGAGATGCTTTCTCTGTGATTCAGTTAACATTGTATGAAAGAGATGCTTTCTCTGTGATTCAGTTAACATTGTATGAAAGAGATACTTTCTCTGTGATTCAGTTAACATTGTATGAAAGAGAATGATACCGGAAGTGGATGAATTGAATGAAGAAGTCTAACCTGGCAAGAGTCAGTTTTTTATTTGTGTCAGGACATACTGTTGTCCAAGGGAATAAACGAGAACGCACTTGTGGATTTGCTGGTTCACCAATTATGGAGAGTGAATCAGCAGTGGACTGAGTTTGTTTCTGAATGCTCTAATGGAGGCAGGCTCAGTGATAGATGTAACTAATGGATACAGGCTCAGTGATAGATGTAACTAATGGATACAGGCTCAGTGATAGATTTAACTAATGGATACATGCTCAGTGATAGATGTAACTAATGGATACAGGCTCAGTGATAGATTTAACTAATGGATACATGCTCAGTGATAGATGTAACTAATGGATACATGCTCAGTGATAGATTTAACTAATGGATACATGCTCAGTGATAGATGTAACTAATGGATACATGCTCAGTGATAGATGTAACTAATGGATACAGGCTCAGTGATAGATGTAACTAATGGATACATGCTCAGTGATAGATGTAACTAATGGATACATGCTCAGTGATAGATTTAACTAATGGATACATGCTCAGTGATAGATGTAACTAATGGATACATGCTCAGTGATAGATTTAACTAATGGATACATGCTCAGTGATAGATGTAACTAATGGATACAGGCTCAGTGATAGATGTAACTAATGGATACAGGCTCAGTGATCGATGTAACTAATGGATACATGCTCAGTGATAGATTTAACTAATGGATACATGCTCAGTGATAGATGTAACTAATGGATACAGGCTCAGTGATAGATTTAACTAATGGATACAGGCTCAGTGATAGATGTAACTAATGGATACAGGCTCAGTGATCGATGTAACTAATGGATACATGCTCAGTGATAGATTTAACTAATGGATACATGCTCAGTGATAGATGTAACTAATGGATACAGGCTCAGTGATAGATTTAACTAATGGATACATGCTCAGTGATAGATTTAACTAATGGATACATGCTCAGTGATAGATGTAACTAATGGATACATGCTCAGTGATAGATGTAACTAATGGATACATGCTCAGTGATCGATGTAACTAATGGATACAGGCTCAGTGATGGATATAACTAATGGATACAGGCTCAGTGATAGATGTAACTAATGGATACAGGCTCAGTGATAGATGTAACAAATGGATACAGGCTCAGTGATAGATGTAACTAATGGATACAGGCTCAGTGATAGATGTAACTAATGGATACAGGCTCAGTGATAGATGTAACTAATGGATACAGGCTCAGTGATAGATGTAACTAATGGATACAGGATCAGTGATAGATTTAACTAATGGATACATGCTCAGTGATCGATGTAACTAATGGATACAGGCTCAGTGATGGATATAACTAATGGATACAGGCTCAGTGATAGATGTAACTAATGGATACAGGATCAGTGATAGATGTAACTAATGGATACATGCTCAGTGATGGATATAACTAATGGATACAGGCTCAGTGATAGATTTAACTAATGGATACAGGCTCAGTGATAGATTTAATTAATGGATACAGGCTCAGTGATCGATGTAACTAATGCTTTTGAATTTGCAACTTTGAGCAGACTGCATGAAAATCATGCCAAGAAATGTACGACTGAACAAGAACGTTATGCAGGTAACCAGAGGGGGGTGGTAAACAAACACAGAATAGGTGTGGTCACCGACGAAATATATATCTAATAGCGTTCGTAAGAAAGTCGTTATAAACAGTACAATAAGTAAAGAATAAATATAATTGGAAATTTTGAAAAGTGTCGCTATATAGGGAAGTGTGTTATAAAAGAATGTGCTATAGAAGAATTCCATTGTTTACCTGTACAATTCTTTGTTCTTCCAGATATTTTAGAAATGCAATTCTTAGCATCCTATGATCTTAGGGGGGATTCATATGGCTCGTAGGATGGGCAGTGGTCGCAAACAAGGACATCTGCGGGAAGAGGAGGCGTACCGAAGATTCAATACAGTCTTCAAAACATCTGTGAATGTCGTTGCCATCACGCCCGAAAACTGATAAAGGAACCTGGTAGAAGAAAATAGGCAAGAATGGAGAACTAGCCTTCATAATGGTGCTAGAAGTTTTGAAAATTCAGCGGCGAGTAGAGCGAAGGTGGATGCGTAGGAAGAAACAACCCGGTGACGTGACATTCCCATGCGTTTTCTGTGGCAGAGCAACATCGCTCTTGGATCGTCAGATTTAGTAATGAGAAATTCTGCCCTGCCCTTATCACGTCAACTTCAAACTTATTTCAAACCGAGTCCAAAGACGACATGCACACCAGAGTGCACAGACCCGCGCTCCATAGCTGGTCGAGCATCAGGGTCAGCGAACCACAGCAGCTGGCCAAGACCCTCAGTACACTTCTACGCAGTGGGTCTGGACACAGGAGTGCAGCAACCCTGCTGTAGCCTGACCAAGTACTAGGGATCGAAAATACGGGAATGCCAACCCGGCCCACAAAAATGCTGGCTGAAGACGGATGTGTCAGGTCGAAAGGCGCAGATAACGCAGCTTGCTGCAAAATATGACACAACGCAGATCACCCTCATACAGCCTTCTCAGGACGGTCAACTGAATGCTTTCAGAGGGTCCGCCGCATGGCGCATGACGAAGAAGAAGAATAATTTCAGACCGTCTGACTAAACGAATATACCCATATATATTTGCAATATTTCTTTCTCCATGTGAAATATAGGGATAAAACTGTCGCTTGGAAGCATCTCCGTACTGGTGCATCTCCATACTGTGCTAATTTTTGCCAACTGTCACTGCAAGGTCCTAATTGATAGGATCGTCTGCTCAGTTATTCTTCGATCTTCCTACTTGCTTATTGTATGTGAGTTTCAATCAAACTGTATTCAAGTTATGCAACTTTTATTAATTGTGTCAATTGTTCTGTCTCTTATCCATATTTACTTCTTATATTGAATCTCCGTAAGTCGATGGTGACTTCTCATGTTCTGTGGAGAGTTTTACATCACATCCTATCAATTATGTAAGGCGATGAATATACATTACGCCAACAATTTGGGGGGGGGGGGTCTGAAAAGGTTTCATAGTTGTTGACAGTAGGGATCGATAAATATCTGTTAACTGCTGCGAAAACTAAAATCCACAGGAAAAGAACATGGCATTGACAGAAGTAGGAAGAGAACAGGACCCTGGCAGAAATAGGAAGAGAACAGGACACTTGAAGAATTAGGAAGAGAAATGGACACTGACAGAAATAGGAATAGAACATGACATGTTCTCGTAGTTCAAGTAGGAAGAGAACAGGACACTGGCAGAAATAGGAAGAGAACAGGACACTGACAGAAATAGGAAGAGAACAGGACACTGGCAGAAATAGGAGATAGGACACTTGAAGAAATAGGAAGAGAACAGGACACTTGAAGAAATAGGAAGAGAACAGGACACTTGAAGAAGTAGGAAGAGAACAGGAGGCTGACAGAAATAGGAAGAGAACAGGACACTGGCAGAAATAGGAAGAGAACAGGACACTGGCAGAAATAGGAAGAGAACAGGACACTGGCAGAAATAGGAAGAGAACAGGACACTGGCAGAAATAGGAAACAGGGCACTTGCAGAAGTAGGAAGAGAAAAGGACACTGACAGAAGTAGGGAGAGAACAGGACATGTTCTCGTAGTTCAAGTAGGATGAGAACAGGACGTTGACAGAAATAGGAAGAGAACAGGACACTGACAGCAGTAGGAAGATTTACTCACGATCGATATGAGTTTCTAACTGCTCGTATGACTTCCACATTCTGCCAAAGACATGATACCTGATGATGATGAACGTTTAAAAAAATAAACGCGTTTTTGGTTGTATTTTTATACAGTTTCTTTTCAAATTTTCAACGAACATTGAGAATACCGCACCTCGTGCTGAAATTAGTTGTACCTAAATTAGTTATTAAAGATGAGAAATTAGTTATCTCAAGCTGACCGCTTTTCATAGAGTTTATTTACTAAGGACTGTAGCCAGTTTCAAACAAAATTAGGCATCTAGATTTGGTCTTGTGAGTCACGTTCGTCATGTTCGATATGGATGATAGATGATATTTCTTCTTGCGCAGCATACAAATCATTCTAACATCTGGAAAGAAAGAAAGCTGCGTACTACCAACTTCAGTGTCCACATTCTGGTTAGGTATAGAAGAAATTACTGCAATCATGTAGGTCTCCGCATTTGCTTTTAACAGTGTTTTAAATTTGGTGATCAAATCTCTGGTTTACTGTGAAAGATGTTGCACTAATAGTTATGTGGATAACACTGGTATATATATGTATAGGAGTTGTTATTTAACACCATCAACTACGGTCAAGCTGTCATTATGTCAATAAACATTAATGGTGGACATATTTATAGTCTATTATAAATTAGTTTTATGGAAGGCAAACAACACAAAAATAATAAATCAATTTACAATGTTTATTGCGATGCTGATGTTAATGTTGGGAAAATACCAACTGAAAATTGAAGAATACTTAACTGTGATGTTCATTTTCTACAAAGTAAAGCTATGATGATGATAATGATGATGTTGATGATGAGAAGGATGATGATGATGTTAATGATGATGTTGATGATGAGAAGGATGATGATGATGTTAATGATGATGTTGATGATGAGAAGGATGATGATGATGTTAATGCTTGATGAGAATGAAATAATCCAGTTAGCTTTGAGCAGGTAGCTCTTGACAGACCATAATTTTTTCTTCTCAGTTGTACAACTGAGGAGACACCCAAACTCATAAGGTCGTAAAGGCATGGATGAAGGGGGGGGGGGGTTATAGATGCGTGTTTAGTCTCCGAAGGGAAGCATTCCAGTGCTCGAGTAAACCAGGATTGTCATTTCCTGCCAGATGCCTAGAACATAATTCTAGGCCAACTATCTCATCACTGTCAGATTTGTTGACCCATCGGCAGTGATTTTATATATTGTGTTCCCATCACACCGGCATCTGCCGCACGAGGACACGTGTGAAATGTCCACTAGCCTGTATCTCTTCGACTTCCAGATGGATTATTTGATAGACGACATCCATGGGGATTATTTGATAGAATACATCATTGGGATTGTTTTATAGAAGACATCCATGGGGATTGTTTTATAGAAGACATCCATGGGGATTATTTGAAGGAAGACATCCATGGGATTATTTGATAGAAGACATCCATGGGGATTATTTGAAGGAAGACATCAATGGGGATTACTTGATGGAATATATCCATGGGGATTATTTGATGGAAGACATACATGGGGATTATTTGATGGAAGACATCCATGGGGATTGTTTGATAGAAGACATTTATGGGGATTGTTTTATAGAAGAATCCATGAGGATTGTTTTATAGAAGAATGCATGGGGAATATTTGATGAAAGACATCCATAGGGATTGTTTTATAGAATACATCCATGGGGATTGTTTTATAGAATATATCCATGGTGATTGTTTTATAGAATACATCCATGGGGAATATTTGATGAAAGACATCCATAGGGATTGTTTTATAGAATACATCCTTTGGGATTATTTGATAGATGACATCCATGGGGATTATTTGATGGAAGAATTCCATGGGGATTGTTTTATAGAATACATCCATGGGGATTGTTTTATAGAATACATCCATGGGGATTGTTTTATAGAATACATCCATGGGGATTGTTTTATAGGATACATCCTTGGGGATTATTTGATAGAAGACATCCATTGGGATTATTTGATGGAAGATATCCATGAGGATTGTCTTATAGAATACACCCAGGGGGATTGTTTTATAGAATACATCCATGGGGATTATTTGATAGAATACATCATTGGGATTATTTGATAGAAGACATCCATGGGGATTATTTGAAGGAAGACATAAATGGGGATTGTTTGATGAAAGACATCCATGGGGATTATTTGAAGGAAGACATCAATGGGGATTGTTTGATGAAAGACATCCATGGGGATTGTTTGAAGACATCCATGGGGATTGTTTGATGAAAGACATCAATGGGGATTGTTTGATGAAAGACATCCATGGGGATTGTTTGATGAAAGACATCCATGGGGATTGTTTGAAGACATCCATGGGGATTGTTTGATAGAAGACAATTGTAAGAAATTGAGACAAGATGTAACAATGTAAATTTTTTCACAGGTTTTCTGCCTATTCCCCAACTTTTCTTAATCGTCTCTGCCCTATTCTTTACAGCCTCAACTATAAATCCTGATTTCAGTTTCCACACACTGACGTAAGCAATCTATAGAACCATACAGTTAAATCTTTTGTCAACAACTTGAACGTGACCCACCAAATGTGAATTCAGATAACAGAAATTCCCCATATGCAATATAAACAACACATCATTTGAGCTTTAATTTATGTTTAAGCTTCTTCTTCTTGTTCGTAGTTTATCATGTCTACACAGCAAATATAAATACATTGAAGATTCCAGAGTATTGGTTACTAAACACAATAACAAAAAGAAAACTACGCCTGTTTGGTCATATAAAGAGACACAACTGTTTAGAAAGACAAATAATGGAGGGAAGAGTACCTGGGAAGAGGAGAGAGAAAGGGCAGATCAAGAAGATGATGGACTGACGACATGCAAGCTGCATCGCCCAAGACAGAAGGGTGTTTAGCGAGTACTTTGGGAAGACAACGTTCTGGAAAGAATATGTCACATGACACATCTATCTATCTATCTATCTATCTATCTATCTATCTATCTATCTATCTATCTATCTATCTATCTATCTATCTATCTATCTATCTATCTATCTATCTATCTATCTATCTATCTATCTATCTATCTACCTATCTATCTATCTATATATCTATCTATATATCTGTCTGTCTGTCTATCTATATATCTATCTATCTATCTATCTATCTATCTATCTATCTGTCTATCTATATATCCATCCATCGATCTGTCTGTCTATCTATCTATCCATCCATCCATCCATCCATTCATCCATCCATCCATCATCTATCTATCTATCGCTGTGGCCCTTGTTTGCTTTGCGGCGTCAGGGGTAGAAAAGTTCTCTGGAGATGGCCGTCGTGTGCGCTGTTTGTAAGCTTGTCCCCATGGCCTCTTTGATTTCTGTGGTTCATCTTTTACATGGTCTGCCTCTGGCTTTATAACCGTTATGTCTATGTGTCATAGCCATCTGTGGCACGCTGTCTATTAATAGTCTGTAAGCGTGTGAAAACCACTGGATCTGTTGTCTTTTGATGTGTCCCAATACTGATATTGTTTTGGTTATCTGTCTGATGTTATCGTTTCTAATTCTATCTCTTAATGACACTTCGAGTATTCGTCGTAGACATATCATTTCTGTTGTCACTGGTTTTCTTTGGTCTTGTGCTGTTATTATCCAGTTTTGGCACTATCTTCCTACCCAGCTACCTAGTCAGTGATTGTCCAGAAACTGTCTTATTAGTTTTCTACGCAGCTACCTAGTCAGTGATTGTCCAGAAACTGTCTGACTAATTTTCTACCGAGCTACCTAGTCAGTGATTGTCCAGAAACTGACTAGCTTCCTACCCAGCTACCTAGTCAGTGATTGTCCAGAAACTGACTAGCTTCATACCCAGCTACCTAGTCAGTGATTGTCCAGAAACTGACTAGCTTCATACCCAGCTACCTAGTCAGTGATTGTCCAGAAACTGACTAGCTTCATACCCAGCTACCTAGTCAGTGATTGTCCAGAAACCGTCTGACTAGCTTCATACCGTGCTTGCAATTGCTAACCACATTCTGAGCTCGTGTGAGAGAAGTCTGAGCTCGTGTGAGAGAAGTCTGAGCTCGTGTGAGAGAAGTCTGAGCACGTGTGAGAGAAGTCTGAGCTAGTGTGAGAGGAATCTATTGGACACGGAGCCTGAGAAAGTTTCAGAGGGGATTGTAGTACATTGCGCAGCTTTTATCTTTCTTCTAGCGCATTTTTTGTATCGCATCATTGATGTCTGAGGTTCTTTGCCGCTGCTGCACCACTCTTGATTCTGCGACGCCAGTCGGATCTGTCTTGTGCAGGACTTTCCCATGAATTTTTCTATTTTGAAGTGAGTCCGTAATTATTAAGTGTCTTTAAAACGTTTCTTCTGTGCTCCGTCCTTATGGGAAACAGTCTGGAGTTCTCCATATAGCAAGTTTTTGACAGTCATCGGACCATTTGTCCTGCCCAGCTTGTCTGTGCCTACATCAACATTGTATGTACACTTACAGACTTAGATTTCATCAGTACTTCACTGTCTGGTATTTTATCCCACCAATGGATGTTTAGTATCATACTAAGACATTGGAAGTGGTTGAGTCTCGTAGCATGTCTGGAATATACTGTCCATGTTTCACAATTACAAAGGAGTAATAATATTACTGATGCTTGGTAAACTATGAGTTTGGTGGTAGTTGTTATTCCCCTTAATGTCCCATATAGTTTTTGCATAATCTTCCAAATGTGGCATTAGCTTTACCTCAGTGTCGATGTTTACATCTTGTTAGAGAGTGTTGCCCCGGGTATGTGAAACTATTGATTGTTTGAAGTTCTGTTTCATAGATTTCGTTGAATTGTGAATTCTTTGCTGCAAGTTGATACATGATCTCTGTTTTCTTTATGTTGATGGTGAATCCAAAGGCGTCAATAAATTTGTTTAGGGTTGTCGGAAGAATCAGCATACCGCAAGAAGTCATCAGCATAGATAAACTCCCTGGACATCGTGTTTACGCAGGTTGTAGATAAACTCCCTGGACATCGTGTTTACGCAGGTTGTAGATAAACTCCCTGGACATCGTGTTTACGCAGGTTGTAGATAAACTCCCTGGACATCGTGTTTACGCAGTTTGCAGCAGGTTGTAGATACGCTCCCTGGACATTGTGTTTACGCAGGTTGTAGATAAGCTCCCTGGACATCGTGTTTACGCAGGTTGTAGATAATCTCCGTGGACATCGTGTTTACGCAGGTTGTAGATAAACTCCCTGGACATCGTGTTTACGCAGGTTGTAGATAAACTCACTGGACATCGTGTTTACGCAGGTTGTAGCAGGTTGTAGATAATCTCCGTGGACATCGTGTTTACGCAGGTTGTAGATAAGCTCCGTGGACATCGTATTTACGCAGGTTGTAGCTTACAAGTACCGAAGAAAGCATGACACATGAGAAGAATCTGCAAGAAATAGAGCTGCTACATAGAGCTATACAGCCAAAAAAAGGCACATCATGTTCCGAAAAGAGAAGCAAGGTAGCAGTTCAACAGCGGAGATGCTCTAGAAAGTCACGAGTAGTTCAACCATCTCATGTGGTCATCTCATGTCCGAATCATCCAAGGACTTTAACGGTCTGCATATAGATTATTAGTCATGTAATCACGGACATAACCCTAACTGAATTTCATAAAGTGGATGTAATAAATGGCCATCATCATCTTGTGATGGACGAAACAGGTTAAAACACACGAGGATGTTCAAAATACATAAGTAAATCGATGGCTTAATTCACTTCTCAACGCTGCTCGGCTAGTGGATAATGTTGTGAAATGGATATACTCCTCCTACTCTGCCTGACGAATTATGGTGTCGGATTTTTTGTTTTGTGATTGATATAAACATTAATAACTATCATTGATCCTAGAGGTTTGTGTTCGAAACTTACGTCGAGTATTTACGTATATTGGTTCATCCTTAAATTATTCGTCTGGAATGATTCTGACCAGGTGTCAATTTTGAGGTAGGTACATTAGTACAACATTGTTTATATCTGTGTACATGACAAGTCTGATGACATTTAGTGTTATCGTGTACAAGGGAACTCATGTACACGTCTAGAATTGATGAATGTAGGTAGAGCTGCACAATTAGCACATAAGAACCCACTTGTCTCTGGAAAGAACACTGACAAAGAACGTCCACTTTATACTGAAATACAAAAAGTGGTAGTTAGTCAACATTAAGAATTTCTCTGAAATACATAAAGTGGTAGTTAGTCAACTGTTCAGAATTTATCAGAGATGATTATATTTAGACACGGTTCAGTTGAGGGCCGTAGATACGTATCTTCTCAGGGAGGGGGTTGGGAAAGGGGGAGGGGCGGGGTTCCGCACATGAGAACAAAATATAATTAAGGTTACGTCGCTACTCTAGCAATAAAAGATTCATTGGTACCATGCCTTCCGGCGTATGTGGTCATGTCTCTCCACAGTTCTCTGTTTGTTATACATTTAAATATAGTTTCTGATGATTCTGTATCATGCCAGGCTTAATAAAATATATAAGACAGAATAAAAACAAGCCTTTTTACATCATGTTTTTTTCCGAACATTTCAATGCTGTTCGTTGGTCCGCTTTGGAAGGCGACACAAAGTATATACGTAATGACCAGGGAAAAGCACGGATATATCAAAATCCTCACTTCTGAAGTTCTTGTTGTGATTCTGTTGTTATTCTGCTCGTAGATCCTCTATTGGTGAGAGTCATGATTACGGTAGGGGGGGTGGGGTGTGTTTGGAGGAAGCGTGAGAAACATTTTTTACAGCAATCATTTGTTCTCGTGATAGTAGTGTTTCATCATGTAATCTGAACATATTTGGCCGTTGTAAGCTAGGAAGTTTGGTAAATCATGTGAATGGGTATAACACAACTAGTTACAAAATTGGCATTTTACGAGGTAAAGAAATTTCGGTACAATACGGGGAGATGAGCCCACATAATTTAGCGGGACTTAATAAGCGGAACCCAATATACATTCAGACCCATGTGAAAGGAATACTAAGCGAGGACGAACAAAACAGTGTGCACGGAAGGACAGTCACCCTCAGTTTCCTGAATGAGGAATATCCACAAGATATATGGGTCAGATTATACGCAGATGGGTCTGGAATGTGAGGAATGGAGACTCCGAAGACCAACCAGATATACCAATCACCTACCATCAGAAAAAACAGATGATCAAGTCAATAAGAAAGCCACAAACACCAACACAAGATGACTATCACATTATGAACAGATCAGAACAATTTATAATTCTACCTCTCAGAACAGGACACAACCGACTCCGCAGTCACATGTATACAAGTTCAAGATTGGCAACACGGCCATGTGTACTTGTGGACACGCAGCACAGAGTGCCAAACATATACTTCAAGAGTGTTCTGAGCATGAAACGCTGACATATTGTTATGTTATGTTCCTCCAGGGCCATAGGCGGCGCATAGGGCAGAAACCATAGCTTTCCATTTCTGTCTTTGTGTTGCCAGGTCTTTCAATTGTTGCGTGTTGTTTAGGTTCATTGACATGCCTTCTCTATTAATGGTTCTTCGTAGAGTTTCTCTAGGTCTCCCTCTTCTTCTTATTCCAGGTGGCACCCAATATAGTGATTGCTGGGGAATTCTTAGGATGTTCATTCTGAGAACATGGCCGATGTAAGTCCAACGCCTTTGTCTAATGAAGGAAGATATATAGGTTTGTTTGCTTTCCTCTCTTATAGTAGTGTTAGATTTAAAGTCACTCCACTTAACGTTCAGAATGGTACGTAGGCATTTGTTTTCAAAGGAGTCGAGTCTTTTATCTGTGGCTTTTGTGGCTTTCCAACTTTCGCACCCATATGATAGAATAGGGATGATGTTGGAGTTAAATAACTTGAGTTTTGTGGTGTTTCTTAGTGTGTTTGACGTCCATATGTTGCGTAGTTTATTGAAAGCACCCGCTGCAAGGGCAATACGGTGTAAAATTTCTTTTGATGAGTCTCCATCCAATGCTAGATTGGTGCCTAAATATGTAAAATTGTTGACTTTTAATAATGGAACATTTTGAATTTGTATGTTGTCGTTGGATCTCGTAAAATCTAGTATATGAGTTTTTGATGTGTTGATTTTCAACCCTATCTGATTTGAGTAGTGTTGGAGATTGTCAAACTTAGATTGAGCATCTGTGTGGTTTGCGCTCAAAAGGGCCAGGTCATCTGCGTAGTCAAGATCTTCGAGAACGGTATTATTAATCCATTTTATTCCTGTCAGCTCATTTTCAGTGCTCTTTCTCATGACCCAATCAATAGCGACGCAGAAAAGTAATGGGGACATGATGCATCCCTGACATATTGGCCAGAGGAAACAACACTGGAATCAAAGCTCTAAGGGACACTGTATGAACTACAAAACACGGTGAGTTTTATTAAGGAGACAGAATTACAGATATAGACATGTTTCAATTGAACGAAAGAAGAAGAAGAAGCGGAACGAAATACAAGCAGATAAACAGTGTTAGCATAGACATTACATTTATTATTTCCCTTTGTTCTTGTCCAGTAGAATACCGGGACATGAGCCAACACAATTTATCGGAAGGATATAAGGGCAGATAAGCAGTGCTGGCATAAATATTACATTTATTACTTCTCTTTGTGAGTACAGTTCCCCATATTGTACCGAAATTTCTTAGAAGACGTAGATGAACTGTCCTATCACACCTGAAGAGAGCACTAGCACACCTGAAGAGAGCACTAGCACACCTGAAGAGAGCACTAGCACACCTGAAGAGAGTCCCAGCACACATGAAGCTTATTAAAGCCATACATTAATATAGAATAGATGTAGCATTTTATAATTCTCATTTTTAACTTGTTTGTAATTTGTTTAGATGTTCATATTTTCCTCATGTCATTGAAGGTACTTTTAGCCATTCCTATTCTCCATTTAACTTCCGTTTCACATCTGCCATAATTTGTAACTATGTGTTAAGTATATTTGCAATGATCTACTTGTAGTTTCTCTCCATTTTTTAATGTTTATCACCTGTTCTTCTGTTACTTTATTTTTTGGATGTTTATATTCAGTCCATATTATTTACTTGATTTATCGAACAGATCTATTAGTCTTTGTAGTTCATGCTCACTTTCTGCTAAAAGAACAGTGCCATCTCCGTATGATCGACAGCTTCTAAAGCAGAAATCGAATCTCGTCATATGAAGATGGCGCACACAATATTCGTGTTTTACTTCCTGATGTCTACAGGTAATTATTATTGTTTATATTTGTTGAGAAATAGAAATCTTCAGGTGATTGATATTTGCTAGTCAGTACACATTTCTGTAACAATTTATTGTGAAATATCTTGTAAAAGATGTACAATATAGATTGAATTATGTCCATCACAAAATGTTTCCCTCCATCACATAATGTTTCCCTCCATCACATAATCTTTCCCTCCATCATGTATCTCTGTCTGCTCGATGCCCTCGAACTTGCAGCTCTGTAAACTCTTTAGGAATCATCCTTCTAAAATAACACTATTAGACTATCCTGAATTAATTTCTCGCCATGTAATCACAATTCCGTTGCTCTTGTCTGTCTTCGTCTCTATTTGTTATTTTCAAGACATTTATACTGTATATAATATCATTTCTTTAGTGTTGCATGAAGTATCTATTTGATTTTGTGGCTCTGTTCAGTACATATTCACTTCCTTTCTTGATAATGACCTTTTGGTTGAAACGTCAATCATGTGTCACTTACAACATAAAACTGCCATTTAATAAGTTAATAAATGTGTTTCTTTCCATCTTTGCAAGATCTCTTTTAGTTGGGTTAAAATGTTTTCATTGTACAAAAGAATAATTCCATTTGAATTAAAGTGCTACAGAAGAGTGAGAAAACCATGGACAGTAAAGAAAACAAACTTGGTGGTGTCAAGCACAATCAACTTCCAAGAAGGATGGCTTCTGAACACCATATCAAAGAAGAAAGAGGCATGACGCTATAGAGAGAGTGGGTGATATTGGAGGGGATGATAGAAGGTAACAGAGGTAAAGGCCGACCACAACGCCGGTGGACAGAAGACTTATAGGAATTCATGCACATCTCAAAAAAGGAAGGCGGGACAACTTGCACAAGACCGAGGAGAACTCAATAGATTCATACGGAAGACTGCATTCTGGAAAGAATATGTCACTTGATGATGATCGTGTCCCTGTTTTCTCTTGTATATCATCATCATGTGACATATTCTTTCCAGAACGTGGTCTTCCTTATGTTTTTTTTTTCTGAACACTACGCGTTTCTGGGTGAGTTGCCCTGCCGCAGCTAGAGGCATGGTTAGGCAAGCTGACATACCACAGCACCATCGTCGTCTTGGGCGCCCTCTTCCCCTGTTGTCGTTAACTCTGTCTTCCGCTATAACCATTTTTAAAATGCTACTACGTTTCTGTATATGACCAAAACAAGCCACATATTTCTTGTTAAGATTGTTAAGGGGCCAGCCCTCTTTGATGTTTATTGATCTTAACACTTCTGATCTTGTATATATGGTTAAAAATGATAGTTTAAACATTTAGCTTTGCATGCAATACTGCATGGAACATATCTTTACCTCTTTATTTGTCCATCTATTTCTTCAAATTTCAGTTAAAGGTAAAGGTGTATGCCAAGGTGTCATCTATTTTGCCGCTTCTGACTCCCGCATTACCAGGACAGTAGATCAATGTGATGCTCTGAGAGTTTAAAATAACGTCCCATGGCAAGAAAAGGGTTCAAAAGGCATAGATAATTGACTTCACTGTACTCCAATATGTTTCCAATATGTATTCCGTCACTCTAAAGGGGCGAAAAGCCGCCTGCCGAGAGTACCACTCATAGCACGTAACTTCGTAGCTTCAAGTTATCCACGGGATCTCTGAAAAAATCCACCTTGTAAACAAGACACAAGCCGGATTTGAACTCATGATCTATTGAACACAAGGCGAACAGCTTAACCACTACGCTAGGAAGATCCTATGGCAGCAACTTGCCGTCGGTGATAAACTCTCGATGTACTAAGCCGCAGCAGCTATTAGAGAGTTGGATGCCAATTTCCCTTCTTTGCTGTGTTTACCGGTCCCAACTCATCTGTTGGGTTCCCATGTACAGCTGGAGCGACTGTAGGAACGATCGTATCAGACGAGAATTCACGCCCTGGGTTAACTTTGTTGTTGTCCGGACTTGGTTCGAACCTGACGTGCTGTAAACCCGGCGATAGTAAGCAAGCTCACTATCAACTAAGCTACCGCTCTCTTCTCGTACTTTCTTTCGCGTGCGATATCGTTGTTTATCTTGTCTATCTTCTTTTTTAATGGATCGATTGAGTTCTCTGTATGCTCTCTGACTTTCTGCCTGTTCTTGACTTGTATTTCCTTCTGTCTTATATTAACTTCATGGTTGCTTCGGAAATATAGACTTACTTTTAATCATAGTTCTTTTCGGAACCAACTATTTGGCCTTTTTTTTGTAGATTCCGTATTAGCATGTGGTCTTCTGATGTCAATGTTGTCTTGATATACCATTAAAATAATAAATCTGTTGTGGATCACAAGTGTTGATTAGGTACCAGCATCTGTACAAGGGACGTAGCCATGAATTCTCTGCATAACATTCCGTCAGCCATCTCAAAGTATATAAGCGCAGTGTTCCATTCAGTTGTTGGTTGTTCGAGTATGTTTAAAAGAGGCAATTAAGAATCACATACAGAAAGCATGCCAGAAGGACATATGGACACATGTATATACAGATGAATCAGCGAAAGAAGCAGTATTAGATGGAGGAGCGGGATTATATATATATAGTAGCACCAGATGGAAAAGAAATAGAAAAATCCATACCCACAGGCAAATATTCCACAAATTTCAAAGCAGAAATGGAAGCCATCATAGAGGCAGCCAAAATGCTCATGAATTGCTTGACGAGTCACAACAGACATGTAGTATTTATAACGGATGCAAAATCAGTGTTGCAAGCACTGAAAGATCCAAAGAACATGAGCACGAATATGAATGAACTTACGGCCTGCTTACTACACCTCAGCAATATTACCAAAGAAACAGTGCTGCAGTGGATCCCTGGTCACTGTGGTATACCTGGAAATGAAAAAGCTTATCTCCTGTCTAGGAAAGGGGGATCACTGGAACAAATAGAACGTGATAATACGTACTATTAATATAAGACTATGTTAAAAGCTGAATATAAGAAAAAGTGGAAGCAGATGCACCCAACTGCAGAACCAAATGACCCCTACCATCAAATTCACGCAAGGAACAATGCACCATCTTCAGACTACAAACTGGCCACAACAGACTGAGAAGTCACATGTTCCGAAAGCTGAAGATTGGTGAGACAGATCTGTGAAACTGTGGACTGAGCCCAGAAACTGCAGAACACATTCTTCATGCCTGTCAACTTTACCACGAAGAGAGGGAGAAAATATGGCCTACTGAGACGGCACTGCTTCCAGACTTGAAGGGTTCCACGGATGACCTGAAGCGAATCACACAATTCATTGAAGCTATTGGTGCTGTAACCTGTTATCTGACTGAAGAACGATGAAGAAGAAGAAGTGTGTTTAGTGATGACGCACTTTCTCATCTCTCCTCCAGTCAACTACACTTCTATCATTCTCTGAACATAACATGTACATCGTCTTTTTCAGCATCCTCCTCATCGTTGTGTTGTATACATTCATAAATTCAGTTGGCTCTCTTCTCATCACTTTGCATTCCCACTATAGCTTTACCTACCAATATGTCAGCTCTTTCGTTTTCTCTGACTCCCGCATGACCAGAACAGTAGATTAATGAAATGCTTTTGGCGTTGTTGAGGAAAGTGCCCTACTCTTTTCTTATCATGCATTTTCCTATCTTGCGCAGCATACTGTGTGAATCTGATAGAATATGAATCTGAATCGTCGTCAGCCGCTGTTACTGATTCTCCCTCCATTCTCATAATCGATGTTGGATAAAGATATCCATGTTGAACATGGATCTAGATGCGGTACTCTACCCGAATACTTACTATTTCATACCAAATTATTTTACTATTATTGCCGACTTGGGCAACATTTTCCTGTAAAATTATGTACAAGCAGTTCATGGTTGGAACCACAGCCAGCTCTTGCAAGTGTTCTCCTTACACATGAGTATCTCCATCTCTGTTAAATAGAGAAATATTTTGTTTTGTTCTTACTGATTTTAATGGGAGATTATCATGTATATAGTCTTCTAGGTACGTTACTGTGTCAACAAGGTGTTTGTAACAACCAATTTATTCTCGAGGCATAATGTTAGTAAGCGCATACTCCATTTGTTCATATCCTCTTTCGACGAAGAGGGATGTTTCGGTACATTGACGCAAATAAAAGAGGTGGACAACATTTTAATTATCTGGACTACATTCTGCTAGAAATCTAGTGGGATCATTGTCCTGTTGCAAGAAAGATCCAGCGGGAGTTTGCGAATGAAAGCTGAAGAAGAAGAATTTTTAATGGGTAATTAATGTTAAATGGGGGAATTAATGTTAATTGGAGGATTACGGTTAAAGAGATGGGGACTTAGTCCAGGCAAAAAAGAGATGTGGGGCTTAGTCCAGCCAACAAAGAGATGTGGGGCTTAGTCCAGCCAACAAATAGATGGGGGGCTTAGTCCAGTCAACAGTGACTGGAAAATAAGATTTGTCATGCCGTCCCAGACATTGAGCAGGAGCATAGTCTTGCCCAAGCAATCACAGGTGCTGAAGTCGGAGATACCAGACCAAGAAGCGCTCCAGCAACCATGTTATCACGCAACACCACTAGATCACATATCTTCACTACAACAAAACAATACTAAGTCACCAAACTATTTCATCCTCTGTTGTTTAATATATTTCACCACAGACGTTGTTCCAGCAGTTCTAGCCCTTTTTTAAAACAATTCCTCACATCATCTCTTTCTGTTATATTTCCTGCTTTTCTTAGACATCTCATTTCACGTGTACTAAACTTGCTTTCTCTTGTTCTGTAGTTAGTCGATGTCTAACAGTTCTATTGTCACTTGATTTATTTGTGATTTGTTTTAATTTTTGTTGATATTTTCATGTCATTGGGCGCAATTTGATGATTATTAATATGTTTCACATCTACCATAATTTGTTACTATGTACTTCAGATATATTATATGAAGCTCACTTAATTATTAAACTGCTCACACCATCTGTGGGTATGTTCTTCCTAAAATAACATCCGAATTTGAAAAGTGTGTACAAAGTCTTCCATTTCCTAAAGATTGACAAACTGCGGATGACGTACAATTTGTCTGTGTGTTTTTGTTTAGTTTTTTTGTAGAATGCAAATTATTTAAGGAAAGCCGAATTTATTAATTTGAAGGAATTCATTTATTGTTTTAAAACAATCAAGATAACACTATCATTTCTCTTTCTTCTTTCGTTTCAGCAGATATGTTTACTATTCTTTGCAGACTGACACAGAAAATAATGAAGTATAAATATTATGTGAACCATATTTTTCTCTACAGAAACCCGTTGAGGCACGTTTTCAAATTCTGGTGTTAGTTTAAGAACATGTACCAATTTTTGATTTTAACTGTTCCATCAACAGCGTTATTATCTGTATTGCCTGCTACAACAGGGTGCAACATTAGAGACTGTAACCACTTGAAGAGTGTTACTATACCACAACCGACTTTCTGTGGGTATGTCTAATTTTAAGAAAATATTTTCATCCAAAACTTTAAGCTTCGCACGAGTAGCACATAGGCGCACAGGAAGAGATGTGTATACATCTTTCTGTCGACGAATGTCCCGCAATCCAAAGTACACAGAAACTGAAATTATGATAGTGTCAATTGAAGCTCCTTCTGTAAACAACTACTTGCATAATACTAGGAATGACTAAGGTAGGGTGGGGGATCTGCATGGCGTGAGGGTGTACACTTGGTTTTCATGTACTATCTTCTTGACATTCTTCGGCCACATGCACAATACTGAAGGACTGCATTTTTTACTTTGACATATAACAACGATTTATTTGTTTCACAATATTCAAGACTGCACTTCGACATATAACAACAGTTTATTTATTTCAGGATATTGATGGTAATCTAAATAGAAATTCAATCGTACCTCTGAATTCAATGCAAATGACGAGCATCTAAATTACTAGAAGATAAACCAAACAGAGATTTGACAGTAACTTGTCCTGTGTTCCGGACAACTTATTTCCAACTGACATAATATGAACTTTGACATATTGAGATTGCACTTCGAGATTCTGAGTGAGTTTATTCTCATTTCTAAAATTGTTCTAATTCTTTCTCCAGTCTGAAGTTCCAACTCTATCAGGGGCTTTCCCGAACTAGACGTCTGACCGTCTTCTTCCACTGTCCATGCTTAATTGTCCAAACTAACTCACTGACCAAAAACTCAGTTTTCCTGAGTTAACTAAAACTATTGGCAGCTCTCTGCCTAACTTCATCCGCTCTCCAAGGCGGTTCAAAACTAAGTGGCTGGCTGAAAACACCCCTTCTAAACTACAATTTAAGGTGCGATTCTAAATTCCTTTCATTCAATATAAAATGATGGGGTCTTTGTTACCTCTAATATTTTATGGTAGTGTGTCCTGATATAACCTAATTGGACTTTGTCCGCTGGTTGAAAGGGGCACGCCTCTCCAAAAGAGAGGCAAACTCATTAACTACCTACCTACTACCATCCTTTCATTCAAACATCACCCATTCAACAACCATTTATTTCAATAAACATTCCCATAAAAATGTCTGTAGTTTCTACCTGGCACCATTTGTGACACTCCAGAAATAATGGTAGTATTTCCTGTATCATATATCTCTGTACAATAGCTATTACTTTCCCTACGCAGCATCCTAAAACATTAATCTACTTTCTACTTTCATTCTTCAAACATTAGGTGCGTTTCTATTTTCCCCACTCATTCAGCCCGTTCATTCAACCCATGTATTTCACTGACCACTGGGCTCTCAGTTATCTGATACGATCTTTAATCTGGTCAAGAAACCACTTCTTGTTGTACAATAGCTTGCCACCTGTATTCTGTACGGTAGCCAGAGGTGGTTATCACTAACTTTCTGGTATGGCCAGAGTATCACTCTGCTACATTCCCTCCTCCACTTCTTTTTCAAGATTTTATCCATAAAATCTTCACTACTCTGATTCCTCATACTCCCATGTGTAGGGAACAATAGAAAAAAGTTGTTCTCTTACAATAATCATGATGATGATGTTCGTCCGTCGTGATCGACGATGACCAAAAACTCAACCATAATAATAATAACAATAAATAATAAAATAATAAAGTTAATAGTGCGTTTTTAAATGACTAGCAAGTCCAATGCGCGCACAAAATGTTCTTTTACAGAATTGACAACAATAGAAGGTATCTGTGTGAGGTTGAGATGTTTTTTCTTTTCTGCGTGTCCGCTTCTGTCTTGCAGTTTCTTGTCTGAATTCTTCTGCCGCTAGTGCTCCCGTTCTAATGCTGTAACGCCATGCTGCTCTATCCTGAGCGAGGCTCTCCCAAGCGCCTACGTCAATGTTAAGATGTTTCAAGGATGACTTGAGCGTGTCTTTGAAACGCTTTTTCTGTCCACCAGCTTTTCGAAATCCTGCCTTGAGTTCTCCATAATATATTTGTTTTGGCAATCGCGAGTTCTCCATACGCACAAGATGGCCTGCCCAGCGTGCCTGCGCCTTCATAAGTATTGTGTGGATGCTTATTGAGGTTGATTTTTCCAAGACCTCGTAGTCTGGTACTTTGTCCCACCAATGGATGTTTAGTAATTTACGTAGGCAGGTAAGATGGAAATGATTTAACTTTCTTGCATGTCTAGCATACACTGTCCACGTTTCGCAGGCGTATAGTAAGGTTGGTATAACAGCAGCATGATATACTTGTAGTTTGGTGGTTGTTCTTATACCTCTTCTGTCCCATACATTGTTGCGTAATCTGCCAAATACAGCACTAGCTTTTGCCAGTCTATTGTTAATTTCCACATCAATGTTGACATCAATAATCATGATCAATAATCAATAATCATCAATGTTGACATCAATAATCATGATAACAAATATCTGGCAACAATCTTGAATAAAAAAATCGTACAACAATCATCATAAACATATCTTGCAACCTTAATGAAAATGCACAACAATGTCGTGTAAATACTTAATGAAATAAATCCAATGTTAATTTCTATACTATTCTTCTTTACGAAATTAGATGATGATGATGGCCCTCGCTAGGACCCTTATGGCTAGTGTTAATGCCTCTTTTCTAGCGTTTGTCGTCGTCACTGCATAAACCTTCTTTGCCTCTTCCTGTACGGGTTTCTTCTCTGAGGGCGGGTGACTGTTGTCGGCAATACCGTTATGCGCGCCTCCGGTCGTCCTGTCCGTCGAGACCGGTATCGGCACTCCTTCGTCGACATTTACTCGCGGCTGCGGCTCGAGTATTCCGAAAAGGCGCGTCCTCTGTTTCGTCTACTGTGGCTATGGGGGGGGGGTCTCTCCTTCCGATGAACATTCGGGAATTTCGTCTTCTTCTGTGTCTATAACGTCTTCCTCTTCAGAGTCGTCGCTTGCTACCACCTCCTCGTCTCCCGTGTCGCTATCGTGCACGTCTCCTTCCTCTTTCCCGTCTGAGCTATCCTTCATAAATCCCTCCGGGTGGTTCTAGCCACCGCCTTGATGAGCTCGTCTCCTCTCTCCGGCTCCATGTTACTACCTAAGGATTCCTTTGGCTCTGTAGAGTTTGTAGCTAGCTCTGCGGAGCTGTCCGTCGTCCCGTCGCTCTCTAACATGAAGATTTCCCATGGTTCCTCTTCGTCTTTGCTCCAGGGGTTAACTGAAAGCTGTCGGTGTCTATCACATTCTTAAATAGTGTAGGTGGAGTATGTGTGGGACATTGAGTAGCTCTTGCCCCGGGGTTTACACATTTACTGTCATAGAATCAGTAACATAGATTCACAGATTCATAGAATCAGTAACATAGATTCACAGATTCATAGAATCAGTAACATAGATTCACAGATTCATAGAATCAGTAACATAGATTCACAGATTCATAGAATCAGTAACATAGATTCACAGATTCATAGAATCAGTAACATAGATTCACAGATTCATAGAATCAGTAACAAAGATTCATAAAAACAATATACAGCGTTAGATGACAAATGTATATACACATACGAGTATATAAATGTTTGTGCGTTATTGAGATACGGAGCTTATAAGAGAAGATATGTAACATATTTTGATTCACAGTTGACAATAAGCTACCATGGACGAAACATATAAACAAAACACAAAGACCTGGAGAAAACGTGGCTCTGGACAGTATATGTTTTCTATTTGAATTAAAGATGCCTCCATTCAGTACGTTTTTCATTATTATCACCGTTTCCAATGGTTACTATTATATACCTGGAGTAGCCTTGGTTATTTTTGGCATTTGATTCCAAGAATATAAATATTGGCCGACGAGGGACCATGGAATAATCTAGAAAAAGAACCAATGAAGGCCTCATTAATTCAGAGAACATGTCTTCTATAACTGTCGACGGTCGCAAGAGAAAGTTAGCCATCCTGAGCAAAATAAGTGAAACATAGAAGAAGTAACTGGGAACATTGAATACAGTTTGTAAACCTGGAATATGGCTCATCGAGGACACTGCAAACCTAACCCAACCCGAAAGTTGCCGTTGCCCAACACATGCAGAGAGAATTGGATTCAGTACCCATATTCCCACAACGAAGCTTCTCTCCTGAGATAGAATCAATCTACTTACTTCTTTGGGTGATATATGCAATGGCAAAGAGTCACAAAACACAATTCGATGGATTGACGTTCAATCACGAATGACAAGGCGAGTGCCTAAGAAATGCACATGTTACATCCCAGCCCTCGACGTTTGACAAAGCAGCACCTCGTCTAGAAAAGTGTATAAACTCTGAGTGAAACTCGACTGTCGCCGTTGCCCAACACGGCGTATACAGAACAAATTACTACATCTGGGCCGTTGGGACACGAAGGGTGGTAATAGAATGGTCATGCTACACGAGGAATAGTTCGCTGGCTGCGAAGCGCCTCGTCGGAGGAAAGATGCATACTGGGTGACCTAGACAAACTATCAGCTCATCTCGTGATATATACCCCCCCCCCCTTTATGAGTAGGAAGATCATTAGTAGGCACTTCACTAAGCCGATAGCTGATATCGCCTGGATATGAAAGAAACCTAGAAATACTACCTCACTGCACATATGAAAGAAACCTAGAAATACTACCTCACTGCACATATGAAAGAAACCTAGAAATACCACCTCACTGCACATATGTAAGAAACCTAGAAATACTACCTCACTGCACATATGAAAGAAACCTAGAAATACTACCTCACTGCACATATGAAAGAAACCTAGAAATACCACCTCACTGCACATATGTAAGAAACCTAGAAATACTACCTCACTGCACATATGTAAGAAACCTAGAAATACTACCTCACTGCACATATGAAAGAAACCTAGAAATACCACCTCACTGCACATATGTAAGAAACCTAGAAATACTACCTCACTGCACATATGAAAGAAACCTAGAAATACTACCTCACTGCACATATGAAAGAAACCTAGAAATACCACCTCACTGCACATATGTAAGAAACCTAGAAATACTACCTCACTGCACATATGTAAGAAACCTAGAAATACTACCTCACTGCACATATGAAAGAAACCTAGAAATACCACCTCACTGCACATATGTAAGAAACCTAGAAATACTACCTCACTGCACATATGAAAGAAACCTAGAAATACCACCTCACTGCACATATGAAAGAAACCTAGAAATACCACCTCACTGCACATATGAAGTAAGCGTCAATCGCTGGCAATTCTTGGGAATCTCTAACAATGCACCTAGGCGTACACGTTGATAAGCACTTCAGGCTGTCAAACATGCATATCAAGAAACTGTCCCGAAGGCTGAGGAAATCATATGCAACTCTGTGTGTGAGTGATAGATTCACAGTCAAGTTTGTATGCAAGAAACACAACTGAAGTATGTCCCAAGCTATCGAAAGAATAAGAAAGCACATGCTCATGGGGAAAGATAATAGATAGATAAGGCAAACCACTTTATGATATGAGACCATCAAGCGGCCCATAGAATAGCAAAACTATGTATCTTCCATACATGTAGTAAGAAGAGACTAAGAGGGCTATGTGGTAGAGTTGACTGTCAACTCATATATAGGGTCAATATGCCACAGAAGCTGTTCTGAAGTCGGCTGTGTCAAACAGAAAGGCGTAGATATCGCAGTAAAGATGTGAACAATGATACAACGCATTATTTTCTCCGGAATACATCCTAATAATCTGCAGGGGTGTAACAACAAACTCAGAAGGAATCTGCAGGGGTGTAACAACAAACTCAGAAGGAATCTGCAGGGGTGTAACAACAAACTCAGAAGGAATCTGCAGGGGTGTAACAACAAACTCAGAAGGAATCTGCAGGGGTGTAACAACAAACTCAGAAGTAGAAGAAGAAGAAAAAGCAGATATAGCAAGAAGGAGGCCGCTGACGTATTTGTAAAAATAAATGTAGGATATCAAATGATATCAATAATCAAACACAGGAGACCGGCTGTCTAGTTTCTCAGTAACAATAAAAGAATGCCATAGAGTTGAAATTACAATCTATTTAAGAAATAGAATTAGATCAAACAGAGATATTCACATACTTTCTAGTATATAATATAATGTATACTTCTCTATGTGAATGCCCTGCCATAGATTACTAGGACAGCTAACGTATACTTCTCTATGTGTGTGTGTGTGTACTGTCATTGATTACGTGGACAACTAATATAAATGTATACTTCTCTATGTAAATGCACTGTCATAGATTACTAGGACACTAATGTATACTTCTCTATGTGTGTGTGTGTGTACTGTCATTGATTACGTGGACAACTAATATACATGTATACTTCTCTATGTAAATGCACTGTCATAGATTACTAGGACACTAATGTATACTTCTGTATGTGTGTGTGTGTGTGTGTGTGTGTGTGTGTGTGTGTACTGTTATAGATTACGTAGACAACTAACGTATACTGTATTTACTGTAATATAACACTACTTTGTTTCATGTACAGATGTTTCAACCCATTAGTATGTTTCGGTGTATAACCCTCACTACATTGAAGCGTTGCTTTACACCAATCAGTTCTCCTACCACCTTCAACTTGACTTGTCCTACTACTTACGATTCTCCTTGTAAATTGACTCGAGTCTCACCCTAGTATGATGCGACCTTATCCAGAATTTCCGTAAGACTTTCGCTCGTACTAATCGTGTGCCGGCTCCAATAACGGCTAATGAATACACCCGATGGACTATTCGTGTGCCGGCTCCAATAACGGCTAATGAATACACCCGATGAAGGCGCCCGATGGACTTCTCTTGGACTTCTCTGTGTCGTACTGGATATCCGGGCGCCTTCCTTTTCCCCAAAAAATATTGCCAAACTTCAACGCACCTCGGACGGCCTGACTATCAATGTGCAATTTCTGGTGTCTTTATAATATTACCTACCACCTCTTCCTTTTCTATCTTTATTTAATCTGGTCCTACAATATCGTGCCATATGACCTTTATTACTACACCTGTAGCAGCTTATCACTAGTTTGACAACTGGAACTCTAGAACTGTGCCTAGACCAACATGGCTTGATCGTGTTTGGCTTCCCCTCTGCTTGTCTGTTCACTGGAAAAATCAACTTCCATGAATACTTCCACCTGTTCTGTGCTCCTACTCTTAATATGAAATCTGTTCTCTAGGTGTCTTTCAATATGGCAGATTTAATCATCTCTCGCAGACTTGTCAGCTTCTGTCTAAGGAATTGCATTTAAAGTTTGCCTGATTTCAATTCATCTATAAAAAATAGCTTGTACTTGTTTCTCCACCTCATGGTGGTTGCCTCTGATTGTTTCCAAAAGCTTCTTCAGCTCTATTCGTCAGTCTTACACTATACGTCTTTATATCATCGTGTCTCATTCTTTGTCTCACTTAATGTTCCCTGACCATCTTTCAGTTCTTCGTGTCTACGTGTAAAATGTTCTTTAAAATCCCTCCATGATCCGCCCGGGCATTCTTCTAATCCTATTTGTATATAATCGTTGAATAAGCCTGAGTTTGCTTGAAAAGCTATCTTCTTCATCCCAATCTCCGTTACATTATACAATAGGGCATACCTTTCTGTTTCTATCAGCCACGATCTAAATGTCTTTGCTTCCCCAGTATACATATGTACGTCAGCAACTATCGTCTGATATCTGACAGAACCACCAACCCATTTTAACATTTTATCTACTCCTACTAATATCTCTACCACAGTCGTTTCTGTTCAAATGTTTGTCTGAGTTTCATGTTAGCTTGGCTGATATTAGCTTAATTATATCATTTATCCAATAACCGAGATTAATCTCACATTATTTACCGAATACACACATCTCTCTCTCTCTCTCTCTCTCTCTCTCTCTCTCTCTCTCTCTCTCTCTCTCTCTTTCAACCTTCTAACATCCCTTATGTCTGTGTTTCCCTTTTCTGATCCCTATTTCCTTTGACAGTTTCTAGACTATCCTGGTATGTATTATACCTACATCCAACTCTGATAATATCGCAGCTAAAAAAGCTGAAAATATCAGAGATATAAGACGATATATATAAGATATATATCAAATATATCAGAAAATATATAACACGATATCAAATAATATTGCAACAATGTAGCAAACCGAAATTCTTCACAAATGATATCAATTTCTCGATGTGTTGTAATGTCTCGTATCTCCTCTCTCTCTTCCTTGATTCAGTGTACTTTGTTGTTGTGGCATAAGCATCCTAGGTATGTAATCTAGCTTGCTAATATTATCATCAATATAATCAAATATCCAAACAGTTCACCTTTCTCTAATCTCTCTTTCAAATCATTACATCTTCTCGACAATGCCTGTTCATAAATGCGGAAAGTGAAACATCAAACAAGGAATACCACATATAGTAATTACATAAGATGGACAGTTAATTATAATATCCACATTTGGTTGCAGACAAACAGAGAGGGAGCAATAATTTGAACCTCTAATACACTTTAATTTACTTAATTGGTCTCTAACAAATATTCGAATGTCTGTCTTGCTTATACTTCCTCCTAACAAATATTCGAATGTCTGTCTAGCTTATACTTCCTCCTAACAAATATTCGAATGTCTGTCTTGCTTATACTTCCTCCTAACAAATATTCGAATGTCTGTCTTGCTTATACTTCCTCCTAACAAATATTCGAATTCTCGTCGTCATTTTATCCACGTCATCCATGCAATGGAATTTAGTCACTATTTTCAGTCGATCAAGTATTGGTAATCCACTGTCTGCCAGTATAAGTTCCGTAAGTGGAACAGGAATGGCTATCACGAAATCAACCTTAGACTGTCTTTCAGGATCTTCCCTCTTCAGCGTCATCGTTATAGAAATCCATCGTCATAGAAATCCATCGTCATAGAAATCCATCGTTATAGAAATCCATCGTTATAGAAATCCATCGTCATAGAAATCCATCGTTGCTGATAAGACGAGATAGGCCCATCAACCCACGTAAGCCTAGTCCTCTAGCTGGTTGGTTGGAATTCGTGGAGGCGAACAGTGATTAGAAATTACAGAAATAACAACTGCCAATCACCTTATATAATTCCAGGTACATCGAAGGGATTAAGACCTCGGGAATCTATGAAGATTAACAATGCACATCCATAAAAGTATCTAGACTCACGAAGCTTGAAAGATTGTATTTTGTAGACAAAAATTGATTACTTAATTCACATAACGGTCAATCACTTAAAATATTACATTGACAACTTGTTAGGATTATATCATGTAAGAAGATTAATCAAACCTTCTAATTCCTTGCGGTTGCTGGGTGGTGTCATGTGACGTATTCCTTCCAGAACGTTGTCTTCCCAATGAACTCTCTGAACCTCTCTCTGTCTTGGGCGATGTGGCTTGCATTTTCTAGCGATGTATTCATATTATCTTTTATGTCGTCAGTCCATCGTCTTCTTGGTCTGCCCCTTCTCCTCTACCCAGGTACTCCTCCCTCCATTATTTGTCTTTCTAAACAGTTATGTCTCTTTATATGACCAAACAGGCGTAGTTTTCTTTTTGTTATTGTGTTTAGTAACCAAAACTCTGGAATATTCAGTGTGTTTATAATATCTGAGTTTCTGATTTTATCCTTCCATGATATTCTAAGTATCTTTCTGTAGCATTTCAGCTCGAAGGCGTTGATCTTCTTTGCCGCTGTTTTACTTAGAGTCCATGTTTCACAGCCGTATGTTACAACCGGAAAAATAAAAGTTCGTAACATTAACACTTTCGTTTCTATTTTGTTGTTTTTCCATATGTTTTTCAGCCGTGTTATTTTGCAATATGCCATTGCCAATCTCTTCCTTATTTCTGCCATGAAGTCTCCTGCACCGTTGATGTTTGCTCCTAAGTATTCAAATTTATCCACACATTCTATCTCGGTATTGACTATTCTGATTTGTGGTTGTTGTGTTGTTATATCTGTTGACATGATTTTTGTTTTATGCGTGTTTAAATACAAATTTTGTGCTTCGCTATATTTCTTTGTGTTCTTGATTAGTTGTTCCAATCCCTTTATATCGTTTGAAAGAAGTACTGTGTCGTCTGCGTAGCGTAGTTCCGGGATTAGGAATCCACCTATGTTTAAAGCGTGGTAGTCAGTGTTGTGTATGTCTTCTCTCACGTTCCTCATTATACTTTCAGCGTAGATGTTGAACAGGTATGGGGAGAGTGTGCACCCTTGCCTTACTCCACTCTGTACCTCAAACCATTCTGAGAGATCGCCCTCTAACTTCACTGCAGCCTTTTGATCTTGGTAAAGTTCTTCTATTAGATGAATCAGATGTCTTGGGAAACCCATGCTGTTCATTATCTCCCATAGTTGCTGGTGTTGGACGCAGTCGAACGCTTTTGAGTAATCTATGAAACACATGTGCAGGTCAGTTGAAAATTCCCTACACTTTTCTATGATCAATCTCATATTAAGAATGTGATCTCTTGTTCCTCTGCCCGATCTGAAACCAGCCTGTGTTTCATTTATCTCCATCTCTAATTTCTGTTTGATTCTTTGCATTATGATGTTTAGCATTATTTTACTTGGTTGACTTATAAGGGCTATAGTTCGGTAGTTAGAGCAAATCTGAAGGTCGCCTTTTTTTGGGAGGGGTATATATAATGATTTTTTTCCATTCATCCGGCCATGTACCACTTTCCCATATTTTGCAGCAGAGTTTGTGGTAAATCTTGATTCCGGCCTCGCCGCCTGCGTGTATCATTTCAGTTGTTAAGCCATCATTGCCTGGGGCTTTACCTTTCTTTAAATTTTCTATTGCGTATCTTACTTCTTCCTTTGTGGGTTCTGGCTCCTTTTCATATTCGTTTATTGTTCTGTTTTTGGTTTTTCTTGGGTCATTATACATCTCACTGCAGTATTCCTTCCATCTATGTAAGATATGCTTCCCTTCTGTTAGTATGTTTCCTTGTTTATCTTTCAGCACTTTTAATGATGGTTGAGGTTTGCTGTCTCTTAGTTGGCGTACATTTTCGAACATCGTTTTACTGTTACCTTGGCTTTTCTGCCCTTCTATTTCCAGGCATATTTTGTTTATGTAGTTTTGCTTGTCTTGTCTAATTCTTCTTTGTATATCTCTTGACATGATTCTATAATTTGTTCTGTTTTTACAACTTTTTTGGATGTGTCTTCTTTCTTGGATAATGCTCATAGTTTCTTCTGATATATACTCTTTCTTCTTCCTGCTCTTTTTGTGTAGCATGTTTTTTGCACAGTCAATCAAACCTTCTAATTCCTTGCGGTTGCTGGGTGGACAACAAATAAATATAACCTCGCGGTTGCTGGGTGGACAACAAATAAATATAACCTCGCGGTTGCTGGGTGGACAACAAATAAATATAACCTCGCGGTTGCTGGGTGGACAACAAATAAATATAACCTCGCGGTTGCTGGGTGGACAACAAATAAATATAACCTCGCGATTGCTGGGTGGACAACAAATAAATATAACCTCGCGGTTGCTGGGTGGACAACAAATAAATATAACCTCGCGGTTGCTGCGTGGACAACAAATAAATATAACCTCGCGATTGCTGGGCGGACAACAAATAAATATAACCTCGCGGTTGCTGGATGGACAACAAATAAATATAACCTCGCGATTGCTGGGTGAACAACAAATAAATATAACCGGCGGCAATCTTCTTCTTCAAAGACAAAACATTATGATTTTTCCAATCGACGAAAGCTTGCAGCTGATCACAAAATTTGAGGACATCACGTAGGTTTTTAAATCACACACTTCCAGTAGCTTCTCCTACTAAGTTTAATATATTCAATATAGTCGACATGAGCATTCTTTAGATGGTTATTACACTGGAATTATATCCAACACGAAAATCTGGTCAACATATAGTAATTATCCAGAAAAACCTAACTAACTCATGATGATAGTGAAACGTGTACTTTGTCCATGCTATATGTCTGCTCTAGTGTACATTATATTCACTGTTCTTACATTTACAAACGACAGATGTACTCTTTCACATACACCATGTTCGGTACACATCCTCTGGACGGTTCGAAAATATATCCAAGACTACATTTCTGAACTGGAGTCCGTCTTATTTTCAAAAATATTTTCCTCAGACTAATTATTGCTCTCCAGTTTAGAGCTTGCAAAACTCTAATTTTGCTCTCCAGTTTAGAGCTTGCAAAACTCTAATTTTGCTCACGCTACTTCTCACATTTTTCAGACGTAAAATTTCTTTTCAAGCTTTATCCATTAGCGAGTATTCTTCGTAGACATGTCATTTCTGTTGTCACTATTTTTCTTTTGTCTTGTGCTGTCATTGTCCAGGTTTGGCACTGGTAGCATAGTGATGGAATAATAATAGTCTTGTATAATGCAACTTTAGTGTCTATGTTTACATTTTTGTTCTTGAAAATGCGTGTCATCTGTCCTAGGATCTGGTATGTTTTGTTGCATCTATTTTGTATCTCTTTACTGGTTTTCCCTTCACTCGATATAATGCTTCCTAAGTAAATGAACTTATTTACTTGTTTAAGGTGTTTAAACAAGTAAATGAGTTCACTTAGGAAGCATTATCAAGAACAAAAATGTAAACATAAACACTAAAGTTGCATTATACAAGACTATTATTATTCTATCACTATGCTACCAGTGCCAAACCTGGACAATGACAGCACAAGACAAAAGAAAAATAGTGACAACAGAAATGACATCTCTACGAAGAATACTCGGAGTGTCATTAAGAGATAGAATTAGAAACGATAACATCAGACAGATAACCAAAACAATACCAGTATTGGAACACATCAAAAGACAGCAGATCAAGTGGTTTTCACACGCTTCCAGACTACCGACATATAGCATGCCACAAATTGCCATGACACATAGAAATAACGGTTATAAAGCCAGAGACAGACCATGTAAAAGATGGATCACAGAAATCAAAGAAGCCACAGGAACAAGCTTACAAACAGCGCACAAGAAGGCCATCTCCAGAGAACTCTTCCACCCCTGACGCTGCAAGGCAAACAAGGGACACAGCGTATAGATAGATAGATAGATCCATTAGCTGAGCTATTGACCCTAGTCCAGGCTTGGAACTATGTTACACTGTCTTAGATTAGCTGAGTTATTGACCCTAGTCCATGCTAGGAACTATATTACACTGTCTTAGATTAGCTGAGCTATTGACCCTAGTCCAGGCTTGGAACTATGTTACACTGTCTTAGATTAGCTGAGTTATTGACCCTAGTCCATGCTAGGAACTATATTATACTGTCTTAGATTAGCTGAGTTATTGACCCTAGTCCATGCTTGGAACTCTGTTACACTGTCTTAGATTACGTGAACCAATAATGAAGACTTCCTTATGTATGGACTGCCATAGATTACGTGAATAATCACTGCATACCTCTTATACCGTTCATAGATACGTTAACAACTAATCTATACTTCTCTATATGTGCAATTTCATAGATTACTTGGTCACCGCATTGCTTGTATAGATTTACTCATAATGTCGAAGAAATGTCATGCCGATGAAAATGTCTATGCCAAGGAATTGCGGTGGTTGGATTTGTTACAATATCAAGAACACTGCTGTAAGTATCATTGTGATCTCTGTTACAATATCAAGAGCACTGCTGTAAGTATCATTGTGATCTCTGTTACAATATCAAGAGCACTGCTTAAGTATGATTGTGATCTCAGACATTTCAAAAACTTTCGCAAGAATACCATCGTCCACACTTGGGCTCAAACAGGGATAAAAAGATGTAGAGGATTGACTTTTGTCCCAGTGTTTTTGCATATGTTCTATATCTCTTTCATCTAAGCGGAAAGCCGCCTGCCGAGAGTACCGTTCATAGCACGTAACTACGTGGCTTTAAGCCATAATCCCTATCGATCTCCGAAAAATACACTTTGTAGCCAAGACAACATTAAAAATAAAATGTGTTGCGATACAATTTACATGAACCCGCATGAATTCGATGGGTCACTCGTCAGTCGAAAACACAACAAAGAAATCAATACATATGTTTATATTCATTTGTCTCATCTTGAAAGGCCGACTGATCAAAACGGCGATTTTTATATTTGTGTTTACGTTAATTTCTTCACTATAAAATTGCATTCTTTTACTATCTTTCATATGGTACACATGGTTATTTTCACTTTCATTTAATTGGCGTTCAGATGTTTGAGATGCAGAGCAATTATTTCGTTGGTAATCAAATTCCTGCCAATGTCCCTTCACAAAGTTCAGCTCCTGTATCGCCATTATCTTGGTATTCCACAAGGGCACAATTTCATCGACAACAGATGTTTTATATTTATAAGTAAACTCCATTACGCAGGCAGACCAATTTTTCATTTCTCCAAGACGAATTGGTATTTCTCTTGATAACCCCCATCTCCGGCTTTATCGATGATATTGAGGCAGTTTACAGTGTGGATGTGATTGTTCTAAAACTCTCTTAAGGTAAGTTTTCTTCCTTGGTCATTTAGAATGACCGCTGAAATAGTTTTTTGATGTTAATGTCCTCATGAAGTATCGTCTCCGCAACGAAGGTTGGCTGCAACGGACCTCTAACATCAACTGTAACTTATTTTGGTAGTACACTCTGCTAAACTGTAACATGTCCAACTCGTTATGTTACTCTTCCTCTTTTATCTCTGCCTACCTCTTGTTCGTCGCCTCTCGACTTTACCCTCGAGTAAGGTCTTCAACAAGGTGTCATTTCTTTTAATATGTCCGAAATACTTTTGTGTTTGATCTTCATTTTTTTTCAAACGAAGTGTATTTGAACCTCTTTGTTTTCGTCACTTTTCATGAAGTTCTCCTTTTATTCTATATATGCACATCACTTGGCGTCAATTCCACTGTTTAGCCACATCAAATGTACTTCTGTTTCACATCTACCATCAAACGGAGGTGTACATCTTTTTAGAATTGAATGACGCACTAATCTATGGGCTGGGATGATGTGGTATTGGGAGGATGGAGATTGACCGAAATTAAGATAAATTCCTCCAGCATGTCGTTATCTACGTCTGGAGGATGCGCACGGGCTTTATCCACAACCAAGAAGATGTTGAGAGCTTCCCCCACACATTTAATAAAATAATGAATTTTTATAAATATAGGCTGTATGATTGAACAGTCTTGCAGCTAGTTGTCCTGAACTTGGCTGTATGATTGACCAGTCTTGCGGCTAGTTGTCCTGAACTTGGCTGTATGATTGACCAGTCTTAGTCTTACGGCTAGTTGCCCTGATCTAGGCTATATGATTGACCAGTCTTACGGCTAGTTGTCCTGAACTAGGTTGTATGATTGACCAGTCTTACGGCTAGTTTCCCTGATCTAGGCTGTATGATTGACCAGTCTTGCGGTTAGTTGCCCTTAACTCCTGACTCTTTGTTATAAAATAGATTACACATAATAGCAATTATTTCCAACTACGGTGACCGATCAGGTCTGTTACAGTTCATCACTTCCACTCCACCAACGATAAACTCTTCATTTTGTTCCAAGGTCGTCATATGTATATTGAAATTAATTATATTATTTTACCTACACAGCACTTTTAAGACAAGATTTTAGCTTAAACATCACACCAGTATATCACTACATCGTCACATCACTAGATCACTACATCAGCACATCGAGACAAGTAGCTTTAACGATGACCACCACAACGGGTTCCAATCCAAGAAAACGAAATTACAATTTCCACGAATCCTAGGCATATGAAACACGGCTTGTCAAGACGCCATCTTAAACGGGAAGCCAAATAATAGCACACCTATCTAGCACACACATCTGAAAAGATAGCACACCTATCTAGCACACACATGTGAAAAGATAGCACACCTATCTAGCACCCACATCTGCAACGATCACGCACACACATCTGAAAAGATTGCACACCTATCTATCACCCTCATCTGCAACCATAGCACACCTATCTAGCACACACATCTGCAACGATAGCACACCTATCTAGCACACACACCTGCAACGATAGCACGCCTATATAGCACAGGCATCTACAACTATAGCATACCAAGTATTATCCACCATCTAGGAATGTTCCACAAAGTTGCAATATCCACCGCTGGCCTGCACCTCTCTGTCATCAATTGCTATTATTAGGCAGAAGACAAAAGTAAGAAATTTAGACAAGCAGTGACAGTTTTTCACAGATGACAGGGTGTCAATCTATCCCTTACCTTTTCTTAGTCGCCTCCTATTACATGACTGGAAAGAAGATAGTCGTTTTATTATTTGCACCTTAATCTTGAAGTCGATGTCCCGGTAGCCACACGGGCGTGTATATTTATATAAAAATTTAAGAATAGACCACCTTATTTTCTAAAAACTCTAAAATGTTCTACATTGAAAATATTTTCTAAAAACTCTAAAATGTTCTACATTGAAAATATTTTCTAAAAACTCTAAAATGTTCTACATTGAAAATATTTTCTAAAAACTCTAAAATGTTCTACATTGAAAATATTTTCAGATGTCGTAGAAGCTGCTGGTGTATCACAGCTGATTTCATCTCTAGCTCTTCTCCTGGCACTTAGTGGTGTGACATACTTTCTGATAACCAATAGCTACAAGTCAAATGGTGAAGATATCTGACAATGTTTTGTTGATAATTGTAACTGTGCTCCTTAGAAGTTTTATATAACCAATTTTGATGTATAGAAGTAAATCATGGACAACTGTCAAGACAAAATAAAAAAAGTGTTAACATCAATAAACATCTAAGAGGGCTAGCTCATTAACAAGATTCTAACAAGAGAAAGCTGTGTTTTCTTGGCCATATAAGGAAACGTAACAGCATGGAAAGATTTATAGCTGAAGACAGAGTTACGGGTAACAGGGGAAGGGGCGCCCAAGACGACGATGGTGCAGTGATATATCAGTGCGTTTAAACATGTCTCTAGCTGCAGCAGATTAACTCGCCCAGAATCACCGAGTATTCGGAGAATCCATAAGGAAAACCACGTTCTTGAAAGTTACAACGGTGAAAGTTACAACGGTGAAAGTTACAAATGTGAAAGTTACAACGGTGAAAGTTACAACGGTGAAAGTTACAAATGTGAAAGTTACAAATGTGAAAGTTACAAATGTGAAAGTTACAAATGTGAAAGTTACAAATGTGAAAGTTACAAATGTGAAAGTTACAAATGTGAAAGTTACAAATGTGAAAGTTACAAATGTGAAAGTTACAAATGTGAAAGTTACAAATGTGAAAGTTACAAATGTGAAAGTTACAAATGTGAAAGTTACAAATGTGAAAGTTACAAATGTGAAAGTTACAAATGTGAAAGTTACAAATGTGAAAGTTACAAATGTGAAAGTTACAAATGTGAAAGTTACAAATGTGAAAGTTACAAATGTGAAAGTTACAACGGTGAAAGTTACAACGGTGAAAGTTACAAATGTGAAAGTTACAACGGTGAAAGTTACAACGGTGAAAGTTACAAATGTGAAAGTTACAAATGTGAAAGTTACAAATGTGAAAGTTACAAATGTGAAAGTTACAAATGTGAAAGTTACAAATGTGAAAGTTACAAATGTGAAAGTTACAAATGTGAAAGTTACAAATGTGAAAGTTACAAATGTGAAAGTTACAAATGTGAAAGTTACAAATGTGAAAGTTACAAATGTGAAAGTTACAACGGTGAAAGTTACAACGGTGAAAGTTACAAATGTGAAAGTTACAAATGTGAAAGTTACAAATGTGAAAGTTACAAATGTGAAAGTTACAAATGTGAAAGTTACAAATGTGAAAGTTACAACGGTGAAAGTTACAAATGTGAAAGTTACAAATGTGAAAGTTACAAATGTGAAAGTTACAAATGTGAAAGTTACAAATGTGAAAGTTACAAATGTGAAAGTTACAACGGTGAAAGTTACAAATGTGAAAGTTACAACGGTGAAAGTTACAACGGTGAAAGTTACAAATGTGAAAGTTACAACGGTGAAAGTTACAAATGTGAAAGTTACAACGGTGAAAGTTACAACGGTGAAAGTTACAAATGTGAAAGTTACAACGGTGAAAGTTACAAATGTGAAAGTTACAACGGTGAAAGTTACAACGGTGAAAGTTACAACGGTGAAAGTTACAACGGTGAAAGTTACAACGGTGAAAGTTACAACGGTGAAAGTTACAAATGTGAAAGTTACAACGGTGAAAGTTACAAAGGTTAAAATAAATGTATCTCTTATGTTGAGATCTGCTTCTTTCAACCGATTACGTTATTTCAATCTAGTTATATCAGATTCGTACAAACATCAAAAATAGCGGAGGTTGCGGTTCTGACGATTCAATCATCACGACCTTCGGAATTTGCATCATGTGTCTTTACTCTACGGATTACATTGCTACTATTACTGAGCAGAAATGTTCTTCTTAAATCATTTGATTTCGTTGAGAGATTGACTTTTCTGAAGTTTGAAATAAGTACTGGAGAATATCTAGTCAAATGGCCGAACAATTAATGGTAGCCTTGCCACCACAACAGATGGTCAGCCTATGGACTGAGCAGACATACTCATTGCTCTCTGTGAGTGCTCACAATCAAAGAGTTTTGAGATGAATGAACATGAGTCAATATCGAGAATGCAAAAATTAGAAGTGAGGATGGGCGTGCTCGTAGAGAAAAACTGACAAAGATTTCAAAAAGAGCAGTGAAGAAACATGCAACAGGAACCATCAGCTGTTATACCTTGAGAGATTTACTGAAGCGGAGAACTGAGCACCTATGGACGTATCCAGTAAACAAATAGGATAATCAACATACCTATACCTTGTCAACCGAAACGTTTGCACGAAAGGCACAATAGCTCTATTGTCTGTAGTTCCGTAGGCTAAAACAAATAAATAAATTGAGACAATAAAATAATCATATATATATATACGGCTGTCTCCCTTTTGTATAGATTCTCTCCCCTACATGTAAATTCTTGTTGCATTGTTCATTCTTATCTGAAGTACGTTGCAACATCTAAAGACCATTTTCAGTTGTATTGTGGATTAATTTTGACAATGTTGATTGACGTCTAAGAGAAATGAAACTACGGGAGAGAGCAAAATGGGAACAGACAGAAACAAGAACAAAGAATATTTATATTGCACGAAATCTCACCTTTGCTTTGGATATAGGAGTTGCCTGTCCTACCTTTACTAATGTGCGCGACATTGTTTCACTTCTGTATTAATCATTCATTCTGGACAGTCCTGCTAAAAATGTGGTCAACTAGTGGTCCACTACTGCTCTTGATAATATGTTCTTACTGCAGTAATACTGAAATCCAACAGGTAAAGTTAGAAACAGGGCAATGCAGTTTTGCCAATCACCTGAAACACACATAATCACACACATAATCACACATATAATCACACACATATAATCACACACATATAATCACACACATAAACACCACAAATGTGTGTTCTTGAAAACCTGGAAATTGTCAATTATAGCGACGCCATTCCTTTCGCTTTGAATGTCATATTAAACAATGTTAAGCAAGATGTTAACATGCACCTTACAAATAATGTGTGAGTAAATGTTAACATGCACATTACAAATAATGTGTGAGTGAATGTTAACAGGCACATTACAAATTATGTGTGAGTAAATGTTAACATGAACATTACAAATTATGTGTGAGTAAATGTTAACATTCACATTACAAATAATGTGTGAGTAAATGTTAACATTCACATTACAAATAATGTGTAAGTAAATGTTAACATTCACATTACAAATAATGTGTGGGATCATGATTCTCATTTTTTCATAGATAACAGCATCAACTTGATAGGGTACAACATGCAAAATAATTGAAGATCTCCATGAGATTGACTTCGATGAGAAAATAGATCAGACTGATCAAATATATGTATTGGGAACAAACTGCTACAATACAATATGAGAGTAGCTACTCACCATATAGTGAAATAAAAATAGAAAGTGAGACAAGGACGTATTTTATCACCCAGTCTATTTAATGTCTACACAGAAAAAAAAGAAATTTAGCAGATAAAATGAATGCCAGGACTCAAGGTTGATGAGAAAATAATAAACATTCCGCCATACGGAGATAACCCAATTATCTTAGCAAAAAGTTAATATAAGCTACAAAGACAAAAAGTTAATATAAGCTACAAAGACTAAAAGTTAATATAAGTTACAAAGACAAAAAGTTAATATAAGCTACAGAGACAAAAAGTTAATATAAGTTACAAAGACAAAAAGTGAATATAGGCTACAGAGACTAAAAGTTAATATAAGCTACAAAGACTAAAAGAAAGAACAGTTAAAGTAGTTGACACTCTGTAAATGATACTAACATCTAAAACAAACAATACCAGAATCACAGAATCATTGAGAATCAAACACGGCACATAAAAATACAAGGAGCAGCATTCTAACTAGTTTTTCAGTAACTGTATAGTGGACACATGATCACACAAGTGAAGGTAGATGTTTAGAAATTAAAATAAGTATGGGAATGGCTAAAAGTCCTTCCAATGTCATGAAGAAAATACTAACATCCATACAAATTGTAACCTCTAAAAATTAGAATTGCAAAATGTTACCTCTAATCTATACTTATTTATGACAATTCTTCATCTTCTTCTTCAGCGTTAATTCTCAAAATCCTGCTGGATCTCTCTTGTAGCAGGATCATCATTCATTCTAGATTTCAAGCAGAATGTAGTCCAGAGAATGGAAATGCGTTCTGTCGATGTTTTATTTGCGCCAATGTCCCGACACATACGTCTTCGGCGGAATTTATGATTATAAGCATGGATAATGAACAAACAGCTAGTATACATTGTTGATGCCTCTGAGATGTTGATATTTATAGAAGAATAAGGAAAACTTCATGAAAAATATAAGAAAACAAAGAGATTATGGAAACACGGTATGAAAGAAATAACTATTCCGAGCTTGCTTGAAGGTTGAGCTTAGGGGCACATAACACGGGCAGAGATACAAATAGGAGAAATATATTATTGAAAGTATATGATACTATCTATCGGAGTGCACTACCTAAGCAAGGGACAGAAGATGTTCCAGTTTTGCTGTAGTCATTCTTCGATGTAGAGATTACATCTGAAAGTGATTTCATGTTTAAATTCAGTTACTATCGACTCCCTTACTCACTCATCTAAAAATGGGTACCAAAGACTTTGTAATGCCCCGATCAAATGTACTAATTTCCATTATATTGTTCGAAAATATGTATTGGGAACAGACTTCTTTTCGCTTTATAGCCCTTTATGACGTGCAGCGTCAAGGCTAGGAGAGTTCTCTGCTTATTTGTGTGTTTCATATATGTTTGTTTCCGTTGACGATTTCTGTAATCCGTGGTTTGCAAGTTTTGTCCTTGGATTCGTTTCTGTCGTGTCTGTATAGTAATGTTTTTTTAGGGGTACTGTCTGATGGTATTCTGGAAGCATGCGAAAACTAATTAATCTGTTGTCTTCTAATGTAATCTAGAACTGACATTGTGTTTGTTAGTCTTCTGATGTTTCTGTTTCTGATTCTGTCTCTTATTGTTACTCCGATGATTCTACGTAGACAAGTCATTTCTGTTGTAACAAGTTCTCTTTTGGATTATGTTGTTAGTGTCCACGTTTGATGTAGCATAGTAATAGAACAGACGGCATGAATAAAATACAAGAGTAGCTGCTCACCATATGCATACATTGAAATAACGAGAGTAGTAAAACAGCAGTATGCTCACATATTTTGCTGATGATCGTGAACCAAATTGAATGAGGCTGAGACATAATGATAACTGCGTCTGAGTGTAAATATATATATTGTTTTAACTCATTTAATTATGCCTCTTTACTGTGACAGCATCTGTTGTCCATTCGGGAATGCATTGACCTCGTAGCTAGATCGCGGCGGTTTGATTACCACAAAAACATTTTGTGATCAGTAATATAACATCCAGCAGGAAATTATATCACAACAGAATATTAAGCTATACATGTAATAAGGAAATGACATCACAACAGAATATTAAGCTATACATGTAATAAGGAAATGACATCACAACAGAATATTAAGCTATACATGTAATACAGAAATGACATCACAACAGAATATTAAGCTATACATGTAATAAGGAAATGACATCACAACAGAATATTAAGCTATACATGTAATAAGGAAATGACATCAAAACAGAATATTAAGCTATACATGTAATACAGAAATGACATCACAACAGAATATTAAGCTATATGTAATACAGAAATGACATCACAACAGAATATTAAGCTATATGTAATACAGAAATGACATCACAACAGAATATTAAGCTATACATGCAATTAAAATAATGCTAAGATTTCATACCCAATTAAAAAAAAAAAGAATATCAGACTTGACAAACGTTAAAAGTAACATTAGACGTGACAAACATTCACAGTAACATTAGAATTGACATTTACAGTAACATCATACTTGTCCAACATTCATAGTAACATTAGACCTGGCAAACGCTAATGTGCATACGGTTGCGTGCATGGGTTTCACCAATGGCCCACTAGACACACCACCCATGCAACAGAATACCTTAGTAGATGACATTCCGTTACAATTGAGGCTTTCTTATGGAAACTTTGTAGCATGTCATCTGTACAATTATAGACCCCCTCTGAATAGAAGACCCCTTCATTAGGCATTGCACTAAGTCTAAAGCTGGTCTCCTGGGTATGAAAGAAAGCTCAGAGAAACCACCTGACTGCACATAGGAAGTAAGAGCTGATCTATCGCAATTCCTGGGGGGGGGGGGGGAGTTCTCAAATAAACAAACAAACGCTTACAAGAACACCAGATTAGAAAAATGTTCATATGAGCATCAGACTTTACAAACGTTAAGAGTATAATTATATTTGTCATTCACAAAAGCATCACAAGTAATAAAGAAAATACAACGCCAAGCTATAGCATCTGATAAGAAAATATACCAGACTTGTGTACGTTCCCATGAACATCAGACTTGACAGAGCCTACATGCATAGAAAACATAACCTACATTCAGAGTTCACAAGACTTGACTGAACCTACATTCAGAGTTCCCTAGACTTGACAGAGCCTACATTCAGAGTTCCCTAGATTTGACATGTATTTTCCAAGATACAATCAGACAACGTACTTTTACAGCGAACGGATTTACTTGACTTAAATTTACTTGACGTAAATTTACAGAGAACATCAGACTTGACTTAAGATTACAGAGAACATCAGACTTGACCTACGTTTACAGATGACACCAGGCTTGACTTGATGTAACTTCACCGAGAACACTAGAGTTGACATACGTTCACACAGAAGAACTCCCAGAACTGGTATTCACACAGAACAATGTTGAAAATAGATAGTAACTACAGATATACTGAAATTCAACTAGGGAAACTAGAGGAAAGAGGGGTGAAGTTTTTCTAATCACCGGATACACACATCACAACACAGAATATTCGAAGTTTAGATCAAAGTGCATTTATAAAGAACACATTGACAAAATATGACGAGGAAGAACGGCACTGTACATTTTCCCATCACAGTGATAACTATACGGAGAACAGCTGAAACTGAGACACTTTCACAGAGAACATCAGACTTGACATCCGTTCGCAGAGATCCCCAGACTTGAAAAATACTTTCAGAGAATAAATCAGACTATGCATACGTTCACGGAGAAAACTATACTTGACATACGTTCACGGAGAAAACTATACTTGACATACGTTCACGGAGAAAACTATACTTGACATACGTTCACGGAGAAAACTATACTTGACATACGTTCACAGAGAGAACTAGACTTGACATACGTTCACAGAGAGAACTAGACTTGACATACGTTCACAGAGAACTAGACTTGACAGACGTTCACAGATAATAACGTACCTGTTTACAAATGACGGCTTACTTTCTGTAATGTCTAGAAGTTCTGATCTAATATGTATTGTAATACGTGTCTTCCATAAGTGAGATATGCACTCTGCAGCTATGCTTGAGAACTCAGGACACGTCATAACTAATATGTTTACACCATCTTGATTAGGTACGTCGCGAGAAATATTCATGTGTTACAACGTTGGATAACTGAGAGGATAGGATATTAGCATTTCTAATATAGCCGTACTCTTGTTTCAAATACGTACATCTAATATATCTAATTTATCTAATTTATCTAATATATCTAATTTATCTATCTATCTATCTATCTATCTATCTATCTATCTATCTATCTATCTATCTATCTATCTATCTATCTATCTATCTATCTATCTATCTATCTATCTATCTATCTATCTATCTATCTATCTATCTATCTATCTATATATCTATCTAATCTATCTATCTATCTATCTATCTATCTATCTATCTATCTATCTATCTATCTATCTATCTATCTATCTATCTATCTATCTATCTATCTATCTATCTATCTATCTATCTATCTATCTATCTATCTATCTATCTATCTATCTATCTATCTATCTATCTATCTATCTAATCTATCTATCTATATATCTATCTATCTATCTATCTATCTATCTATTTTGTCTGTCTGTCTATCTATTTATCTATCTATGTTCCATCTGGACCGAATACGGTACATAACACAAGGCAGAAACCAGAGCTCTCCAGTAGGAGTGATGTGATGTTACTGTGTGTAATTCTTGTATGTTGTTTGAGACCCATAGACATGCCTTCTTTGATGGTTGTTTTGCGAAGAGTCTCTCTTGGTATCCCCTTTTTCTTTATCCATCTGGTACCCATTTTAATAACTTTAGGTACCGTCTATTTCCATCCAGTAGAAGTAAATGTCCGTTAAAAGTCCATCGTTTTCTTCTTATTGTTGTAGAAACCTGTTCGTGTTTGGTGCCTTTCTCTTACTTGCTTGTTTGACTTGAATTCGTCCCAACAAATATCTAAAAGTTTTCCAAGATATGTATGTTCACTTGAATTATTTTTTTCCAGTTCTTTTTTAAAGACAGGTAGAAATATCGGTGTTCCTACCAGGATCACGTGACGAGTCCCAGTGAGGACATCAAATAGTGCCGGGGGTAGCACACTTCGTGTGGTGCCCGAAGCCGATAGAGCATAAAAAGAATAGCCAAACTGTTTACTTTTCATGCATATCGTAAGAGACGATTAAGGATTTTATGGAGTGGATTTGGCTGTTCCTTTCCATATATAGGGTCAAAGTGACCTAAAATTATGCTAAAGTTGGATGTTTCAAAACGAGAGGTGCAGATATTTCAGTAAATCCATACAACAGGACACAACGCACTTTGATCTGCGGATTACATCCTGCAATCTGCAGGAGTTTGAGAGCGAATGCAGAAGAACAAGACTATGTTCAGTGTGTGGGTCACGAAAGAAAATTTGCTTTGAAAGGGTCTACAGACGGAACAAAATGGTTTTAAAAAAACAGACAAAGATAATCTAAGTAATTTAGTAATGTTACAGCGGAAATCGAGTGTGTCGGATCAAAAGTAATAGATTTTGCAGCCATGCTGTAAACAACTAGATGGCTTCATAAATTACATCGAAAAAATGTTGGTCCACTTTAATCCCTCCCTCTAGTCAACAACTTTTTATTAATTCAGGGACCTCTACCCCCCCCCCCCCCCTTTGCTGAACTATGCCGCTGTTAAATGTCCATCCTCACCACGCTTCCTCCCACTCCCATCCCCACCCACACCCCCAAACAATTTTTTTCAATAGAAGAAAACGCGAATGAAACTTCCACATAGACCAGACCTATTGTTTGCATATCTTCATCAACAATTTTCAAATACAACTATTTCATTTATACAACTATTTTATTAATACAACCATTTTATTTATACAACAACTATTTCATTTATACAACTATTTCATTTATACGACTATTTCATTTATACAACTATTTCATTTATACGACTATTTCATTTATACAACTATTTCATGTTGGAAAATTCAAAACCGTTTTATATAATATTAATTATCAGGGCCGTGACTGACTATATAATATTAACTATCAGGGCCGTAACTGACTATATAATATTAACTATCAGGGCCGTAACTGACTATATAATATTAACTATCAGGGCCGTGGCTGACTATATAATATTAACTATCAGGGCCGTAACTGACTATATAATATTAACTATCAGGGCCGTAACTGACTATATAATATTAACTATCAGGGCCGTAACTGACTATAATATTAACTATCAGGGCCGTAACTGACTATATAATATTAACTATCAGGGCCGTGGCTGACTATATAATATTAACTATTGGGCCGTAACTGACTATATAATATTAACTATCAGGGTCGTAACTGACTATATAATATTAACTATCAGGGCCGTAACTGACTATATAATATTAACTATCAGGGCCGTAACTGACTATATAATATTAACTATCAGGGCCGTAACTGACTATATAATATTAACTATCAGGGCCGTAACTGACTATAATATTAACTATCAGGGCCGTAACTGACTATATAATATTAACTATCAGGGCCGTGGCTGACTATATAATATTAACTATTGGGCCGTAACTGACTATATAATATTAACTATCAGGGTCGTAACTGACTATATAATATTAACTATCAGGGCCGTAACTGACTATATAATATTAACTATCAGGGCCGTAACTGACTATATAATATTAACTATTGGGCCGTAACTGACTATATAATATTAACTATCAGGGCCGTAAACTTGATTACGTTAAGGAGAGGAGAAACGTTACCTAAAGAAAAAGAACGTTTGCCCGACTTCTTGAGCACATGTCATTATTGAACGGGAATACTTCCATGCCCTTTTGTGGAAAAGTGCTAAAGCGGGTGGATGTTGGGTGGGGGGGGGGGGGTTGTAAAGTTTTTTTGGCTAAATCTTAGTATAAAATGTCAAGTTAGCTAAGGGAAGGGTTTTAACATCTCAACCACTCACCTCTTATCTACGATCCTGCTAACCAATATTTTTCGTACGAAATCTCAAGCCGAACATGACCAAAAACAAACACACAAAAAAACACATTAAAAAATAAATAAATAGAAATTGGTGTAAAAGATGTATTGAAGATTCCAGTTATAAGTTGGAATGCCATTGACGAAGATGGAAACGGAAGACGAAATGGCAACCTGACCTACCCACATTTCTAGAACGAGACAGACATAATAATGTGAAGACTCAATCTCGTCATTTTGGTAACAGCAAATGAGATTCGTTTTCTGTTATGACATCCATTAAGTGAATAACGATCTCATTCTGGCGGTATCCTGCACCGTTTGACTTGTAGGTTTTCTTGTCTGAGTTTGCCAAAGACTTCATACGCTTCTAGTCTAGTCTTGACACGCGCATACAGGAACGTTCACGTGACATGACTGGTTGGGCGTGACGAGATGAGTACGGCGACAACACGTTCCTACATTCTACCAGCACCGTCCTAGCTCGTTCTTAACACAAATGCAGGAAGTGATATATAGTGTACAAATCATCTGTAATTATCTTTACACCTGGCTTACCTTGTTCTCCTTGTCAATACGTGTTCACATTGTACATATTTATGACTCATGCAATTTGTGTTGCAAGAGATAATATGTACTTGCTGCGCAAAACTTAAATCCAACAGGTAAATCCACGAACAGGGAAATACGGTTTTGCTAATCACTAAAGACAGCAACAATAATACATACAAATCAACGTTTCTATCAAAAGGCCATTATCAAGACAAAAATTGAACATACACATCACATAAGGACAAGTAAGAACTATAAATCAACTTGACCATGTAATGGTCAAATCAATTTGACAATCTGAACGTTTATAGTTCTTAGTTGTCATTTTTCGTTGTGTATGTTCAACTTTTATTTTGACAAAGACATTTTGGTCGAAACGTCGATTTGTGTGTTTTATTATGTGTGTAGTTATTGATTAACAAAACTGTATTGCCCTGTTCCTGAATTAACATGCAAGTAACAGACCGGCTTCTGGAGACGATTGTCTTCTTCTTCTTCTTCTGCGTTCGTTCTCAAACTCCTGCAGATTAGCAGGATGTAGTCCGGAGAACGGAATGCGTTGTGTCATGGTTTACAGCATTGCTGCGATATCTGCGCCTTTCGGCCTGACACAACCGACTTCAGCAAGCCTTTGGGTCACTGACCATATATGGGATGGGACAGCCAACTACATCCCATAACCTCCTTAGTCGCCTTTTGCAACATGCGTGGAAGGTAAACAGTGTTGCTATTCTTTGCTCCCCTTTCGGGCAACACACGGGCGACAATTGTCTGACAGCTCTTCGTGGATACAATGGATACCCGTGCACAGTTCATCCTTGTGTACTAGTTTATCATTTTACCGCCGCGATCGGAGGGATAGATTGTTGTGCGCCTGGAAAACATGATTGATCGCTGGCTGTATATATTCCTCAATTCTTCTCCTTCGTCCAGTGCAGAATTTACGTATAAGCTAAACAAGGTATATCATCGTCATCATCATCATTATGATGTCTAAAACAGTATCTATTGTGTTGTTAACCGGAATTACATCACCATACGTTGTAGCGGAACCTGATGAACCTGACACTTGATTGACAAGTGACGTATTAATAGACTTTAACAGCAATGTCAGTGCTGCCAACATGTTTTGCCGAAAATGTATTAATAGACCTCCAACGTCCCATGTCTCTTGTCTTGGTGGTGCATTCTGCTAAACTGTGCCCAGTTCATCTTGTGATGTTACTCTCCCACTTGTATCTCTGGTTACCTCTTGCTCGCCTCTCCTTGAATTCACCCTCAAGTAAGGTCTACAACAAGGTGTCATGTATTGTAATATGTTCTAAATATTGTATTTGTTTGATCTTTATTTACTTGTGTTGTTAGAATCTATTTGTTTGCTTTCTTCTTATTCCATGTTTCAGTCTCATGGTAAATTCAAGTGTGTGCAGTTAATATAGATTGTCAATTACGCTTGTATAAACTGTTTAACGCTACCTGTATGTGTATAAACTGTTTAACGCTACCTGTATGTGTATAAACTGTTTAACGCTACCTGTATGTGTATAAACTGTTTAACGCTACCTGTATGTGTATAAACAGCAGTATTTGTGCATGACTTCTCATGCTAATGTAATGATCATCCTGAATAGTTGGAGTACTCAATCAAGGTGTATGTGAGCAGCATATTTCTGGTGTAATTGGAAATCGAATTTTCTCGGCGCACTAATTGCCAGTTACATCCGAGTCCAAAAGACATAAATATAGTAAATGATATCTTGGAACTGACAGTAGAACGAGTTGGCAACAGTGAATACATGGAATCCTTTTGTAAACCAGATGCCTGTCTTTTCCCTTCGATTAGGATTTTAAATAATTGCCGTGAATTAATAAACATGTACCCATCCTTACAATATATTTAAATATACACTTAAACATAGGGTGTCTATACTGTCACTGTGCACTGTAAATACACAGATCAGCAATAAATACTAATAATTCATAAGACTTTGTATCACCACCAATTAAATTTAGTAAACCGTATTGTTAAAGACATCCAACACAGCAAAAGGTTCAACATGATCAAATCTATTCTATCAGACTTCAACATGATCAAATCTATTCTCTCAGACTTCAACATGATCAAATCTATTCTATCAGATTTCAACATGATCAAATCTATTCTATCAGACTTCAACATGATCAAATCTATTCTCTCAGACTTCAACATGATCAAATCTATTCTATCAGACTTCAACATGATCAAATCTATTCTATCAGACTTCAACATGATCAAATCTATTCTCTCAGACTTCAACATGATCAAATCTATTCTCTCAGACTTCAACATGATCAAATATATTCTCTCAGACTTCAACATGATCAAATCTATTCTCTCAGACTTCAACATGATCAAATCTATTCTCTCAGACTTCTACATGATCAAATCTATTATCTCAGACTTTAATATGATCAAATCTATTCTCTCAGACTTTCAACATGATCAAATCTATTATCTCAGACTTTAACATGATCAAATCTATTCTCTCAGACTTCAACATGATCAAATCTATTCTCTCAGACTTCAACATGATCAAATCTATTCTCTCAGACTTCAACATGATCAAATCTATTCTCTCAGACTTCAACATGATCAAATCTGTTCTCTCAGACTTGGAAAAACAATTACTATTCACTTAATACAGCTGTCCAGGAAAGGGTCGAGAATTAATTAAGACTTCGTTGGTTATGTTTTAGATTATTATCGTGAATTTGGTTCATCGCTATTAGTGGGGCATGGCCGAGAGGTTATATATGTTCAGACACGTGAGGTTCAGAGTTCGATTCTCTGTAAGGACTGGATATTTTCTGAACATGCAGCCTTTAACACACATCTACAAAATCCCTCCCAGCAACTCCCTAATGCAGTGTTTCCTAGCCTTTTTTAACATGGCCCACTTAAGTCTTTCGAAAATTCTGACCACCCCCTCCCTTTCCCTAATTTAAACATATACATTTTTTTAATATTTAAAAATTGAACTGTTCCCTAAATGAAGCCTAAATACACCTTTTGCGGGACACAAGACTGAAGTATTAGAAAGAGATTACTAAAAAATCAATAAGAAAAAAAAACAGTAAGTAAATCTGCAAAATAAATATATACAACTAAAACTACAGTATAAATTTTTGTCTCGATAACCCCCCCCCCCCCCCAACAATTAAATTTCCCCTCCCCCATTCCCACGTGGGATGGACCCCACGTTGGAAAACACCGCGCTAATGGGTAACTTTCAATATTTTTGCAGAGTATTTATATACTTGGAGTTTAATACCCCAAAAATGATTGACCAACGGAAAACACGGAAATAAGCAAAATGGGCATTCTTGGTCATGTGTACATATAAGACACATAACCCGTCAGCATTGCAGCTGTGTCACACTGGAAACATCAACCATGACTGGGCTTTAGTACAGACCTACGTACAGAAAGTAAACATGCCCTGAAAGGCTGATTTTTGTTAAATAATTTTTGTTCATTTCGTTGGTAGGTGATCGGTCTTGACGTTTTTCCCTGGGCTCCAAATATATATCAGTAAACCAAAAAAAATCACTACAATAATCAAAAACGTAACGATTGAAATCTTGATCTGCTCAGATGTCTGTACCGCCGACAGTCTCGGATCAGCTCAAAAATCTCTCAAAACATCTATAAATACCCAAACTGTCAGAGGATATCCGACAAAGTGGAAAGTACCGGCGTAACAAACTGTTAGAGGATGTCCGACAAGGTGGAGAGTGCCGCCGTAACAAGTATCAGAGGATATCCAACAAGGTGGAGAGTGTCGCAGTAACAAACTGTTGTTGTTCGTCCATCACAAGTAATGATGACCATTTGTTACATCCACTTTTGAAAATTCAGTTATGTCATTGGTTATGAGTTCCTAGATGGCTATTGAGTCCTATACGAGCTGTAAATGTCATTGGACTGTAGACGGATCGTGGTCTTTCCGTGACATTCTAGCTGCTCTCCGCTGTTGAGCTGCTGCATTTCTCCTCTTTTCACAATAGGATGTGCTCTTTTTTATTTTAGAACGCCTGATTTTTCTAAATATTAGAACAAATTGTTAGAGGATATCCGACAAGGTGGAGAGTGGCGTAGTAACAGACTGTTAGAGGATATCCGACAAGGTGGAGAGTGGCGTAGTAACAGACTGTCAGAGGATATCCGACAAGGTGGAGAGTACCATAGTATCAAAACCAAGATGCGATAAGTACGGTAATTTAAAACCAAGATGCGATAAGTACCGTAATTTAAAACCAAGATGCGATAAGTACGGTAATTTAAAACCAAGAGGCGAATTTAAAACCAAGATGCGATAAGTACGGTAATTTAAAACCAAGAGGCGATAAGTACGGTAATTTAAAACCAAGATGCGATAAGTACGGTAATTTAAAACCAAGATGCGATAAGTACGGTAATTTAAAACCAAGATGCGATAAGTACGGTAATTTAAAACCACGATGCGTTAAATACGGTAATTTAAAACTGAAACTATTCCACAAGAGTCTTGTGTTGTTTAGTTTGTTTCTTAGATGTTGTAGTTTACCACCCATGCGAGACTGTAGAACATTTAGTATATATTTATCATCTATACACAGATGAATGTTGACAATATCATGACCAGTTAATACAACGTTAACTCCTTATCTCCGAAAAAGACACTGTACTGGCATATACTAAGCGGAATATTGTGTATTGTTTTCACCAGGTTAATGATGGTTAATTGTATCCACACCTGCCGTTAAGCGTATAGGTGGGATCCTCGTTTGCTTCAATGCCAGATGTGTCGCCTTGGCTGCGTTGAGCCCATGTATTTTCACAGTTATCTGTATCTTTTCTTGTGGAAACAGCGTGCACTTGTTTGTTGTTGATATGTAACAAGACATGACTCACTTTCTCAAATTAATTTGCAAGGAGCAGTCGAGGGTAGAAGGAAACAGAAGAGAAAATCCAGGATTGATAACATCAAGGAATCGTATGAGCGTGATTTTTCGACGCAGCTTCGAATGCCTGAGAACAGTTTGGAGAGCTTTTTGTGAAGATGTATTCAGTGTGACACCGCTACGATCCTTGTGGGTTGTGGATCTTATTATCATTATGTTTTCTATCCACCGTTTTCTTGTTCTACCTTCGGCTTTATAACCAGATATTCTTTTGTTATATGCTCTTATTGGTATTTGGTTTGTGGTCATTCTAATAAAGTAACCGAACCATTTTACTTACTGTTTTTCGATATGTTCAATACATGATATTATATGTACTTCTTTCATTATTACATTTTCTAATTTAATAACTATTGCAGCTTTTCTGGGACACTTAATTATACATGGAAAGATTTTTCTCTGATGTAAGACCATGTTTGTTTGACATTGTAAACAAAATGTTGGTATAAAAATTGTATATATCTTTTTATTTCTATCTTGATCTGTGGGTGAAGTAGTGGTGAATAGTTGGCAAATCACTGTTTTCTTTCTGACACCTTGTTTCTATTTCTTTGACTTGTCTTCCAATTACGGAGAAAATCCAGCCTACATATATATATATTGTGTGTGTGTGGTTTGTTTCACTTTGCTGTTATCTATTGTTATATTCATTGCTGTTGTAGACTTTCTCATTTTATAATTATTTTTTTCTACATCATTTTTTATGTACCTCTGACATTATATTACGATCAAGTGAGTTTTCCACGACACAAGGTTGCCACCATTGTCACTAAGAAACGCTATTTAGAATCAGTGGTTTTACAGTGAAATACCGTCCAAGCAACTGGTCAACCACCGAAATATCTGTCAAGATGTTCCCTTCTCGTATTCTAAGTTTAATATGTTCCTCCTATCATATTCTAAGTTTAGTATGTTCCATTCACGTATTCTATGTTTATTATGTTCCCTTCACGTATTATATAACTGAATATCTCTCTCAGCATGTTCAATGACCGTAGTCTAACTTTGAATAAATATGTCAACATGTTCGCTCCACTTAGTTTAACTTTGAATATTTCTCTCAACATGTTTGCTCCACTTAGTTTAACTTTGAATACTTCTCTCAACATGTTTGCTCCACTTAGTTTAACTTTGAATATTTCTCTCAACATGTTTGCTCCACTGATTCTAACTGAATATTGCTCTAAACCTTCTCTCAGCATATCGTTCTACTGTAAAAAGGTATCAACCAACATAAAACAGATCAGATCGACTACGGGTATCGTTAAGTTCGAATAAGACCTATCCTTGTCTATCATTACGGCTGCAGTTGTTGAGTACAATCTGCGATGTTTACAAATTTGATATAGAATATTCCAGATAAAATCATCTTTTAGAAAAACGTCGTAATAAAATCCAGGCTAACGAGATGCAATGAACGGGATTTTCGAGTCCCAAAGGATGGATGGTTTTAAGTGGTTGTTCTAAGGAAAATTCGCACAGCTGAAATTTGCTTTGCTCATTTCACAGGGCGTTACATTTGTACTCAGGACTGAGATAACGTTTGATGATCGGGTACCAGATAACGGTGCTGATTACAGAGTAAAGGAAACGTACTGTGTTACCTTCGGCAAAGTTTTATGCAGTACCCCTCACCCGATTCGAAACCTTCAGAAATATGTCTTCTTGTCTGATAAACGTACCCGGATATAATTTTACAAGTATAACAAGACAATGTTATCGTTAGCACACAATTCATCTGTGTAACACAGAGGCATACTTCAGATAACACACTTCATCTGTGTAACACTGAGGCATACTTCACAGAACACACTTCATCTGTGTAACACAGAGGCATACTTCAGATAACACACTTCATCTGTGTAACACTGAGGCATACTTCACAGAACAAATTTCATCTGTGTAACACAGAAGCATACTTCACAGAACACATTTCACAGAACACAATTCATCTGTGTAACACTGAGGCATACTTCACAGAACAAATTTCATCTGTGTAACACAGAAGCATACTTCACAGAACAAATTTCATCTGTGTAACACTGAGGCATACTTCACAGAACACATTTCACAGAACACAATTCATCTGTGTAACAAAGAAACATACTTCTCAGCAGGCCCTAGAAGCTTGTCTCAACATACGAAATAAGTCTGTCTCAACATGCCACATAAGTCTGTTTCAACATGCGAAATAAGTATGTCTCAATATGATACATAAGTCTGTCTCAACATGCGAAATAAGTCTGTCTCAATATGCTACATAAGTCTGTCTCAACATGCAAAATAATCCAGTTTCAATATATGCTACATGCGTATGTCTCAACATGCTACATAAGTCTGTCTCAACATGCCACATAAGTCTGTCTCAATATGCGAAATAAGTCTGTCTCAACATGCCAAATACGGGGGCTGTCCGTATATTATGTCAGCAATGTGGGAGAAAGCTGTTTGAAACGTTGACGTCATCAGCTTATCCGATCAAATTACCGACATGGACAAGATCGTCCAGGTCAGGGATTCCCACAGACAAGAGGGTTCAATCTCCCACACCCTCCCACCCCATATAGCGATTCTTCACAAACAAATGTGAAATTTTAGCAATACGAAGATCTGACACATGAACACGAAGATCTGACACATGAACATGAAGATCTGACACATGAACACGAAGTTCTGACACATGAACACGAAGATCTGACACATGAACACGAAGATCTGACACATGAACACGAAGATCTGACACATGAACACCAAGATCTGACATGAATACGAAGATCCGACACATGAACACGAAGATCTAACACAGGAACACGAAGATCTGACAAATGAACACGAAGATCTGACATATGAACACGAAGATCTGACACATGAAAACGAAGATCTGACACATGAACACGAAAATCTGACACATGAACACGAAGATCTGACACATAAACACGAAGATCTGACACATGAACACGAAGATCTGACACTGGAACACGAAGATCTGACACATTAACACGAAGATCTGACACAGAAATACGAAGATTTAACACATGAACACGAAGATCTGACATAAGAACACGAAGATCTGAAACATGAACACGAAGATCTGACACAGGAACACGAAGATCTTACACATGAACACGAAGATCTGACACATGAACACGAAGATCTGACACATGAACACGCGCGAAAAACATTTTTTTTAAAAAGGTAAACTCCCCCATAAGGAGATCGTATCTACGGCCCTGCAACCCCATCAAAATCTGACACACGAGTGACCTGTTAAAATTTGTATTCAATTAATTTCTTCTAAGGCACATTCTCTCTTCCCCCCCCCCCTTCCTTGAAGATATCTATGACCATGCCTGATCTACAGATAAAAATGACCTACTGTTTGAACAAATCGATTAATTTGACATCCATGTTCGAGCGAGCACAAATTACGAGATTCCGTTATAGTTAACATCTGTTTTGAATTGTTCACACATAAATTTCATGCAAACAACGTGGGTTTAAATTCAATTAAAGGGGAAGATTATTTGTTAAATAACAGTGTTTATTATTACCCGGTAACTATCTGTAAAACTAAACACCGCCACTGAGTAAATTGTATATAAATAGTAGTCTCACGGCGGTGTTTCGGCAGTGATAGATAAACTGCAGCTACACTTGTTACACTTGGACTTTTGAAGGATTTCCGTGTCTGGTACACGGTCCTGTTAGTTTCGATCTAGGAAAGACTACAAAAATCATCCTATCTGTATCATCTCTGCAACTGACAGCAGTTTATTGAATCATCTGTACTGGAAGTTTATCAACTAGGATCAGAATGCTGAATTCGGCAACGACAGAGCACCGCAAATTGATGGTACGTTTGATGACTCACACTGAAAGCTCATCAATATTTGATCAGGTCTTTTTCACGGCAGACAACGGAGCCTGATCTAAGAGAGATGAACGGGCTGACTAATTAGCCACGGTAAAGTCATTCGCATCCACGTTTGTGTCATTCAAAGTACACCAAAACTCAATCAATGTCTGATCTGTTTGGTTCTGATACTGGGATGTTTGCGTCTCTGGTAAGTACTTTCAAACAGGCACAGAACTCATGCATTTTTAAATGTTATCTAAACGAGTACTGTTTTCATAAATAGAATTCATCTGGTCGATCAATTCTCTAAATTTTGAAACAATCGCTCTGACTTTTCAATTTTCCGAGAGTAAGTGGGTAGCAACGAAGAGAATTTCTCACCTCGGGAAGTGTTTGTTTGTTATAGTATCATTCATAAAGCTGGACCTTGGTGAGATAGAAGACTCATGTCTTGTCCAAACTCCCATCACAATTTATATGTTGAGTTGACACCTAGGAGAGGTGATAATAGTGATATCGCTTCATCAGTTTCTCATGAAAGTGTGAATTATTGCAATATGAAACCAATATTAACGTGGCCCACACTTTATGTAACTATGATCGACATAGTGAGTGTTCCCAGCTAGTGCAATGAATGTTCCTAGCTAGTGCAATGAAGGTTCCTAGCTAGTGCAATGAATGTTCCTAGCTAGTGCAATGAATGTTCCTAGCTAGTGCAATGAATGTTCCTAGCTAGTGCGATGAATGTTCCCAGCTAGTGCAATGAATGTTCCTAGCTAGTGCAATGAATGTTCCTAGCTAGTGCAATGAATGTTCCTAGCAAGTGCAATGAATGTTCCTAGCTAGTGCAATGAATGTTCCTAGCTAGTGCAATGAATGTTCCTAGCTAGTGCAATGAATGTTCCTAGCTAGTGCGATGAATGTTCCCAGCTAGTGCAATGAATGTTCCTAGCTAGTGCAATGAATGTTCCTAGCTAGTGCAATGAATGTTCCTAGCTAGTGCAATGAATGTTCCCAGCTAGTGCAATGAATATTCCCAGCTAGTGCAATGAATGTTCCCAGCTAGTATTCGATGGAAATGTTAGAAGGTTTGATGTCAGCAATTTTGTCCATAAAATACATGTACAATTTTTTGTCCCCCCCCCCCCACAAAAAAATAAAATCTGCCAACACCCGTAACATATTCAGGATTCCCCTCCCACAGTGCGATGTAAGAAACTGTAATAAACATTGTTGAATAGCAATTTTACGTGGAGCAATACACAGAGTCGACGTTTCGACCTGAAAGATCTTAATCAAGAGATAAACAAACAAAGAATAGGAACCACAAAATCAAACGAAGACTGCTATTAAAGGATAATTTAAGGACAGATCCATACTCTTGCCTTGTCTTGTCCTAGTCACAAATTCCGCGAAGCATCGTTGGGAGCCTAAGACTTCTTTCTAATGCCAAATGTGTTACATTTGTTGTTGTAATACCATGTTGCTGTAGTATGCCTGATGTTATAAATCCATCTATCTCTAGGTCTTCCTCTTGTTCTGTATTCTCTGTTGTATGCTACAGCTGGAATGCAATCTGGTTCCATTCTCGTAAGGTGATCGAACCACTTAATCTGTTGTCTTTCTATAAAGTTGATGCTTGGTACAGCTCCTATAAAATCTCTGATGTCAACTTTTCTTATTCGGTCTGTTATTTTGATCCCCAACGATCTTCCTTAGACATCTCATCTCACATGTTGCTATCTTTCTCTCCTGTGTCATTGTGTCGCATTTATTATTTCCGAAAATTGCCCGACACTTCCGTCTTCGGTGGATACTTTACTCAATCCTATTCTTTCCCAGAATTTCTGGTACCCATTTTCTAAGGCAGTGTCATTCTAAGATCTGACGGTGATTTAAAATATATTGAGTTGAATTGGGAGTTGAACCTTTGATTACCGAACTAGAAAGCCAGGGCACTAACCAAGCACACAAAACATGCACGTTATAGATTTAACGGAACACCGCAGTTAAAATGTATCTTGTTCAAACCTCAATTAATTTTACCCCAAACAGTGTATAGGCTTTTGTATGGCTCATCGACACCACTGCTCAAGCACTCTTATAATCCATTTGGCTACGAAACAAATATTGATAAACATTGTATTTATACCAACTTTGTATTCTCACTGTCAATCATGGTCACTGTCAAGGCATTTCCATTCTCTGGACTACAACATGCTGGAAATCTGAGAGGACAATTGTCCTACTACAAGAGAGATTCAACGGGAGTGTGAGAATGAACGCTGAAGAAGAAGAGTAAATTTGCAGTGAGAAGACGTGGTGGCCAGAAAAAGATTTGGTTGGACTATATCACAGAATGGACAGCCTGGAATGTTTCAAAGTGACAGATGATATAGACAGACGCCTGGAGACCTTCCTACTCCAAATGTCTTAACGTAACACCCTTACAAACCTAACAAGGGTTATTGGTCATATGTGTGTGTGTGTGCGTGTGCGTACACACATATTATATAAAGACCTGATACTTACCATATCAACCGTTGATAGGAGTTAGTGATTTAAAAAATACGGGCGTAACAGTGTATTTATTCCCCAGTACTTCTCAGGCGTGTATACGACCTACATGACACAGACTTTACTCTGTCGTTGCTGAGTTCAATCACCGATTTCTATACACAATTCTTCTTCTTCTGTGTTCAGCATATGTGGTCATGCTATAATGTCAGGCCTGTCGCCAGGGCGAAGTCCAATGTCTTCTCCAGGTCAGAGCGGCTGCCCCATTGCTTTTGCCTCAAGCCTGTATCCTCTGGCCAGGTCTGCCTCTGCTCTTTGTATGTTGGCCAGTCCTAAAGTATGTGTTCCAGAGTTTGGGTTCCGGATCCACATGAACATTCATCCGTATATGAGACCCTCAATCGGTAAAGGTGACCCAACAGTCTAGACACAATAATGTTACAGGATTAGCTACGTCAGATTAAGGATTTGTTTTTAAACACAACCATTTGTTGACATTTAGCGCATAGGGCAGAGGTCAGATCTCTCCAATTCTGTCTGTTCAAAGCTATTCTGTGCAGTTCTTGAATAGTATGAATATTGGTTGTTTTACTTTCTCTAAGTATTGTTCTTCTGGGTGATTCTTTTGGTCTACCCCTTGCTCTGATACCTGTAGGTATCCATTCAAGAGACTTGTGGTGTATTCTGTTGGTGTCTGCGCGTAGGACATGCCCGATGTAGGACCAACGGCGTTTTCTGATAACATCTGTGATGAAATTTTGATGTGTCTCTTCTCTGATTTTATCATTCGATTTGAATTCACTCCAATGGGTGTTAGTTATCCTACGAAGACATTTGTTCTCGAAACTCAGTAATTTCTTTTCTAAAGATAAAGAGCTTTTCCAGCGCGCACATCCATATGATAGCACCGGAATAACGCAGGAATTAAATAAGCGCATTTTCTGACTATACTGATCAATATTTTCTTAAAGGCCGTATAGGTTGTTATAACTAATTTACCAAGGTTTCACCAGTAAAGCTCAACATGTTATAAGAAAAAATAAGTATAGTAATATAATGGAAATCATAACAATTGTTGTTTTATAATGAATCCTTACCGTGACATCACATAACATATCCAGGCTTTTAGAAATCAGAAGATCTGCAGGAAGTAAAATAGTTACATATACGTTGGCGGGGGGAGGGGGCGGGGCTTAGGCGGTAACATCCATCCCTTTAAGGAAGTCAGACAGAACATGGCATTTAGCAAGGGACACCTATACCGGACCAGGGTGGCCTCAACAAATGAATGTCCATGTGGAGCAGGCGTATTTATCCCTGCTAAGACTTTCCAGATCACAAATAACTGGGAGACAGTACATAGTCACACAGAACTGAGGCACAAGCTCTGGGACATTCGCTCTGACTTGGAGAAGATTGTGCGCTTCGTCATAACGACTGGTCTGAAGACTGAACTTCTTCCTAGCAACTGGTCTTAAGATTATAAGTTTCGTCCTGGCGACTGGTCTAAAGATTGCGAGCTTCTTTTTGGCAACTGGCCTTAAGACTATGAGCCTCGTCCTGGCGACTGGTCTGAAGACCGTTAGTTTCGTGGAGCTACTGGTACAAAGATTTAGCAAGAACTAAGAAATTCTGAGTGCAGTACTAAGAATTTAAACACAATGCTGGCATTTCCCTTACCCCCCCCCCCCCCCCCCCCCCCCACGCCAAATAACGATTATTTTAAGTTCACCGAAAATCAAGAAAAATTAGGCACAAAAAGGAAATAGTTAGATACCCTCCCTTCCCTTTTGCTCTTTACTCAAGCATATCTACGGCCCTGCGTGGCAGCAACGTAGGCAGATTAGAGAGCACAAACAATTAAGTGGTATGTGAGCTGTCGATTGATTTAGTCATGATCGACTGTAGTAGAAGACCTCTGCACAGAATTAACTTGGCCCCCATTCTCCATTCGTTACTTTTTTAAAGTATTGTTGTGAATGCCGTTGGTCACTATTTGTATACTTGGAATCGCATGCCAAAAATAGCCAAGGAGACCCCAAGTATATAAATAGTGATCAGCCAAAACACGACAATAATAAAAACCGTAGAGACTGAAGTACTAATTAATTCTGTACACAGGTCTTCTATACAGTGAACAGTCCTGGTTTCGTCAAACATTTGGACACAGAGTGAAAGAAGAGACAGCATGGAGGGTGGGTGACACATACCAGAATAATTTGTAACTAAGCCTTAATACCGGTGGGTAGTGACAAGCAATCAATGGTCACAGGCTACTTTCACATTCTGCCAGACTTGCTGACAACGATCCGCCCACTTCCCAAATATAGAGCAGACGTCGGCATTAGCTTCATGAAAAGAATGATTTGGGCCATTAGAGCGATCTGATGGCCCACAGTGGTCGCAGAGTTCGGTGCAAGACCTCCGCATCGCGCAGACAGACCGTGTGTATTAGGAAACTGGAAAATTACAGACCTGCCTAATGACATGAAATGTTAGTTTTGTAACACACACCTCCCTCGAGAGATTCACCAGGACACGCCCACTCTCATTACACGATTATTTACTTGGAGATAACCGGGCGTGTACTTCACAGGTCAAACATAATTTGTGATCAGGTTTGTGTGTAAGGGGGGATGGGGAGGAGAGAGAGAGAGAGAGAGATAGAGAGAGAGTAAAGATTGTCCCTGAAATAGAAAAAAATGGAGTGGGGTGTGATATCTACAAATATTGACCTTTTCTAGTCAAGAATTATAAAAAAAACAGTCGTCCTATTGCACAGAATTCCTCGTCTCGCAGCAGTCGAACGCTATATTGATTAATATCTTGTACCCAATATCTTATCTCTTCACTACACCCACACACACACATACAGAAGCATGGCCACAAAAACGTTTCCATTGGCGGGGGGGGGGGGGGTTACACTATACGCATGGTCAGTCGTGCGTTTACGTGTGTCATATTTAATATGAACCTAGAACCAAATATACTACTATCGGAAATAGAAAATGCAATAAACAAAGCAAAAAATAAACAAGGCAGCAGGCTCTGATAACATACAAACAGAACTTATCAAAGCAGCAGCAGAGAGTGGGAAACGATGGTTACACATACTTTTCAATGTAATATGGAATAAACAAGAAACACCAGAAGACTGGAGGAACGCGATAATCATTCCCATATGGAAGAAAAAAGGCAGTAAGAGAGATTGCACAAAATACAGAGGAATATCTTTACTAATCCACACAGGAAAAATTTTTAACAAAATATTAGAGCAACGACTATCATACATTGAATCACAACTTCAAAACACCCAAATGGGCTTACGTAAGAACAAAAGCTGTACGGATGCTATCTTTACACTTAGACAGCTAACAGAAAGAGCCACAGAAAACAACAAAGAATTATATATCGCATTCGTAGACCAAGAAAAGGCATTCGACAGAGTAGACAGACAACAACTATGGAAAACACTATCAATATACAGAGTACCAGAACATTTAATCAACATATGCAAGTGCATTTATGCTAATAGCCAATGTGCAGTAAGAACAAATGCAGGTGTGTTCAATAAGTTCCTAATTGAATCAGGAGTTCGACAGGGGTATGCCCTATCCCATCAACTTTTTAAAACATATATCGACCACATCTGTAAATTAACAAGTACCAACGAAGAAGATAACATAAAAGACAAATTGAACGAAATACTCTTTTCAGATGACCAAGTACTAATAGCGGCATCAGAAGAACAATTGCAAGAACATATGAACTGACTCCACACAACATGTCAAAAATTCAACATCAAGATCAATATTGAAATGACCGAGATAATGGCAATAGCAAAGAAAGAAAGAAATATCACTATCTCCAACGATGATAAACACCGGTAAATGAGTTCACTTACTTAGGAAGCATTATATCGAGTGAAGGGAAAGCCAGTCATCATCATCATCAAGTGCCGTCTCCGCAACGAAGGTTGGCTGCAACGGATCTCCAACATCCCCTGTCTCTTGTCTTGGTTATGCACTCTGCTAGACTGTAACCTGTCCATCGTGTGATGTTACTCTCCCACGTATCTCTGCCTACCTCTTGCTCGCCTCTCTTTGATTTTACCCTCAAGTAAAGTTATACAAAATAGATGCAACAAAACATACTAGATCCTAGGACAGATGACACGTATTTTCAAGATCAAAAATGTAAACAAAGACACTAAAGTTGCATTATACAAGACTATTATTATTCCATAACTAATGTTTGGCTACCATGGCCAAACCTGGACAATGACAGCACAAGACAAAAGAAAAATAGTGACAGCAGAAATGGCATGTCTACGAAGAATACTCGGAGTGTCATTAACAGATAGAATTAGAAACGATAACATCAGACAGATAACCAAAAAAAAACCAGTATTGGAACACATCAAAAAACAACAGATCAAGTGGTTTTCACACGCTTCCAGACTACCGACAGATAGCATGCCACAAAAAGCCATGACATTTAGACATAACGGTTATAAAGCTAGAGGCAGACCAAGTAAAAGATGGATCACAGAAATCAAATGCAGGCTGCAGAGTAGCAGATGCTGTTTCAGTGTAAGTGTGCTTCTTGGCAGTAGTTGCCATTTCTTCTTTACAAACACTCGCTGGATCTCTCTTGTAGCAGGAAAATGGTTCTATTATATTTCAAGCAGGAAGCAGTTCAGAGAATGGAAATTCGTTGTGTCGCCGTTTAATTTGCGCCAATCCGTCTTCGGCTGGGTATCCAGTTCAAGCCCATAGTTAAAACGGGGCTGGGGTTTGGAATATGCCGGAATTTGAGAAAAAAAGGCAGAAGAAGAAGAAATAAACTTAAATGATATCTTCATTGCACTTTGTTACATGTCCATGTTGTTCTAAACATTCTTCTACAAAATCACATCTCTGCTGCTTCTATATAATTTTTCACTGTTCTGTTGATTGTCCATGATTGACTTTCAAACATCAGAATTGGTTCTAGATAACTTCTAAGAATACTATATCTCACCTCAATTAAAATGTATAACTGAGCATACGTGAAATGTTTTCGAGAACCCCAGGTCTAGTTGTTTTAATGTAAACATATTTATATTATGTATACACATGTATCGTACATACTACATCCGATAGCTAGGAAGTGATGCTGTACTTAGACAGCAGGTATACCCACTAACAGGTGTACACACCTGTGTTATCATAATTAACTTTATTATCTATATTAATATCAAATTTATTATTGATATCGTCCAGGTGTCTAGTTGGTTAGGTCATCGTATACTTGAAGAGTTTAAACTCATAACACAGGCGATCTCGCCTCCTTCTCTGGACTTGATGGTACATAACAGCACAAGATGTGACAAGCTGTCATTTGTCCATCTATTGATGTTGTCCACACATTTATATCGTCGTCTACCTGTAATTTTCCACCTCTCACCTTTCCTTCAGCAATGATTGTCCACAAACAATCGTGTCTGTCAAAGTGAGAAGTAACAATGATGCTTTCACTAAAATTCTTGCCTGTCGACCAGACAACCTGAACTCCAGTGCAGTGGCGTGCCCGAAGATGGTACTGTAAGATCCTGTACAGAAAGTAAACATGACCTGAAAGGCAGATTGTTTTGATTATTTCCGTGCATTTTCATTATTCGTCCTGGGGCTTTCTTTGGCATGCGACTCCAAGAATATAAAAAGTGACCAACCAAATCATGGTAATAATTAAAAACATCAGGAAAGAAGTCTTGTTTACTGTCTGGTTTAGAGGTCTGTACCGAGGTTGGTCATGACAGTGGTAACTTGTGTTGTGAAAGAAGAAGAAAGGGTTCCGTAATCGACGCACCAACCAGAAAGTTGTACAGAACTAATTGTTCGTGAAGGTCGAGCAATTAAACCAAAACTGCAAATTACGTTGTGAACACGAAACTAATATAAATAACCAAACTGCCAGAGAGTGTCTGACAAAATAGAGTATGTCGCAGTAATAATTTGTCAGAGAATATCCGACAAAATGCAGAGTGGTCCGGTAACAAACTGTCAGAGAATGTCCGGCAAATTGGAGAATCTCCCATTAACAAAACACAAAAGCGACAAATGCTATAATGATGTAATAATGCTACTGAATATACTAAATATCAAATATGACAAACTAAAAAATATAAGAATCATGGAAGGAACACTTGGAAATAGTCTCCGTGTATTGCTAGTTATTTTGTACTATTTGATAGCATATTCAATAGTATTATTACTTGATTATAGTAGTTCTCGCTGTTGTAACAACTAGCAAGGCTACTGACAAGTTCTAATTAATAACCTCACTATAAAGATGACACTCAGCAATAGAGGAATAATTAGCAGAATCCCAAACAGAAATTGTGATAATAAAATGAACAAAGACTAAAACGATTGATGTTTCCATATAAGATCTTCATCAGAACGGTTTCCACTCATTTTTGTTATATGTATGCTCTGACGAAGAATATATATCGAAACGTTAATCGTTTTTGTCCTCATTCCTTCATTATCAACATTTCTGTTCTTTTTTTATTACTCGTTCTAGTCAGTGGCGTAGCGTGGGTCAATGACGCCCGATGCGGAATCATAATTTTCCGCCCTTGTGACATTAAAAAAATATGTCAGTGATTATGAAAGACTGGACGAAAATAAATTTGCCGCCCTCCCGATGATGCCGCCCAGGGCGGTCCGCACCTCCGCCCCCCTTCCCTCGCTACGCCACTGTTTCTAGATTTATGTAACGGATAGTCATCAACTACCTAACGGGAAAAACCAGTTTAAAAAAAAGTACATTTAACCATTTGTGGCCAAATTCTTCCAATTGTCTTTATTTTTTTGCGCATAATTCTTCTCGCTATTTGTATGTGTCTAAGAGACTTGTATTTCTTTGTTTCTATGAAAAACAATTGACATCACAATCTTTTCAGAAGGTGGAAATCAAAGCTGATTGACATCACCATCTTTCAAGAGGTGGACACAAATGTTCAGAAGACGGCAATTTACCGAGATTGATATCATAATCGTTTCAGAAGGTAACATTGAACCCAGCATTTTTTTGTAGCTTCAATGCTGTTCTAGGAAATATAAATACGTTTAGTATGTTGTCATTGCATTATAAACGGTCCGAATGACAGTTGCCTCACGCGTGGATTAAACATGGTACCTTTATACGACCGAGGCGCGTTATGCACCACTTCGCCACGGAACAGAAGTCTAGGCTTCTATGTTTAGGAATCCCAATAAGACCTTTACATGTGAATCCCGTAATGTCATTTACGTGATCATATGTAAACGCTGTGGCAAACAGTACATCGGGGAAACCGGCCTACGATTGAGCGATCGCTTTTGTAACCATCTTCATGCCATCAAGCACAGAACACCAACTCCTGTGGCCACACACTTCAACGGCGATGGTCATCATGGTGCTTTGGATATTCAGGTCACCGCCATCAGATCTTGCACCACCGATGATAGATCTAGGTATGCTCTAGAAAATCGTCTCATTTTTGAATTGGGTACACTCAAGCCTTTTGGACTCAATTCCGACGACTCTTATGTCTAGTACTGGGTTGGTATGGTCTCTGTCTTTATTCTATTTGTTCCGTCATTTACTCATCTTTTTGTTCGTTTCGTTTCCACATATATTTACGTTTTTATGTACTTTCTGACCTTCCGGCATATCATTTCCGTATTTCCGTTGGACGTTGTGATAATTTTTCCATTCGTCATCTTTTGATGTCTTGTTTGTGTCTTGATAAAGACCTTTTGGTTGAAACGTTGAATGTGATTTGTGTATTGTAATTTTTATGATTTCGTGTGTGCTCATCATTGCCCATCATTACCCACTATGTTTAGATATAGTCTGTGGTGTCCCATTGAAACGAAATATAAACCTGTGTTTTACGTAAGTCTATGTTTATGAACTGCGTTCTATGACCATCTTCAGTTTCTCAAATCTACCCTTCAACTGCTTCTTCATCGTTCCACTCTGAGCATCACATATTAAATCTTGATCTAATTAACACTTGACCACTCTCATCTTCAATCAGTTCACCAATTATTTGTCGGAAAGTATGTATTTGTATTATGAGCATAACATGCCCTTGTCTGCGTAGACGCGACCAATCGCCAAATAAGACCTAACAGTAGGATCAGCCTGCTAAGGTGATTATTTCTAGTCTGTTTGTTTGTTTGTTTGTTTGTTGGTGAGTTTGTCTGTCTAGAGTCAGACACGCCCCCTTCAACCGTGGAATGGTTTTCCTGTGGTTATATCAGCGCGTATATTGTGGCCGAGTGGCCTGAGTTGTCTTGTTAGGGACTGGTGGTTTGATCTAGGATGCGTGCCCTGATAAGGACAAAAATATTGTGAGATTGTGATGTAGTCCAAAGAAGGACTTAATTATTGCTAGTCGATTTGTTGGTCACTATTTATATGCTCTGCGCTACTAGGTGTCGCCTGCCAACGCCAACCAACATACTGGGCTGGAATAATCGAAAATATGACCCAGAAGGCTTGGATGTATTATGTTGGTACGTCTTTTCTATTGAATTAAGTAGGTAGGTACTATATAGACGAAAGTACTGATGGAGCACACATTTAGTGTCTCTGACTGATCGAACGCAGATGATGGTCACATCAAAAACAATAGAATAGTATTCGTAAGTTCGGCTTATGCAATAGGGAGATGCTTGACAAAATTCATAAAACCCAAAGGCATAGGGTTCGAATTCTGTCACAGGCGATACAGGACAGTGGAAACATGTGTGATGTGATTGACGGAAAATATAAGTGGGCTAGCACTTAGATACGACCACTACTTCCTATTCATATCAGAGATGGAGATAAAACTCGGAGATCCCGTGCACAACTTACGCACGCCAATGGATCAGAACACTTAGCAGCTTGGGAATAAGATATAGTAGATAAAATGTCACTGCTGCAGACAAAAATGAAATAGGTTACACATACAGGGCGGGCCAGTATTTTATAAACATTTATTAATAAAAGTAATCGCTAATCGCAATAACCTGTCCATTGAGTACATATCTGATGTTTTACTCATTACGATACCACTGTGGTGGTTGAGGTTTTCATAATATTTAAATTTCCCAAGCATATTGGCAACAAATTTGTATTTTAATTTCCCAATTTTGTTTTCAGCTGCGTGACTTTCCGGCGTTCAGATCCCAAGAGGGAAACAGCATTGTGTGTGGAAATTTCGCCGGTAACTTTCTCACGAAGATGATCCAGGCAAGACGAGCACAGTTAAAATATCAAATTCGATTCATCAGACGTTGGAGACGAAATAGTGATAATCGTCCCAGTTACGTGCAAACAAGACTGATTCACCATGCCAGCACATACATGGCAAGATCGAATTCATGCACAGATTTAGCTACTACAGAAAACACACCTTCATAAGCAATTCTCAATATGTTTAAATAGAAACATTATTGAGTTTTTCCTAGTTTTTAGTCTTAATCATATTCTAACAAGATGTGAGTTTAGAATTTCTTTAATTTTTTTTTTCTAGTTCTACATTTTAGGTTCCTCAATGTCAGGACCGTAGATACTTTTTAAGTCAGACGGTGCACCCAAAAACATTACCTAAAATTGACGCCTGAACAACGATATAACAGTAGGTATATTAATTTATCATGGAATCTTAAAAATATATTGTGGTAGTACTTAAGAACGGAATCGAGTACTTAAAGACGGAATCGTACATACAATAACGTAAGCAAAGAACAAGGGGGCAAGTAACTACACTTTGGCTTGTTTGGACTAAAACCAGACACATGACTACGAAACTGGTATCGAGAATAAATAATGTGCTAAGCTTGGGAAATGATGAAAATAAGAGGAAAATGATGATAAATAAGAGGAAAATGATGATAAATAAGAGCAAAATGATGATAAATAAGAGGAAAATGATGATAAATATGAAATAAACTATGGAATTATATCGGGCATGTACTTAGCATAAATGAAAATTTACTGCAACTTCAAGCATTAAAATGCGTACCAGATGGCAAAATAAAAACAGAAAGACCAAGAGAGACTATTCGTAGAACAACCATCAATGAGGGTTTGACTATTGGTCTCAAGAAATACAAGAATTATATACAGTAACGCCACATCGCTCGAACTGGAGAGCTGTGGTTTCTGCCTTATGCACTGTATTCATCGCTGAAAGAATACATATGTTGATTATTATTATGTTCACACACCGTACGTATCGAGAGGCGTTCATCTCTTCAGTGAATCTCCCAGGGTCCATCGGCTGGTCGATGATGTTTTATATTGGTTGAGTACTTTATTTTTATTTTTCGTGGGAGTTCTCTCCGTGCTACGCCGATCCTTCCTACAAACCCACGCACCCTCGATTCTGACTCATGTTCCTTGACCTCAAAATCCTCCGATCCTGCAGACTCTCAAATGGACATTAATGTCTCCTAGGCCTTAAATCGAAAATATGTAATCACTGCGTAAAACAGAAATCCAACATATAAAGCGTAAAGCGGGGTAATGAAGTTTTGCTAGCAACACAAAACAAACATAGGCAGGCACATATTTCTACGTTTCGACATAAAGGCCTTTATCAAGGATAGCATACACTTATAAATAAAAAAACGACAAGTAGGGATGACACAATTGTTTATGCAATTATGGTCATCCCTTATCTATCACATTTAACGAGAATATCCTGAGTCAAATATGATTTAACCGCATAAGCTCTCCCCCACCCTAAAAAATTACCCAAGTAGCACCTCTTTCATCTCAAGACAGCAAGAAACACCTCCTTATTGACTGCCCTTCACACTCATCTATCTATCTATCTATCTATCTATCTATCTATCTATCTATCTATCTATCTATCTATCTATCTATCTATCTATCTATCTATCTATCTATCTATCTATCTATCTATCTATCTATCTATCTATCTATCTATCTATCTATCTATCTATCTATCTATCTATCTATCTATCTATCTATCTATCTATCTATCTATCTATCTATCTATCTATCTATCTATCTATCTATCTATCTATCTATCTATCTATCTATCTATCTATCTATCTATCTATCTATCTATCTATCTATCTATCTATCTATCTATCTATCTATCTATCTATCTATCTATCTACGAGGCGTGTTCAAATGAAAACGGGACTTGTTACACCACGCGTGATAGAGCGCACTGATATTGATGACATTTTGCACTAGTAATGAGTATCCAATAATTTACATACGGTCACGTGTTCATCTTCCCAGCATGCATATGTGCTGCAGAAGACTGTTAACAATATGGCGGGTGTGATTCCGAACCCGTCCAAAGTGAATCAGCGTGCTGTGATCCAGTTTCTTTCATTTGAAGGATGTCAAGCAGTAGACATTTATCGGAGAATGAAGGCAGCATATGGTGACAAATGTTTGTCGAGGACTAGAGTGATGGAGTGGGTGCGTATGTTTAAAGACGGACGTGAGTTAACGGCAGATCTTGCACGGCCAGGTCAGGCGCATATTGTTGCAACAGAAGAAGCTATTGCCGTGCTTGATAAAGCAGTACTGACTGACCGTCGTCGGAGCATTCGTTCGCTTGCAGAAGAATTCCATATGTCAATTGGGACAGCCCACATGGTTGTTCGGAAGAAATTGAACTAGCAACTTTTTCTCGGACGGCATTCGACGTCTACCTAAACAGTGGGATGCTTGCCTAAATGCATACGGAGATTTTTTCTGATGAACCCAGGTGCATTCTTATTCACAAGTGGTTGCTTTGTTCAATTCCGTTGAAAATATTAAATTGCGTATGATACTTTTTAAATAAATCCACAAGTCCCGTTTTCATTTGAACACGCCTCGTATCTATCTATCTATCTATCTATCTATCTATCTATCTATCTATCTATCTATCTATCTATCTATCTATCTATCTATCTATCTATCTATACGCTGTGGCCCTTGTTTGCATTGCGGCGTCAGGGGTGGAAGAGTTCTCTGGAGATGGCCTTCTTGTGCGCTGTTTGTAAGCTTGTTCCTGTGACTTCTTTGATTTCTGTGATCCATCGTTACATGGTCTGCCTCTGGCTTTATAACCGTGATGTCTATTTGTCATGGCCATTTGTAGCATGCTATCTGTTGGTAATCTGTAAGCGTATGCAGACCACTTGATCTGTTGTCTTTTGATGTGTTCCAATACTGGTATTGTTTTGGTTATCTGTCTGACGTTATTGTTTCTAATTCTATTTCTTAATGACACCGAGTATTTTTCGTAGACATGTTATTTCTGCTGTCACTATTTTTCTTTTGTCTTGTACTGTCATTGTCCATGTTTGGCATTCGTAACACAGTGATGGAATAATAAGTCTTGTATAATGCAACTTCAGTGTCTATGTTTACATTTGAGTGTACATGTTTCCTCTTGTGTTCTTGAAAATACGTGTCATCTGTCCTAGGATCTGGTATATTTTGTTGCATCTATTTTGTATTTTGTTACTGGTTTTCTCTTCACTCGATATAATGTTTCCTAAGTAAGTGAACTCATTTACCTGTTTAAGGTGTTTATCATCGATGGAGATGGTGATATTTCTTTCTTTCTGTGCTACTGCCATTATTTCGTGTTTTTAAAAAAAAATATTAATCTTCATGTTGAATTTTTGACATGTTGTGTGAAGTCTGTTGGTTGGTTAGTTGGAGATCCAGTCAACTTGGCCAAGTCAACTGTAGAAGACATAAATTTTCTAATAATAATATTGAGCTAACACGCTCTTCGCCTTGTTCTTGTCGTGTGCAGTTTAACCTGTCTACACAGCAAGTACGGTTTTTGTAAACTAAGAAGGTTGCATGATGTTATGGCTTTTGCTGCAATTCTTAGCCTGGCATCACAGACTTCAGAAACTGTACCTGCTTGGGTACTGCTGTGGTTCTTCTCGATGTAAGTGATGACCCGATCAGTCTTATTTGTGCAGCCTCTGTTGACTGGACTGAACCCCATCTGCACCTCAAGGAGATGAGGGTTGAGCTGTCACACGTATAACTGTACATCTGATAATTGATACTGGAAACAAGAACAGCAATTGCAAAGATATTTGTAAAACAAAAAACAAAAAAATTTAAAATATATATTTAAAAAAAAAGCATAACTTAAAATTAAAAGATTACGAAATGATACGTTTTGTGAACAGTGACAAAACTTTCAGAGTTATAGTGCGTTTCAAAATAGTCTCCCACACATTCCATTTAATATCTCAACAACCAGCAAACGTAATTTAATGAGATTTTGCATAAAATTTTAACGATAAATATTGAACGACATGGGAAATGTATACATTTTATTTCACTAGTTGTTGCCAGTTGCACGTGGCGGCATATTTCTTTGATTATTGTGAATGTGTCACTACTATAGTGACAGAAGAAATCAATTGTACAGTAATTTCTCAAAATAGATTATGAGACTTATATGAGGCATAGGCGTAACGCACATTTTCTGGATTTTCTATAGAATTGTTTACAACTAAATAACTGTACAGGTAAATGTACAAGGAACTGGTCTTTGAAAATCAATTTCGTGCATGTTTTACAAAAGTGCTTACAGTTAATATAACTGATTCTTTATCAGAAACAAAAATCATGACACTGGGGGGCATTCCCATAAATGCTCCGCTCTCCATCTCTTCAACCATTGCAAGGTAAATAAACTCAGTGTCCAAGTCAGCTGTTGGTTAGAAGTTCTTCAAGCTCTTCCATATAATGAGAAGACCCTCTCACTTGGCCATGTCCATGACCTACCTCTATTGATGCGGTTTCTTTGAATAAATATTAATTTTTCGTGTAAATGATGGTGTATGTTGTTGGCGACTTAGAAATATTCCTTGACCTGTGCCATTATGTGTCTTATTTTGATACTAGGTGGATTTAACAGAAACCGTATGGTTAATATATTTGATGCATTCAGAAATTAAAAATAGCCTCTTCTACACAGAAATGGAGATACGTTCGATACATCTAGTACTGCCTAATTCACTTTCAGACTCTGAGGACGGTGAAATATTTATATTATTATTTTTGGTTGAGTAAACGACAAGCCTTCATTTATCCAATATTCCTCATCTTCTTTTAAAACATGTTGCTAACATTTAATCCAATAATCTTTATCTATATTTGACATGGCAACATATGCAAGTTCTTTAACATCGCATAACGTGAAGGTTTAATTTTTATCACCGACCTGTGCTTTGCTTTTTGCGCAGTAAGTTCTATTGGGTTCAAATGGGAGTGATACGGTGGCAATCCTAAACACATGTAACCATTTTGATATACTAGCTTATCGATATGAAATGTCTGTTTCCTCTATGTCTGCTTAACAAGGGATAGCAACTCTGGATTCATAGACATTTCATTATACGGTATGTTTTTTCTTTGTTAGCCACGAGACTTTAATGTGGCTTTAGTACTGGAAAATGATGGCACTTTATCCTCCTGTGACACGGCATTATGATAAGATGCATTGTCCATAAACCAGACAAAACCGTCTATCTAATACAGAACAGTTTTCTCAATCCAATTTCGGAATATAAGGTCATTCATTTTCTCAATCCAATTTCGGAATATAAGGTCATTCATTTTCTCAATCCAATTTCGGAATATAAGGTCATTCATTTTGGTGTGGTAATCCCTATTGTCTGTTGACATGGATGTAAAAACTAGTCCAGTATTTGTCAATTAAAAAAATTGCTCCTGTTACCAGAGTGTGCAATCTTCAAACGCTGTTCTTTGCTACTAGACAAATATTTCTTGATTTCTCCATCAGAAGACTGCCACATGCTTTCATTTGTAGGGTGTGTCTTGATCCATGTGTCATCCAAATACACAATATCATAACCATCTGCACATATTGGTCTGACTTCAGGTAAACAATACTTGCTTCCAAAGGCTGTGATACATGGTTATTCACAAATCATGTTTCTTCCTCCTACATATTTTCGTAAAGTGAATCCTGCTCCAGCTACAGCTTTCCATAGTGTGGTTTTTGATACATCAATGCCGTTTATCTTTTTGAGTTACAAATTCAGTTTTTTTAAATATTACATTCACTTTCACATCAAACATTCTGTAAATGACTCTTCGAATAAGATCTTTGTCAACATTGTCTAAAATAGTCCACCTACCTGCCATTCTTCCTTCGCTTAAACATTTGTCCTCACTATCTTTGATCCATCTATTCAATGAATGTTAATTTAAATTTAAAATATCCAATTCTCTTTTTCTCGGTTAATTCAAGTTCCTTTAACAGACTTTCTAATATCTGGAAGTCAAAGTCAATCAACACACGCACGAAAATGCGCTTATTTAATTCCTGCGTTATTCCAGTGCTATCATATGGATGTGAGAGATGGAAAAGCTCTTTATTTTCAGAAAAGAAATTACTGAGTTTCGAGAACAAATGTCTTCGTAGGATAACTAACACCCATTGGAGTGAATTCAAATCGAATGATAAAAATCAGAGAAGACACATATCAAAATTTCATCGCAGATGTTATCAGAAAATGCCGTTGGTCCTACATCGGGCATGTCCAACGCGCAGACATCAACAGCAGACACCACCAATCTCTTGAATGGATACCAACAGGCAAAAGAGCAAGGGGTAGACCAAAAGAAACACTCAGAAGAACAATACTTAGAGAAAGTAAAACAACCAATATTCATAATATTCAAGAACTGCACAGAATAGCTTTGAACAGACATAATTGGAGATATCTGACCTCTGCCCTATGCGCTAACTTCAGCAAAAAAAGGAAAATGAAAATGAATACAGTTGTTCTCGTTCGGACTCGTGACATAAATATTTATAAACTGTCACAGCTATATTCTAAAGTGTTACGAATTGAATTTTCAAATTCATTTTCGATAAATATTAACTTTTACTTAGATGAGACACCGCCTCTGGAAACAAAAAGACACAAATCTTCCAATGATCTAGATGTACACATTTGGCTAAAATTTACGTTAAAGTTGTGAACGGTGTTCAAATCGAGATACAAACAGGTTTAGTTGTATTACACATTTCACACCAAATGGTCAAGTAGCTTCAGTACTTTAACACAAACATCTTTAGTGTGTGTGTGTGTGTGCGTGCGTGTGTGTGTGTGCGTGTGTGTGCGTGTGTATGTGTGAGTATGTGTGTGTGTGTACATACATTATATAGACAAATTGCACATTTTTGGTTCAGTTGTGATGCAAATATTTCTATATTATGTCGTTACCTTTTAAAAACATTTCTGAAAATTTCATGCATATTTGAGTTACGGAGTTTTCATTCATTCATTCATTCATTCATTCATTGTTATCACGACTACCGGCGTAGGCAATCATGTTTATCCACAGTCCCCTGTTTGTTATACATTTAAATATAGTTTCTAATGATTCTGCATCATGCCAGGTTTTCAAGCCATCCAACATTTTCTCACGTTGTCTTCCTCTGTCTCTCTTATCCTCGATATTTCCAGTTGTTACGATGTTCTCCAGCCCACCTCTTCTCATGACATGACTCAGGAACTGTGACTGTCGTCTTCTAATACAGTTAATAAGTTCTCTATGTGAGTTGACCAGTTGTAGAATTATAGCATTACTCTTTTTAGCTGTCCGTGATATTTTCAACATTCTTCTATAAAACCACATCTCTGTGGCCTCCAGATGTTTTCTTGCAATATTGTCAATTGTCCATGCTTCACTACCATATAACAGTATGGGCTCTATGTAATATTTTAGTATGTTATTTCTTACTTCTATTGATAATGAATTATTACACAAGATGTTCCTCATCTTCTGGAATGCTGCTTTTGCCTGTGCTGTTCGACTTTTTATCTCAGTGACGCATCTACCATCTGAAGTAATAATTGTGCCCAAATATTTAAATTTATCTACTTGTTTAAGAACTGTCCCGTTGACCTTGATGTTACATTTAGAAGGGATAGATGTTTTAGATGTAACCATTACCTCTGTTTTCTTGGTTTTCAAGTTGAAATCTTATTTGCTTTTCTTCTACTATAGTTGTGATCAATTAGTTACGGAGTTGCAAATGTTTAAACTGGGGCACGTATTTTGAATCGAACAATAGCCATATTTGTTGATTAGATAATCAATCCCGGCATTCATGACCATAAATTACGACCAGACGAAACAGAAACGTTTGCATTTGATTGGTTGAAAATGTAGGTATTTTATTTGCATGGACATAATGACAATAACAAAACATGTGATACAGTAGGTCTTATATTTCAGAAGTAAAAATAAAATGTGTTTTTGTGAGCATGTTATCCACATATGGTAAAATCCGTTTTTAGACATGGAAACCGCCCGTGTATTGCCGGGGCCCGAAAGGGGAGCAAAGAATATCAACACTGTTTACCTTCCATGCATGTCGTATAAGGCGACTAAGACGGTTATGGGATGTAGTTGGCTGTCCCATCCAATATAGGGTCAGTGACCCAAAGTCATGCTGAAGTCGAATGTGTCAGACCGAAAGGCGCATATATCGCAGCAATGTTGTAAACCATGGCACACCTCATTCCGTTCTCCGGACTACATCCTGCTAATCTGCAGGAGTTTGAAAACGAACGCAGAAGAAGAAGAAGACATGGAAACGTTTTTACTGATGTTGTCGAAGACGAAAACCGTGTTCACACAATTTGCGAGGCGGGTTGGTGCCATCTGAGCGGACCTGGTTCACATCCGGTTTGATGTACACATCCGGTCACATTCTGTTTTTCCCCTTCAAATTGTTAGGAGTGCTTATTTCTGTACTTGGCGGAGAAGGGGGGAAGAGAGTGAGTCATGCCCACGGATATACACACACACACACATACACACACACAAAGAAAATTAAACGGCTGTATGACACGTCACCGAATCGGTTTTCATCAAACGGTTCTTGCCTGGAACTGGTAGGCACGCGTTCCAGACAAGAACGCACCAAACATAGCGGAGATTTCACGTAACGTATTTGCCAAATTCTTCTCCAGAATTTTACTTTCTCAGTCAAAGAAAAGTTGGAAAAATGTGGATAATAAAGATAAGTGAGACTGCATACGATCAAAGTGAAAACAAAAAAACTATCACTGAGAAGTACTAGTTTATTAGCTGACACAAATGAGCATTGGGCCAACAAGAGAATTTCGAAAGAAAATAAGAAAATACATGTGATGCGTTTCTAGTCCTTGTTTCTAGAAGTGTACGATTAGTAGACCCGTAGATGGGGTGAGAGGGTTTGGTGTTCAAACCCCTCTTCATTACATGGCTGTTGGCACTAGAACTTGACACAAAGACATGGAAAAAAAAAGCAAAAGCCCCACCCCCCTCTGCCTTTGCGATTTTCCAAAGGCCATAAGGTCATTGTCCTGTTGTTTTTTGTGTGTGTTTCCTATCTACCTCCATTTGCTTTTTCACATTCTCCAACTCAATCTGGCTGGAATATCACAGGCGTAGTTGTTAAGCATTTCACTTTGTGCTCAATAGGTCGTGTGTTCGATCCCCGGTCTACCAGCACTGCCGTAATGCACAGCACAGCACATGGTCAAGTGTTTTCCCTTTCTTCATTGGGCAGGTCTGTAACAAATGTTCGGCTATCATACGGCTGATGTCACAGGTGCATAAATCAATTGCAAATATCTCGTATTTGTGGTATATGTGCTAACGAAGTCGGTTATGTCGGGTGCTTAGTCTAAACACATTCACTTCTTCTTTCTGCAGAACTGACGACAAGCATCATTTTTCGTTAGGTCTGTATGATTTTATTCATAATTTGATTTTTATTTTTCAGCGTTCATTCTCTTCCATGTTGATATGTCTTGTAGAAGGACAATGATTCCACTAGATGTCTGACAAGATGTTGTTCATAGAATCGGACATGTGTTGTGGTACAGTTCACACATGATTCTTTGATTTGAGAGGGGATGTGTTACAGTTCAGACATCATTCTTTGATTTGAGAGAGGAGATGTAAGTAATGTTCCATAATTAATATCAGTATTACTGTCATGTGTACATGTAATATCAGTATTACTGCCATGTGTACATGTGTACATGCACTGTTGGAACTAAACTTGAAGAGTGTTCTGAATATGAGATGATGGGGTAAACATGCTGGCACATAGATACAACACTAGAAACACATCTTTATGTACTGCAAAAGACGGTGAGCCCTATATCATTCACAGAATCACAGTTATATGCAACCCGTATGATTCACAGAATCACAGTTATATGCAACCCGTATGATTCACAGAATCACAGTTCTATGCAACCCGTATGATTCACAGAATCACAGTTATATGCAACCCGTATGATTCACAGAATCACAGTTCTATGCAACCCGTATGATTCACAGAATCACAGTTATATGCAACCCGTATGATTCACAGAATCACAGTTATATGCAACCCGTATGATTCACAGAATCACAGTTCTATGAATCATGTATGAACTGCACAAGACCGTGAGGTCCATTGAAGAGACAAAATTAGAGATATAGATATATTTTAAGTTTATTGAGCAGACAAAATTACATATAAATAGACATATTTAGATATATTTAGGAGACAATAAATTGTCGGGCTCTGTGAGAGCTTGGAATAGGATTCTTCTGTGATGACCAATGTGCCAGGTTTGAATCCCGCCGCAAGCAATAGTGTATCAGAATTGCAGCTTCCTGTGAATGTCAACGCTGTTTGTTAAGATATTTTCAAAGCTAGTATTAAAGGTATTTTTCTTAATATTTTCCACATCATAACAGTGGCTGATATCAACTGGTTCATCTTTTTTCCTAATTAAGGCTAAACAATGGCAAGCTATTGAACGTATTTATATTTCCTCGTAAATCACAGCACATAAAAATTGGTTTACATCACGAATAGGAGATGCAACCATTGTTTTTCTCTTTTGAAGAGACATAGATAAACCAGACCAATTGTAAGCGAGCGAAAGAGGTATTGCTCCACATCTGTGTCAGCAGATTCCATGACCATGCTATTATTCTGACATCATTCCAGCACTCACACAGTTAATACTTCATGCGAAACTAGGAAACAGTTAATACTACATGAGAAACTAGGAAACAATGAGAAGAAATTTTGCTAACAGACGTGATAACATACGAAAACCGACGTTTCGACACATTCACACATTCACGACATAATACGATGAGTAAGAACGGCACCGTCCACGTTTACATAACCGAGTTAATTTTAAATCAGTGACAGTATAATACTATCACAGTTCTGTCACAATTCCCGCACACACAGTGTCTAGAAATGTTCCAGAATCATCCAAGCAAAGTTCACTTTTCTATGCCTTACAAGCGTATTTGGTAACACTGTGCTAAGTATGTGCAGCATCTTTACTTCACCATGGACATGGTTCCTATTTTCTTAGACTGGGTCGATCTTGGAACTGTTGACGATTTAAACATATTTACAGATAAACTGAAAATTGAACCTCAGATCATCAGGCAGAGAACCCAATGCACTAACCACTGTGCTGACGAGTCACTTACTCCATAATGATAACAGTTTCACAACTATTTCATAGCTATGCAAACAATATATCAGCGTTTTTCTATCTCCAGTATTAGCGACGCATTGCTGACAAATAATTGTCTTATCGAATGGTTTGCGAGAGAATCTAAAACTCACAACGTTTTTATACTGGAGCCACGGATTCACGTTCGCTACTGCTGTCTTGCTTGATTCTACCTTTACATTTATTGAGATTGCTAGTATCATGTTTCTGAAAATCTACGTTTCTGTTGTCTTTACTTCGAGAGATACTTGACTTTCTGAGGATGTCATTGTTTTTTGTTACTATGTTTCCAAAATCTGTATAGAAGTTATTTGTGTTAATATTATCAAAATCATCACAGGGGTTGGTATCCATAGGTTCATCTTGTTTTCTCATAGAAAGTTCTTCATCATCGTTGACAGCATCGGCAGGACTTTGCATGTTCACGCTGCTTGTGTCGTGTGCCTCGTCACTTAGGCTGGTTGCTGAGGAAGATGATGACTGTAGCTCTCCGTTGTTAAAACTGTTTCTAAGTGTTGTCTCTTGCACTTTTCGCAACTCCATCTCAACAACAGAACCGGAGATTGTCTTCTGCGGCGGCAGTTTCTTTGCTGCTGTTACATCATTCTTAAGCTCTTCTAGATCACGTTTCAGTTTTGCCCGTCGATTCTGAAACCAGGTAATCACCTGGGCGTTTGTAAGCCCTAGGCTGGAAGCAATTTCATCCCTGTCTGCGGGGGTTAGGTATTTCTGGTAAAGAAATCTCTTCTCCAATTCGTAGATTTGTTGGTTGCTAAAGGCTGTCCTGGACTTCCTTCTTTTCTTTTGTGGTTGGTGCTTACCGAATAGGGTTGAATGTTCCTTCCGCCTGACATCTGTAAATAGAAAATGTAACGATGTCAGCTGTAGGTATATAAATAGACAGAAAAACTATCAGGAAGGTAGTTGGGTGGATGAGTGAATAAATGAATGAATAGATAGACAGACAGATGAATGGTTCAATGAACAGATAGATAGGTAGATAGACGATAGATTGATAGACGGATCGCTAGATAGATATATAGAAAGATAGACAGTCAGACATACAGATGGACGAGTTGGTAGATACGTAGACAGGTAGGTAAGTTTGTAGGTACGAAGGTAGGTAGGTAAGTTTGTAGGTACGAAGGTAGGTAGGTAAGTTTGTAGGTACGAAGGTAGGTAGGTAAGTAGCTAGATAGATAGATGAGTTCGCAATTATTACCGCACACTATTGTCTTTATGGAAGGTTACAGTAAGCAGGATAAACAATTTCTTAGCAAAAGTTACATGACTTTTGCCACTAGAGACGTAACATCAGGACGATGAAAACCCCACCCTTAGCGATTTTTCACCCAAAAAAAGTCTGCAAATTTCCTGTCAAACAGTGAAATTCACACACGAAAACTGACGAATTACCTTTGTTAAAAAATTGTTTTTAGGTAAAACCCCTTCCTTAATGTACTCATATCTACGACCCTGTCACCAGGTATGTTTCATTACCATGTATACACAGGTATGTTTCATTACCATGTATACACAGGTATGTTTCATTACCATGTATACACAGGTATGTTTCATTACCATGTATACACAGGTATGTTTCATTACCTTAGATGCACATGCATGTTAATCACCAGGTATAAACTGGTAACTGCCAATATTAGTAGATACATACATATATACATATTGGGTAACCCGTGTACAATTAAGTCATTCCTCTTTAAATTTTCAGTCCTTATTTTGTATCAGTGAAATATATTCCCCTTGACAACAGCTATTTGTAAACACTGTGTTCAGGTTTAACGATAAAGTAGAGATTCTTGCTTTATTCCAACAAAAATTATCCGATTTCTGAAATGTTTGTGCTTTGATTTTCTTTAAAAATTCCTTTTTTCACTATTTGCATCCCTCGTTTATATAAAATCTCTGGTTCTTATAAGCTTCCTGGTTCATATAAAATCACATGTTTATTCTCTAAATATGGTTACTAAAAAAAGTGATGCAGAGGGTCTGATAAAGTTTGAGAGTTGTTAACAAGAGGAGGAAGAGAGTGGCGTGGGTTTGTTGAGAAAACAGGTTGTCATCAATAATACTGTTTTATACACCAATGAAATTGCTTGAATTTGAAAAAAATATTTAAAAAAATTCGAAATCATTGATTACTTGATTCTGATAAAATTTTCTTGCTAAGAAAAGAATAGTGGGACTTATTGAACAACTCAGTTGTCCAGAACATTACATGGATATACTGCCCTGGTCATTCTCGCGTCAGAGGAAACGAGAGAGCCGACTTATTGGCAGGCAATGCAGCGATAGACGGCACAATGCTGAGAAGAGATAAAGCAGACTTGATCAAGGCAGTACTAAATACATTTCAAGATGCAGATGATGTCAATGAGGTTGAGAAAGTACACATACAGAGAATGTTAGAAATGTGAATACCTAGAGGTGAGGGTAGGAGAAGTAATATTTTGGAAGGTCCCGAAGATCACACAATCAACACCTGACCGGGTCTCTGAGTCTACATACACTGGGATGGCTGCTGGAATGGAGGGCGGGGCACTTATGAGAATGTCCCGCGTGCTGTGAAGACAGTTTCTAATCAAGAATCAAGAAGATAAAATTGTGCGTGTGTGTGTGTGTGTGTGTGGAGGGTAAAAATATTTTGACCACTAAATACAAAATTAAGATGTGGAGGTCTCTGAATTTATTGACAATTATTGACACTAGAGAGGGGGGTCAAAGAATTCTGACACCGGAGAGGGGGGTCCAAAAATTATGGACACGGGAAGTCAAAAGATTGTTGACAAGGGAAGAGGGGTGGTCAAAAAGCTGTTGACTTAATTTATATATGATGGATAGGCAAGTAGGTAAGTATTCAGATAAGTAAGTAGGTAGTTAGGCAAGTAGATCGATAGATGAGATTGTAATATAGCGCGTGGATTATTGCCAATATTTTTACCAGATAATGTAGAGAACAGGTTGAGACTGCCTTAATAATCCATGTATTTGAATAGAGAGGTTTCCAGATTCAGTTATATTTCATCACCAGGTATGCACAGGTATGTTTCATCACCAGGTATGCACAGGTATGTTTCATCACCAGGTATGCACAGGTATGTTTCATCACGAGGTATGCACAGGTATGTTTCATCACCAGATATGCACAAGCATGTTTCATTTCGAGGTATGCACAGGTATGTGTCACCACCAGATATGCACAGGTATGTTTCATTACCAGGTATGCACAGTCTTCTTCTTCTTCAGCGTTCAATCTTCTCAATCTCCCACTGGATCTCTCTTGTAGCATGATAATGGTCCTACTACATTTCCAGCAGGATGTAGTCTAGAGAAAGGAAATGCGTTGTGTCACGGTTTTAATGCGCCAATGGCCTGAAACATCCGTCGTCGGCGGAGTATGCACAAGATATGCACATGTATCACCAGGTATGAGTAGGTATGTTTAATCACTATCGATAGGTAGATATGATATGTTCCATCCCAATATTTTCATAGGTATGCTCCATCACCTGTGGTTTCACCAGAAATCAACCTTTGAACGTGACTCTATGTGACTTTCCCCGTGAATTTCATTGTCTGTCGACACAAAGTATTCACAATGTAATCAATGATGAAGGACAGTATTCACAATTTCTAGCCGATAATATTCGATAAGGGAATCGTACACAGTTGCAGTGTATCATTTTAATGGTTCAGCTAATTGAAGGAAGATCGCAGTGACCGCAGTACATCGGAAGATACCTGAAAGTTCTCTGAGTAATGTCAGAATTGGGTGCCATCAAGTCGACAGGTGTTGTCAAAGCACTCGTGACAACCACGCTTCATCACCGCCAGTTAGCTGATTTCAAAATAAAACAGTCTGTCACAAATGTCGACGACTGAACACTGCAAGTCCATTCAAGTCCTTCAACACTCAGAAAAAAACGCCCCCCTTTTCTCATCACTAATAGAACATTGGTTTGAATTTAATTTTATGTCCCAGTCTTTTCTGTCTCATTCACGCTTTCCAGTGCACATGAATCTTGCAGACTTGTCATTATAACCGGGGATATTCCGAGGGAAACGCGCTCCCATGTTCCAGACAGCTACTAAAATGTCCAATCATCCGTTCAATTATCTTTGTGTTGCTTTTGTAGTCACAATCGCACGATGACTCTTGTCATTTCATGCGAAATTGTTGTTTTTGTTTGTTAAGTAGGGGTTTATGCCTCATATGGTCGAGGCCCGCCTCTTTCAACCTAGGACTGGTGTCCATATTGGTTATATCGAGGTGGTTGGGGACCTGTGGTTTTTGTGGCTTGTCTGCCTGGTTGTTGCTAGGATGTGGCTCTGTTAGTTTCATGCGAAAGGGAAGTGTAACGTACATATATATTTTTAAATATCTCTGTGTCTGGTATGTTTACCTATCTCTATGTCTAGTTTGTCTACTTGTCTCTGTGGTTTGTCTGGTGACGGACGAATATACGGGGGCTTCCGTCAATATGACCGACAAGAATGGATGTTTTCTCTCTACGGTGTTCGATTAGCGGTTGTTCCTTCCCGAAAATAATGGCAATCTACGAAAATATTTATCCTAGAAATTCGAAATGGATAAAATCATGTCAACAGATATAACAAGGCAACAACCAAAAATCAGAATAGACAAAAACGAGATAGAATGTGTAGATACATTTGAATACTTAGGAGCAAGCATCAATGGTGCTGGTTGCTGCATGACAGAGATAAGACAGAGATTGGCAATGGCATATTGTAAAATAACAAGAGTGAGAAACATGACATAACAACAAAATGGAAACGAAACTGCTAATGCTAAGAACTTTTATTTTTCCGCTTGCAACATACAGCTGTGAAACATGAACCCTAAGTAAAACAACGGCAAACAAGATCAACGCATTTGAAATTAAATGATTCAGAAAACTACTTAGAATATCATGGAAGAACAGAAAATAGAAACTGAGATATTATAAACATATTGAAGGTGGCAGTTACAGGATGTACCCAACAAGTGAGTTACCGTTTATTTATTTATTTGGTTTAAAACCCGTCCCGCTGGAAGATGTACCTACGTCCCTGAATATCAAATTAAAATATGGAGATATACGAGATCCAATCATACAATGAACGTCTAGACTACTTCCATCTGCGTCCATCAAACCCCCACTGGACGCCTAGACTACTTCCATCTGCGTCCATCAAACCCCCACTGGACGCCTAGACTACTTCCATGTCAGCAGATACAAGGCACATATATATCTCTGGACATAGGGACGTTTTACCTGTGACAGGTGATTACATTCGTTCTACTAGTTATTGAGAACATGCTCTCACAGACAGACATGTCCCCTAAACATGTATATGCCAGGTGGTCTGTCTCTCTTCATGTGAGTTCTGTAGGCGCGCACAGTATCTGTATCCAGGATAGACAAACGCTGCTGTAGACGCCCCACAAATTTCGTATTTGTTTGACGGCCCCATCTGGTTTGACGGCCCCACTTACTAAGTTGTCATTATCGTGTTCTATCTATTGTTATCTCCACTTGCACCGTTAAGCTTTTGTAGGGGAATTTGGAGTCACTTGTCTATGGTCGTTTAGATTGCTTTGGCCATGGTCAGCCCGTGTCTCTTTAAGGTTTCTTTGATTGACTCCATCCATCTAGTACTTGGCCTTCATCGTGCCTTGTAACCCGATCATCTACTGTTGTACGCCCGAAGGACTGGTTGCGTCTGTCTCATTCTCATGAGGTGGTCAGACCACCTGATTTTCTGTCCCTCGATGTAGCCTTATCATAACATTGCATTTCTTCCAGTAATTGTTCCGGGGATCAGGTGTTGGTAGAAAAGAAAACAATTCTTACTATTCAATGGTTCCCTCAGCGACGAGTGCCGTTCATAGGATAGAAACTAGAGGTCTCCAGTTCCAGCGATGTGCTGATAATGTGTGTAATTTTTGCCTGTTGTTGAGACCCATAGCCATACCCCACTCTTTGATGGTTGTTCTGCACAGAGTTTCTGTTGGTCTTCCTCATTTTCCTTTGTTATCTGGTTCCAATTTTAATGCGTGTAATGGCAGTCTGTTCTCATTCATGCTAATAACGTGTCCGATAAAAATCCATCGTTTTCGTCTTATTGCTAAGCAGAAACATATTGCTCCTTTGTTGTCTTCTCCTACTTGCTTGTTTGACTTGAACTTTTTCCTAACCAATATTTACGAGAATTATTAACGCTGTTCAATATAGAAGTCAGGTGGCCAACTGGACAGCGCTGTAAAGTGAGAGGAAAATAGTACTCACGTGTAAAACAGGTATTGAAGTCCTACTGAATGATGACTAAAACACTACACACTATCACTAACGGATGTAAATATGATACATATAACAAAACAAAACACAGAATATAATCTACAGATGACAGTACACAGGACAAAGTCGACGTTTCGGACCAATAGGCCTTTTTCAAGACACGGACATAACATACAAACATAAAAAAACCACAAGTAAAAATGAATGCTATCCGAGTGAAATGTGGTACTAAGATAGATACCGGAAGCATACGAACAGGAAGTACACAAAGACGATAATACAGGTGGAACGAGAGGAACAAAACGATGACGTAACAAAGACCAATACGACCGAGAACTAAGCGAAAGAGTGGTCGGAATTGAGTCCAAATGGCTTGATGGTACCCAACTCGAAAATGAGACGATTTTCGAGGGCGTACCTAGATCTATCATCGGTGGTGCAGGATCTGATGGCAGTGACCTGAATGTCAAGGACACCACGGTGGCCATCGCCGTTGAAGTGATTGGCCACAGGAGTGGGTGTTCTGTGTTTGATAGCATGCAAATGGTTGCAGAAGCGGTCGCTCAGTCTAAGACCAGTCTCACCGATATATTGCTTTCCACAGCGTTTACATATGATCACGTAAATAACATTACGGGATTCACATGTAAAGGCCTCATCGATGGAGAAGCTGGCCTTGGGGAATGAGATGGAGCGCATCTGAACCACATAAGGACATGTGAAACAACGACCGCGTGAGCACCGCACGGTACCAAAATGGTCAGGTAGAGAGGACCTGAGGTGGCTGTGGACCAAGATGTCCTTCAGATTTTTGTCGCGCCTAAAGGCCACCAGAGGTAATTTGTGGAAAGCTTCACGGGTGTCAGAATCAGACTGGAGAAGGGAATAATGTTTAAGTAGAATACGACGGACAGTCGAGTTATGGGGATGGAAGGTAAGAACCAGTTTAACCCTATCAGAGGAGGAGGACGAACCCTGGGAATTATTCAATGTATCAAGGCGAGATAGCTGGCGTACACGGAGCCAAGCCAATGAAAGAATGCTGTCAGGGAAGGAGCGTCTACGGAAGAACTCAATCATCTCAGAGGATTTGTCGAGAAAATCGTCGTCATCGCTACATAAGCGACGAAGGCGAAGAAGCTGTGAGTAAGGTAGAGAGTTACGACAGGCGGGAGGATGAGAAGAAGTGTAGAGCAGAAAGCCATGTGCATCAGTGGGTTTGTAGTAGACTGATGTGCTGAGGTATAGGGGATGAATGGTGACAATGATGTCCAGGAAATGGACAGAGGTGGTGGAAATGGTAAATGTGAATTTAATAGCGGGGTTGAAATTGTTGATGAAGTTGATGAAGCGAGACAGTTCTGCTTCTGTCATGTCAGTAATGCCTATCCCATCATCAATGTATCTGTGGAAAAGAGATGGGAATGGGCCATCGTAGGTAGACCAAACTAGATGTTCTAGATGTCCCATGAAAAGACAGGCATAGCTAGGCCCCATCTTAGTGCCCATGGCCACACCACTGATCTGATCGAAGAAATGTCCATCGAATTCAAAAGAGTTGAGTGTGAGCACCAGTTCAGCAAGGCGGATAAGGGTAGGAGTAGATACAGAAGGATGCGGACTCTTGTCCAGAAAGAACTGCAATGCCCTAAGACCATCGGCATGTGGTATAGGCGTGTACAGAGAGCAAACATCAAGCAAGAACAGACGATAGGTGCGATCAGAAGACAAATGCACAGAAGAAAAAATAGTGAGAGCATGCTTGGTGTCTTTCAAGAATGAGGGCAGTGCCTCGACTAAGGGCTGCAAAATACTGTCGAGGAAATCAGAGATGCGCTCTGTAGGACAAGAGCAAGCTGAGACAATAGGTCTGCCGGGATTCAATTCCTTGTGTATTGAATTTTCAAAAGTAGATGTAACAAATGGTCATCATCACTTGTGATGGACGAACAATAACAACACATATGTAAAATAACAAGTACCAACGAAGAAGATAACATGAACGACAAATTGAACGAACTACTCTTTGGAGACGACCAAGTACTAATAACGACATCAGAAGAACAATTGCAAGAACATATGAACAAACTCCACACAACATGGCAAAAATTCAACATGAAGATCAATATTGAATGATGCAGACACAGATTCGTTGGGCAGGTCATTTGGAACGTAAGCCAGACCATCGTCTGCCAAAGATATTTCTTTATGGTGAGCTGGAGATGGGTACGAAATCTCAAAGTGGGCAAAAGAAGCGCTATAAGGACTCGTTAAAGACCTAACTGAAAGCCTTACATGCCCGAACTGTCCAAGGACATTTACAGCTCGAATAGGGCTCATTAGCCATCTATGAAATATTATTGCACAGTCATAATTATAACTGAATTTTCATAAGTGGATGTAAAAAAGTGGCCATCATCATCATGTGATGGACGAACACACATACCAAATAGATAATATAACACGATAATGTTTACGATCAAGTAAAATAAAATAACAAAAACATGAGATATATGAATACGAAGATTCCCCCTCCCCCACTTTTTTTACGCACAGCTGGGATGTGAGATATATGCACCATTCTGTCTGACACTTCAGAACTTAGCATGGCTTTTATGTCACTCTGACCCTCGATGGGATGAGATACAACCTCCTTAATCGCTTCTTACAACATACATGAAACCTAAACAGTGTAATTAATATTTGCTCCCCTCTCGCGGCTCGCAATACATGGGTAGATCTCCAGGATATGGTGTGCAATGTCACGAAAAATGTGCTTGTCATAAATACGCATATATCGCCGCTTTACATCACAACTACAGCACAGAGTAACTGTCCGTCATTAGATGGCGACTTGATGAATTTTTATTCATTCATTTACCGGAACATGTTATCACCGGAACTAGTGAAAAATCTTATAGGATGTTCGGCGCATACGGTTGCGTCTGTGTGTCTCACCAATGGCTCACTAGACAAACCAACCGTGCAACAGAAAACCTTAGTAGGTGGCATGCCTTTATATTTAGGTTATCTTCTTATAGAAGCCTCATGACACGTCATCTATACAATCCCGTAGTCGTAACCTTCGATAACAGTTATATGTTGTTCCGGCAGGCCGACGTTGTGCTTGAACTAATTACGGGCACGGCATGGGATGCCGGAAAAACATAGAAACCTGTCGCAAGGGCCAGAGTTGGGACCTGATGTCGACGTCTGTTTCGACGGCATTAGACTCCAAACACCATCGAGTCGGACGGTTGCTGGAACAGAGGGCGGAGCACTTATAGTAATACCCCACGTGCTGTGAGGCCAGTTTATAATCAAGAATCAAGTATAGGATGTTCGAGCACTGGCAGTTATAATGTCGCCAATAAAAAAAGGATCTCAGAGGATTGACTAAATAAATGTTGGTCGATTTACCGTTTAAAATAAACACAACTGAATTTCTCGTCATGGCGGCTGTTTTATGCATTAATGACATAATATAACAAAGAGCCATCATTGGAATGCTAGTATTGCTTTGCTGAGAACGAGCCACACACAACCTACGTCAAACACAAGAAAGAACAAGAGAAATAATCTCGAATCTTGTATCCTGAGACAAATAGGCTTGTCATGTTCTAGCAGAAGAAAAACACATTATCGTGTGAAAACAACCCGCGAGGGTATTCATTTTCTCATGAGGGTATTCAGCAGTATTTCTTGTTCTCATTTATTGTCCCTACGTGGAAAATATCCTCTGTTCGTGGATGAGAACACTGGGGGGTCAATATCTGATTATCACAATTTATGCGCATATTTCGGGTTGTTCTCTAGCTTAAGCCGTCTGTTGTGTGAAAGATTGTTTGAATGATAAAACGGTGAGTGGCAATACAACTCAAATCTCAGGTACTTAGCGTGGACCAAGAGGTTTACGTATTGTAGGCTGGTACAGAAGAAAAAAAGACTTCAGATAAAGTCAACGTTAGTCTGAATTCTGACGGAGCTGAAGTGATATATGAAAGTTCTTTTGGAGAATTCTCGCAGAAATATGAAGCTTTTGCAGATATTTAATTCAGCCTTGGTGTTGCATTTCACTGCTTAGTTCACACTGTGTTTCATTTCACTACAGCTTAGTTCACAGGAAGTGTTCCATTTCACTATGCTTATTTCACCCTAAATGTTCATTTCAATAAGCTTAATTCACCCTTCATGTTTCATTTTGCTAAACTTATTTCACCCTAATGCTCCATTTCACCAAGGTTAGTTCACCCTAATTGTTTTTAGTGAAATTTAGTGTCTTAGTTCACCTTGACGTGATTCACATCAATAGAACATAGACACAGTCAAGGTACTGTGTTCGATCCCCGACTCAGGCAAGTGTGTATCCGGACCATTCAGAAATCAATGGTAAACTGCTGAACATATTTATATCGCCTAGATAATCACCACCGCTAACAAATTCTGTGATGATAGCTACTTCCTGAATAGGATATTCTACCAAATTATTATTATTTTTAACATAGATCCCATTCATATTCATAGAAAATACAACTTACTTTTCATGATATGACGTTTTAGTTCATCATTCATGCTTATTTTCTGCTTGAATTCCAATCATCTTGTTATATTTTTTCTCCTGTACTCAAGCTCTATCTATTCATCACACTTCTACCTCCTCTCTCTGACAACAGAGCATCCATCACGTGCCTTTTTTCTATCTAATATTGTATGTACATTTCTATGTCTATATCACAATTATAGCAAAGATTGATTACAATTCTCATTTATTTGCCCCTGTGGCAAGTTCCTAGTTTACTCTGTCTCTAGTTCACGTTAAGTACCAGTATGTGGATTCAAGAATTATGGGGTCGATCTAGAAGTGGTACAATTGAGTACTGTTTTTAAAACAACTTCAAACTACATTGGTGGTTTTGCCCTGTTGTATTTGTGTTGTGTTACTTGTATTTTGTCATGCATTTGCTAAAACTAGAAAATGACATTTATGAATAATGAGATGAACGTCAAGTCTGAATCTTAACTGCCTATTATGAAGATATTAACGATTGCCGCATTTGTAATTGTGGGAAACTGATGGTCCACTCATGGTCTCTGGGCATAACGTCATCTTTATCCAATTTAAACACGGTGGTAACATATCGCCTGTCCACTTTACACCAGCAAGCATTTGTCAACATCAAACGGATCTTGAATGACTTCACATTTTTTTTCTATCATCTCACGAGGTCAATTTGTGATTATATGAAATTACGATCTTTAAGCACATTGTTTGAGTATAGCCTATCGTAAGATCCGGTACGAAATTATGTGTCTTGCTTACAGGGCTGTAGAAACGCTTTCCTTAAAGGGGAAGGTGGTTACCCTTAAAAAAGGTATTCGTGATATTTTCGTTTGAAAATTGCTTTACGTGATGATATGGGATCAATATGAAAATTCGCCAAGGGGAGGCGGGTGGTTGGGGGGGGGGGGGTTTACACACAACTTGGATAAGTTCCTAGCATAGTGCTAAAAGTAATGTTCTGTTTTGCTAAATGAGGGATTTGAACATCCCACCCTCTCTCTCCATTTTCTACGGGCCTGGCTGCTTCTAAAATGTATAATGTAATATTTAAATAATGACTATAAATGTAAGTAGTTGCCAGCGTGCGGTAGCGATCATACCACTGTAACAACTGTGAGATATCACAGACATCATCTTAATTATCATGTCAGTTGAGCTGAATGGTCATCGTCGACTCCGACTGAAGACCAGCGCTATAATTGTAACTAATTGTTGATTGGTTGGTTGCTGGAGAAGTGGTCCGTGGGTTCATGTCATTATAGATGACATATCCAATGCAATCGTGTAATGAATATATGTATGTGTTTGTGGGCTGCTGTTCTGTTTAGTATAAGGTGTTCCATTTCTCTCTCTTGAAGTGAGAACTCTCCAATATCAACCAGCACCATTAGAAATTTTTTGATTAACCAGCATCGGACATTCAAAATTTGATGATGAACCAGCCCCGGACATTCAAAATGTGATGATCAGCCAGCACTGGACATTCAAAATTTGATGATCAGCCAGCACCGGACATTCAAAATTTGAGGGTTTGTGATCTCCCTAGCGTAATGGATAAGCTGTTCGTCTTGTGTTCAAAAGATCGTGAGTTCGAATCCGGCTCGTGTCGTCTTGTTGACAAGGTGGAATTTTTCGGGGATCCCTGTGGATTATCACTTGAAGCTACGGAGTTACGTGTTATGAGGTGTACTCTCGGCATGTGGTGTGCCGCTTCGTTGAGAGTGACGGAGTACATATGGGAAATCCAGTACAGTAAAGTCAATCCTCTAACCTCTTTCCCTTACACAAAATGTATATCTATTTAACAGGAGTAGATAAGTATACGCGATTATATACTATAATAATACTTATAGAGACGTGTATACTTATCCAGTCCCGTAGATAGGTGGAGCGGTTGGGGGTATCCCCTCCCCCTCCCCCTTTTAGCAACAAGGTAATCTAATATTCACCAGAAGGCAGACGAAAACGTATAAATGACCTTGTATTTTTAAGATGAATAATAAAGCCACTAGGAAATATATCTACGGTCCTGTGCCTATCTAAGTGTCATCTTCTCTTGTATTCTCGATTCTCTATTAATAATAATACAAATGTTAGAAGATATCCGACATGGTGGAGTGTGTCACAGTATCAAACTGTCAGAGGATATCCAACATGGTGGAGTGTGTCACAGTATCAAACTGTCAGAGGATATCCGACATGGTGGAGTGTGTCACAGTATCAAACTGTCAGAGGATATCCGACAAGGTGGAGTGTGTCACAGTATCAAACTCTCAGAGGATATCCGACATGGTGGAGTGTGTCACAGTATCAAACTGTCATAGGATATCCGACAAGATGAAGTGTGTCACAGTATCAAACTGTCAGAGGATATCCGACAAGGTGAAGAGTGTGGTTGTAACAAACTGTCAGAGGATATCCGACAAGGTGAAGTGTGTCACAGTATCAAACTGTCATAGGATATCCGACAAGGTGGAGTGTGTCACAGTATCAAACTGTTAGAGGATATCCGACAAGGTGGAGTGTGTCACAGTATAAAACTGTCAGAGGATATCCGACAAGGTGAAGAGTGTGGTTGTAACAAACTGTCAGATGATATCCGCAAAGGTGGAGTGTGTCACAGTATCAAACTGTTCGAGGATATCCGACAAGGTGGAGTGTGTCACAGTATCAAACTGTCAGAGGATATCCGACATGGTGAAGTGTGTCACAGTATCAAACTGTCATAGGATATCCGACAAGCTGAAGTGTGTCACAGTATCAAACTGTGAGAGGATATCTGACAAGGTAGAGTGTGTCACAGTATAAAACTGTCAGAGGATATCCGACAAGGTGAAGAGTGTGGTTGTAACAAACTGTCAGAGGATATCCGACAAGGTGGAGTGTGTCACAGTATCAAACTGTCATAGGATATCCGACAAGGTGGAGTGTGTCACAGTATCAAACTGTCATAGGATATCCGACAAGGTGGAGTGTGTCACAGTAACAAACTGTCAGAGGATATCCAACAAGGTGGAGAGTGTGGTTGTAACAAACTGTCAGAGGATATCCGACAAGGTGGAGAGTGTGGTTATAACAAACTATCAAAGGATATCCGACAAGGTGAAGAGTGTGGTTGTAACAAACTGTCAGAGGATATTTGACAAGGTGAAGAATGTGGTTGTAACAAACTGTCAGAGGATATCCGACAAGGTTGAGGCTGTGGTTGTAACAAATTGTCAGAGGATATCCGACAAGGTGAAGAGTGTGTCACAGTAACAAACTATCAGAGGATATCAGACAAGGTGGAGAGTGTGGTTGTAACAAACTGTGAGAGGATATCCGACAAGGTGGAGAGTGTGGTTATAACAAACTGTCAGAGGATATCCGACAAGGTGAAGAATGTGGTTGTAACAAACTGTCAGAGGATATCCGACAAGGTGGAGAGTTTAGTTGTAACAAATTGTCAGAGGATATCCGACAAGGTGAAGAATGTGGTTGTAACAAACTGTCAGAGGATATCCGACAAGGTGGAGAGTGTGGTTATAACAAATTGTCAGAGGATATCCGACAAGGTGAAGAGTGTGGTTGTAACAAACTGTCAGAGAATATCCGACAAGGTGGAGAGTGTGGTTGTAACAAACTGTCAGAGAATATCCGACAAGGTGGAGAGTGTGGTTGTAACAAACTGTCAGAGGATATCCGACAAGGTGGAGAGTGTGGTTGTAACAAAACTATAGAATGACAACAATAATGATAATATATTACTGCCATTGATTACATATAGAACTAATATATAGTAAAAATATCAAATGCAATATCAATGAGAAATAGCAAACACACTAAGTAACAGAGAATTTGGTCACGATAGTCTGTGACCTTAATCAAGAAACAACTACTAACTAGAATTACACACCAACAATACGATGAATACAGTGAGATGGTTTTACAGCTGTGACATTATTGTTCATTCTTCTTCAAATACAACGTTGTGGATATACAATCATCACACTGTATTGATCACGTTCGTGTTTGTTTCTTTATAAATATTCATATTGGACTATAACGTGGAAAAGAATTGTTTGTTTGTGGTTGTTGTTTTTGTTTTTGGACATTTTGTATGTGTTTTTTGTTTGTTTATTTCTCATTGACATTATTTGTGCGACTTTGTAATTATACTAGTAAACAGTGATCAAAATATTTAATCATTATTATTAGATGGGTGTTATCTAGGGCCGTAGTTATGTTCTCCTTAAGGAGTGGGGGGGGGGGGGGGTGGAGGCGGATGGTTATCTACATAAAAGGTCATTCGTACATGATCTACATTCGTACATGATCTACATTTCTACATTATGTACATTCCTACATTATCTACATTCCTACATTATGTACATTCCTACATTCCTACATTATCTACATTCCTACATTATCTACATTGCTACATTATCTACATTCCTACATTATCTACATTCGTACATTATCTACATTCGTACATTATCTACATTCGTACATTATCTACATTCGTACATTATCTACATTCGTACATTATCTACATTCCTACATTATCTACATTCCTACATTATCTACATTCGTACATTATCTACATTCGTACATTATCTACATTCGTACATTATCTACATTATCTACATTCGTACATTATCTACATTCGTACATTATCTACATTATCTACATTCCTACATTATCTACATTCCTACATTATCTACATTCGTACATTATCTACATTCGTACATTATCTACATTCCTACATTATCTACATTCGTACATTATCTACATTCGTACATTATCTACATTCCTACATTATCTACATTCGTACATTATCTACATTCCTACATTATCTACATTCGTGCATTATCTACATTCGTACATTATCGTGCGTGTGGTCTGCCTTGTGATGCTCTTTTTGCAAAGAATCGATAGGGCGGGTGAGACGAGGGGTGGGCTTTTCTTTCACTGTTCACCAAGTTCTTAGTATTAAAAGCTATATTCCAATCTGCTAATGGGGGGGGGGAGGAGAGGTTAAAACTCCCAACCCCCCCCCCCCCCCAGTCTACAGGCCTGTTGTTCGTTATCGCTTGTGTTTACCGCAACTCCTACTTCACGAACAGTCTCAATGTAATCACTGTAAGCCACCTTGGTTTTACCTCAGCTACTTCTGCTCCAAGATCACAGCATGGATAGTCAGATAGCTGCACAATGCCAAGTGGGAGTTGATAATATGAAGTGGCTGCTCATTGACCAGATTGTCAGTATTGTCCTCGCCGTGATACAGTTACCCTCCAGCTAGAACAAGGCAATTAAGCTCCAGTGAAAATATATCCTGAACTTTTGTGCAGGTAAGTTGGATTGTGTTCACACAAGACTGGAGAATGGTGTGTTTGCACGTGTAAGATACCTTGACAGAAGTCGAACGAGCTGTTTATGCCTGGATCTTTATCTATGAACTGGGGGAGCAATAAATTATCCATATGAATAAGACAAGTACCCTTTTGACGTGAAACTTGACAACAATGATTAATCCATGCACTTAATCCAAGGATTATTGCTGAACCGAGTAGAAAGCCATTGAGAAGATGGAGATATGATTGAAGAGGAAAAACGGGAAATATAAAGCACAAATATTATATTTATATCGTAGATCAGGACCGTAGATATGCTTTCAGTATGGAAAGTGGGAGGGTTACTTTAAAAAAAGATGGAAGTCATCGGTTGTTATGTCCATTGGAAAGCAATTCTCCTTTTTAAAATAAAAATGTTATAACTTGTCTGTGAAAACCCGTTAAGGGAGCGGTGTTACCCACCTTTTAAGTACATTTCTCGTAACAAAACTCATAGTCTGATTTACTAAGAAGGGGTTTTAAACCCCCTCCCGTACCTCATTATCTACGGCCGTGTCTGAGTTTTTCAACGGTTTCTCTGTATGATTAATAAACGCCTGATGTGATATTCGAACACACACGATCTGACTGGCGTCAATCAGGACCAGCAATCTACCATTTCTGCACTCGATATTGTAATCTACAAGATAGCCATGATAATGAGGTTTATTGTCACCATATGTACTCAGTATGTATACAGAAAGTCAACTCGGTCTGTGCAAATGTCTGATCTAAATATATTCACTTTCTGTCTTGTGTATTCTGGTTTACTGATTGCATTGTGTTTCCTTGAGAAAGACCATACGGTTGAAACGTTGAAACTGTTTTGTCTATTGGTATGTGTATTGTTTTATACCCTTACACATACCGTAGAATGATAATATGTACTTTTACTGTAGAGCCGATAAACCTTGTATTTTACAATCGTACTATTGTAGCGTTAGTACTATTGTAGCGTTAGTACTATTGTAGCGTAATTATTATTGTAGCGTTAGTACTATTGTAGCGTTAGTACTATTGTAGCGTTAGTACTATTGTAGCGTTAGTACTATTGTAGCGTTAGTACTATTGTAGCGTAAGTACTGTTGTAGCGTTAGTACTATTGTAGCGTAAGTACTATTGTAGCGTAAGTACTATTGTAGCGTTAGTACTATTGTAGCGTAAGTACTATTGTAGCGTAAGTACTATTGTAGCGTTAGTACTATTGTAGCGTAAGTACTATTGTAGCGTAAGTACTATTGTAGCGTTAGTACTATTGTAGCGTTAGTACTATTGTAGCGTAAGTACTATTGTAGCGTAAGTACTATTGTAGCGTTAGTACTATTGTAGCGTTAGTACTATTGTAGCGTAAGTACTATTGTAACGCGGAAAAAAACATCATTTTATTTTAGTTTATTTGTGATTCTCCATAGATCTTTAAAAAATAGCATAAAATTAGCCAAAACTGTTCAAAAATAGAAGTGATCAGTTTCTATTTTCGTTATTTTTATCGTTGGTAGCCTTCCCCCTTTTATTTTGTTCCCCACAGTCGTATCACTGAGTATATGAGCTTATATGGGCAGTGGTGAGCTGAAATAAACGTATGTGGTTTGAACGTGTAACGAGACACTTCTCACTAACCAAAACCATTTTGCAAGGAACAGTCGAGGATGGAAGAAGAATTGACAGCAAAGAAAATACTAAATTACCAACATTAAGGAATGGTCTGGGCATGTTTTTCCGCACCTCTGAATGGCTGAGAGTATAGATGTGTGGAGAGCTTTTGTTGCTGATGTATCCAGTGTAACGCCCCTACAACCATGATGGATTGTTTCTCATTATTATTATTATCATCATTATTATTATTATTTATTATTATTATTATTATTATTATTATTATGGTAATTCATCATCAGGTGCCGTCTCCGTATCGAAGGTTGGTTGTAATGGACCTTCAACATCTGTTTCTTGACTTGATGGTTGCACTCTGCTAGACTATACCTGTCAATCTCTAGATATGTCCTGTGCGCTTGTATTTCTGTTTACATTACGTCACCGGTGTCCCTTAATTCTGAGGTCAAGTATTGCCTTCAACAAGATGTCATGTGTGTTGCGTGCAAAATATTGTATTTGTTTGCATTTTAAATTTCCTTTAATAATTATATTTTTCTAAGCAGTGTTGTCAGAATCACTGAGTCCGTTTTCTTCTCTTTCCATGAAATTTTCCCGATTCTTCTATATATCCATTTCTCAAATATATATATATATATATATATATATAAATATATATTCTGTCCTCTAGTTGTTTATTCATTGTCCATGTTTCTGCGCCACCCATTAATGTGGAATAAATCTAAAATTGTATAATTCTCATTTTTAGTGCGTTTGTAATTTGTTTAGATGTTACTATTTTCCTCATGTCATTGAAGGTACTTTTAGCCATTCCTATTCTCTTTTTAACTTCTGTTTCACATCTGCCATCATTTGTGACTATCTGTCCGAGATATTGGTAATGTTCTGCTTGTTGTAATGTCTCTCTATACATGTTTATGTTTAGTGTTTTCTTCCTGTATGATTTTTCTATTATCATAGTTTTTCTTTCTTGGGTGTTTTTGTGATTAATCAGGCAAGTAAATCATTGAAAAAAACAACAGATGATGAAGTAGATAAAACATTGATAGATACATTTAAAACAATCGTCCTCGGTGATACATTCAACCGTTGTAACAATCATCATTGCTGATATTGATACATTCAACCGTTGTAACAATCATCATTGCTGATATTGATACATTCAACCGTTGTAACAATCATCATTGCTGATATTGTCTCAAACTTCAGCAACAATAGTATCCGAACTGACAATCGTTCAGACAACAATAGTGCCAAAAACTCGAACCGACAGACAATCGTTCAGACAACACCCTACTGTACTAATATTTTTGTTGAATATAGTTGTATACTCGTATATTTGTCATGTTTTGGCCACCAGTTTATTGTTTAAAAACATCAATTTATTATAAGAACTAATAATCCATGGTCTAATACGAAAGGAAAATGTCTGAATAAATTTGAAGTGAACACAATTTGAAGTGAATATAATTTGAAGTGAATATAATTTGAAGTGAATATAATTTAACTATTATGCTTGGTATGTTGAGATTCCTGGAGGTTGAACGAACCATGAGAATCACTTATTATTTAACAAAACAGCGCTGAACAGATGAAGTTCATTTAATTATGGACTTAATGTTTTCTTCAAATCGGAAATGATTGCTGTGGGTTTTGCATGACCCCTCTGACAGAAGTATTTGTTTCTATGTACACTTGATGAACTCATATCGCCTGCTCATGATACTGTTCTTGTGCACGTGCATGAACGTACTAAACACGACCGCACGTTGTTCGTCTTCCATTAATACAGGCTGAAGCTGATATTGAGAAGATTTTCGCACACGGCGTGAGTGCATCACGCTTTCTTTCATCCTCACCTTCACCGCAAGATGATTTCTTCTCTACAAACATCTCGCAGGACTACATTATTTCTAGATACAGCTCAACAAATCATCATCTGACGATCGCCCGTGCAGATCTTGTCTAAGATACACGTTGAAAACAGTCGTGACACAAAACATACATTCTCATTTTCCGAAGGCACGGGCGAGGAAATCACTCACAAGATTACCAACAATTTCTCTTCAAGTAGGAAGATAAGTTTGATGCTGACAACACATGGAGACTTTGGTGATCTTCTGTATTGCCTTATCTTTTATCTTTGGGGTCAGGCAACCTGTTACTGTTGTACACAATTATGTTATATTTAATTATCCACATTTCTCCCACACACACATACAAAACAATGTGTTTCTTCTTATTCTTCCTTATTTCACGTGAATCGCGACTGTATTGCAATAATTTTGTCTTTTGAATAAACCTCACTGTCTCTTACACACACTCATACACACATAGTTCATACACATGTCCATATATTTTTTAATGTTATTGTTTCTCTGTGCTAGTATCCTTGTCTCAACGCCTCATATTTACAACAATCTTGACGGGCATGGTGTGCATTGTTTGATTTCTGTATACATATATAATCGTATATACATATACATATATAATCGTATATACATATACATATATAATTGGCCGCTGCCCAATGAGTGTTCATTCTCATTAGGTCTATTGTCTTTCCCCAGGTGGTTTGTGATCCACTCTTGCCGTTAAGCGTAGGGGTGATCTCTGAGTCTAACAGCTGTGTCAACTTTCGACTTCGAGAACTGTTAACTCTGAGTCTAACAGCTGTGTCAACTTTCGACTTTTAGAATTGTTTCTCTGCGTCTAACAGCTGTGTCAACTTTCAACTTTTAGAACTGCTTCTCTGCGTCTAACAGCTGTGTCAACTTTCGACTTCGAGAACTGTTTCTCTGCGTCTAACAGCTGTGTCAACTTACGACTTTGAGAACTGTTTGCTCTAACAGCTGTGTCATCTTACGACTTTGAGAACTGTTTGCTCTAACAGCTGTGTCATCTTACGACTTTGAGAACTGTTTGCTCTAACAGCTGTGTCAACTTTGGACTATGAGAACTGTTTACTCTGCGTCTAACAGCTGTAAATTCCTGCATGATACATGTAGTTTATTAAATCTCAGGCACGAACATCAAAATACAAAAGAACTTCATCAGTTCTTCTATTACTGAACAGAACTTCATCAGTTCTTCTATTACTGAACAGGACTTCATCAGTTCTTCTATTACTGAACAGAACTTCATCAGTTCTTCTATTACTGAACAGAACTTCATCAGTTCTTCTGTTACTGAACAGAACTTCATCAGTTCTTCTATTACTGAACAGAACTTCATCAGTTCTTCTATTACTGAACAGAACTTCATCAGTTCTATTACTGAACAGGCCTTCATCAGTTCTTCTATCACTGAACAGGCCTTCATCAGTTCTTCTATCACTGAACAGGACTTCATCAGTTCTATTACTGAACACAACTTCATCAGTTCTTCTGTTACTGAACAGAACTTCATCAGTTCTATTACTGAACAGAACGTCATCAGTTCTATTACTGAACAGAACTTCATCAGTTCTATTACTGAACAGAACTTCATCAGTTCTTCTATTACTGAACAGAACTTCATCAGTTCTTCTATTACTGAACAGAACTTCATCAGTTCTTCTATTACTGAACAGAACTTCATCAGTTCTTCTATCACTGAACAGGACTTCACTGTGCCGCATCACGCAGAGAGCGAGATGTATTTCTTCGCTGTTCTTCTGTACCCATAAGTTGAATAAACACACTAAAAGAAAAAAGCTCCGGGTGGAAGAATTTCACGGATGATTTGTCACAGAGTCTGGACCGCCAGTATTTATAGAGTTTGTCGAACGAAATGAAAGTTTTTTTGAAGAAATGTACTTCCAGAAATCATGAGTTAAGAGTGCCAGATATATTCTAATCTTTGACACACCGCACCTTGGTACAGTTATAGTGTGTATTGTTCTTGGTACAGTTATAGTGTGTACTGATCTTGGTACTGCCACAGTGTGTACTGACCTTAGTACAGTTATAGTGTGTACTGATCTTGGAACTGCCACTATGTGTACTGTCCTTGGTACAGTTATAGTGTGTACTGACTTTGGTACAGTTATAGTATGTACTGATGTTGGTACAGGTCTGCTCTTTTCACTGTTGGGTTCCAGCCAGACCAATAGTGAAATAAGCATCTTTTTTGAAAAATGTATTCCATTTTATCGTTTCACTCAATAAAATCGTCACTTTTCAATCCACTTTCCACGTTATGTCTGTCTTCTCTTACCTTGTTGGGCTCTTCCAGCGTTGATATTTCTCTTCCCCATGACATGTTTGATACCACGCTGTTACTTCTTTCTCGTACCAACGTCACGTGTTTTTTTAATGTTTAGTATGTTGCTTCTTTTGTTTGTTGTATTTCGTCCCGATAAAGGATTTTAATCGAAACATCTTCTGTCTCCTAGCTAATGTATTCTGTTTACAGATATTGGTAACATGTGCATTTGTTTATGTTCATTGTTACGTTTACCTCGTGTTACCCTAGCCCACACATTTACAGTATCCTAATTTTTCCCGACACCTAAGACATATCTCTTGATAATCTACCATACAGAACTAACTTTCATTCCAGTGTCTATCGTAGGAAAGTTATAACGACACTGTTCCAGCCAACTTTACCGAGGTCAATTTCCACTGCAAGCATTTTCTCATTCGAACTTAGTCATGATTAGCAACCTTGCATGTAAATATGGCATCGAAATTGACTTTAGATATTTTTTTAAAACAATGCTAGGTTTTTCGTTATACTCACTAACTTTATTTTCTACTTTTAAAAATAACAAGAAAGTATTCAAAAAACAATAAAAGAAATGTGAACTCGCTTCCTTCTTAGTCAATGTTGCATACAAAATATTATCAAAGAGGAAGTCAAGGAATACCTTGATTTACCTTTCGGCTAATTGTTGGTAAATTCACTAAAAACATTATTATTATATATCTTGAATACAATGATAGATTTATATACTTGTGTACGATCATTAAATCATTAGGGGTGATGTGGTCAGTAGCATATTCGGCTATTTCCTGTACATAATTTTAGCTCTGTTGTCTATCAGTGATACGCCTCCTTGTGTGAGAAATTGTCTGTCTGTCAGCCATGTTTTCTCTCAACTGTCATTATGTCTTCCCAATGTCTGTCACTCTGTCTGTCAATCTCTCAATGTCTGGCATTCTGTATCTGTCTATCTCTCAATGGCTCTGATTATGTGTCTGTCTATCTTTCATTGTATGATATACAGTTTCAGTCTATTTTTTCTGTATCCACCAGTCTGTCTAGCATACTTGTCTTGCTAATCAGAATACATCTACGTTCATAAATATCAACATATACACGAATGTATTTTCCACCAAACAGCTTGTAGACAGCTTCAGAACCGGAAAATCTACTACAGAATTTCAGAGAATGTGAGCCATAATTTATGACCTCTAGTTAAAGGCAAGAATTATTGCCTGCTCCAAGCATAGAACTCTCTCGCTAACTGTGGTCATGTGTTAGAACGATTAACATACCAGTGAGATGCTAGCCGACATTTTCAGTCAGTACATTGAGCATCCAACCCGTTGTGGATATATTATATGGATTGCAAGAAAGAGTAATCCGAAATATGTTAAGCCTTTTTCGAGGAGTATGGACAGCAGCATTGACACAAATAATAGCTAGAATTTGATGCATATTTTTCTGCTATCAAATACTATAAACGATGTCTGATGTAGTTAGTATTCATTGACTTACTGTTCACGATGTCTGATGTATTTAATATTCATATACTTACTGTGAATGATGTCTGATGTATTACACAAAACATCACATTTCGTCTGTAAATACGAAGTTCCGCTCCATGAACGTGTTCTTTTTAACGTTCATAGTTTTTAAATAATTGTCACGTCGTAGTTATTTAGTAGTTTGTTAGGTGGATTCCTAATCCCGGAACTACGCTACGCAGACGACACAGTACTTCTTTCAAACGATATAAAGGGATTGGAACAACTAATCAAGAACAAAAAGAAATATAGCGAAGCACAAAATTTGTATTTAAACACGCAGAAAACAAAAATCATGTCAACAGATATAACAACACAACAACCAAAAATCAAAATAGACAATACCGAGATAGAATGTGTGGATAAATTTGAATACTTAGGAGCAAACATCAACGGTGCAGGAGACTGCATGGCAGAAATAAGGAAGAGATTGGCAATGGCACATTGCAAAATAACACGGCTGAAAAACATATGGAAAAACAACAAAATAGAAACGAAAGTGCTAATGTTACGAACTTTTATTTTTCCGGTTGCAACATACGGCTGTGAAACATGGACTCTAAGTAAAACAGCGGCAAAGAGGATCACCGCCTTCGAGCTGAAATACTACAGAAAGATACTTAGAATATCATGGAAGGATAAAATCATAAACTCAGATATTATAAACACATTGAATATTTCAGAGTGTTGGTTACTAAACATAATAACAAAAAGAAAACTACGCCTGTTTGGTCATATAAAGAGACATAACTGTTTAGAAAGACAAATATTGGAGGGAAGAGTACCTGGGTAGAGGAGAAGGGGCAGACCAAGAAGACGATGGACTGACGACATTAAAGATAACATGAATACATCGCTAGAAAATGCAAGCCACATCGCCCAAGACAGAGAGAGGTTCAGAGAGTTCATTGGGAAGACAACGTTCTGGAAGGAATACGTCACATGACACATTGTGACGTCATTCTGCCGATTCATTTCTATTTAACAAAATGGCTGCCGTATCAATATCGTCGAATGATAAGGAAGCAATACAGCTTGTTTTTCTTGAGATACAGATGTATAGAGTTTGGGGGTTATGGGTGCTCGGAATAGAATTTGATCTTGCTCTACCCCCCCCCCCCTGCTAAACTCTATGATCACCCATTCTCCTCCAATGTGCATTCGTGTCACTAAATCGTGTCATAATTGAATTTCCGATAGCATTTACCATTTTGTTTTTTCTGGCGATACGGTCTACTAATGACGTAATTTCATTGACGGCACGGCACGTCAACTGTGCGCACAATAACACAGTGGGAATGAATGTATGCATAATATATAAATTTGTTCACATTCTGTAAGCAGGCGAAATATGTGGTAGACACGCGTTCAAGAAAATGACCAACATGAATTAGTATATACCAGTTGTCACATCTTGTCTCAATGTCTTACTCTGTATTCTTTCCAATAACTCTCATGGGATGACGAAGAGATGGCGAACATTGCACTTTTGTGACACGCTTCTATGTGACGGAGAATATTACATGTGCCATCACTGTGGGTGAGTTCATTAAATTTGACAGAAGAATGATGAGATGGTTGGCCTGGATGTGTCTCGGGCAGAACTTGGGTAATCCTGGGAAACTGGCGCGCTAGAATCCCCCCCCCCCCCTTTATGGATTCAACATGCATCCATAAATCCCACTTTACACATTCATGGATTTGATACCTTTCATGATTCTGGGTGTCACCTGTTCCACAAATGAGAGGAACCTGCGCTGTTGTCGGAAAGCTTATGTATTGTCAAGACTTCAAATTAACAGAGTACTACAAATTACAATAACTATGCCATGGTCTTGTACTGCTAGTATATTTGTCGAGTGTCCTGCCAAAGTGCTATCACGTGTAAACGAACAATGTGACGCTATCAAAGCTGTTTAAAGGTGGCGCCTCATTGTTGATATGTCTAAAAAATGAGCAACTTCTGTTATCCATTTAAAAAAAATTAAATGTTAAGACCTATAGAAAGTTTATAAGTGAATGAAGGTCCAGTATGGATGCACATGATTGTCAATCCACCAATTGAAAATAGAGATTATTGAAGTCCACAGGAAATGTTGCTTTGAATAGTGAAACACATTCAACTGACATGGTTTGGATGTGTATGGTCACATGATTCCTTCCTTGTCAAAAACGAGACTGCATGGCGCAGTTTAAAGTCAAGGAAGCAGTGGAGGACAAAGAAATGCATAGGAAGACACATTCGGAATGGGTAGGGCACGATATTTCTTCATTTATCCGCATTGTTGAACATAAATCTCGCTGAGTAAATGTTTTGTGTCCATTCATCCCAAATGGTACCTCTACCACAATGACTCTGTGTTTTGATACATCCAATGCAAACATAACATAGTTTATTACACATTGAGTCTGTGTGTTCATTCATCCCAAATGGTACCTTTACCACATTGACTCTTTGTGTTGATACATCCACTGTGGTACCTCTACCACAATGACTCTTTGTGTTGATACATCCACTGTGGTACCTCTACCACAATGACTCTGTGTGTTGATGCATCCACTGTGGTACCTCTACCACATTGACTCTGTGTGTTGATGCATCCACTGTGGTATCTCTACCACATTGACTCTGTGTGTTGATACATCCACTGTGGTATCTCTACCACATTGACTCTGTGTGTTGATGCATCCACTGTGGTACCTCTACCACAATGACTCTGTGTGTTGATGCATCCACTGTGGTACCTCTACCACAATGACTCTGTGTGTTGATGCATCCACTGTGGTACCTCTACCACAATGACTCTGTGTGTTGATGCATCCACTGTGGTACCTCTACCACAATGACTCTGTGTGTTGATACATCCACTGTGGTACCTCTACCACATTGACTCTGTGTGTTGATGCATCCACTGTGGTACCTCTACCACATTGACTCTGTGTGTTGATGCATCCACTGTGGTACCTCTACCACATTGACTCTGTGTGTTGATGCATCCACTGTGGTACCTCTACCACAATGACTCTGTGTGTTGATGCATCCACTGTGGTACCTCTACCACATTGACTCTGTGTGTTGATGCATCCACTGTGGTACCTCTACCACATTGACTCTGTGTGTTGATGCATCCACTGTGGTACCTCTACCACAATGACTCTGTGTGTTGATGCATATACTGTGGTACCTCTACCACAATGACTCTGTGTGTTGATGCATTCACTGTGGTACCTCTACCACAATGACTCTGTGTGTTGATGCATTCACTGTGGTACCTCTACCACAATGACTCTGTGTGTTGATGCATTCACTGTGGTACCTCTACCACAATGACTCTGTGTGTTGATGCATTCACTGTGGTACCTCTACCACAATGACTCTGTGTGTTGATGCATCCAATGCAAACATAACATAGTTTATTACGTTCTTTTGTCTACATCCTAGCCTGCTAATCAACAGGAATTTGAGAACAACCAAAGAAAAAAAAGAATAGCTCTGTACGATATTTCTATCTGATGAGATGGTAAAAAAATGATTTTTGCCTTGCGTACACTATTATCTAAAGAGGAAGGTCTCTACACCAATAAACATTGTCATAAAAATGAAACACAAAGTCCATTGAATGTTTACTAGATTCACAGTATTTGTACTGAAGCTTAAATATGAGAGTGTTACTTGGAATGTACGCCTTGTCGAGATCGGTAAATCACACAGCTGCTCTAACTGCTTTGATTTCATCAACTTCTAAGACATGTTTCTCATCTACAGCACTTAAATGACTCTACCAGACGTTCTGAACTTACGCACCCACTTTCCACAATGACTGTTAAGTCGGGTTCTCGAGCGTTGGTGATCTGGAAGGAATGTGAGACAACACCGTCATTAGCCACGGCAGCAGCATCTAGATGGATAAGAGAACACTAGACAACGTTCCCCGTTTTCTAAACCCGTGATCTGTTGATAGAATCTGTTAATATAACTGAGATTTGTAATACACTTGCAAAATCTGTGGTGAATGACCTTGTTTTCCTCTGTCAGTGAAACGTTTTGGGAGGTCTGCGAGAGAAAATGCAACAACATGGTAACCAATATCGTTCTAATCCAGGAACGAATGTTCAAGTCTGTTTAAGTGTCTGTCCACGCTTTGGTCATAAACTCGCTGTACAAGATTCTGCGTTATTCAATTTAACTCAGTAGTTGCTGAATTGCAGAAATTAGAGATCAGTAAGGAAATGTGATCTTTCCTCAAGTGAGTTAACATTAGCGCACCCTAGTTGTTAGATCTGGTTAGGGTTCGTTACCTCAGAAGTAAAGACTTCTGCACAGAAAGTAAAAAAGACTTTATTCATAACATTTCTTTTAATTATTGTCGTCATTTTGGATGGTCACTATTTATATACTTTTCATGACCCCAAAAAACTAAAGCCGACAACCGAAATGCATGATGGAAATAATGAAAAAACATTAGCCTTTTAGGACATGTTCACTTTCTGTACACAGGTCTTTAACAGAGCCCGGGCATGCATAATGCCGTTTATATTAGCAGACGCTTATAATTGTTCAAATAATGTACAGAACTTCTGTCAGAGTAAGTGATAACTAACTGTTTTTATATGGACGTTGACTCATAGCATACCACAAGTATATTATACAGACACGAACATTGATGTAGTTCTACCTTACACCTGCTGAATAGCTCTTTTAGCTGCGTGCTGGGTGTCCGAAATGGTTTTAAAGAAGAGCAACACTGTCATAGTTCGTTTATAAATTCTTAATCACACTTTCAAGCGAATATCTCAGAAACTGTCTTTTCGATCGCAGAGATCTTTACATGTTAGATTTGATCCGACGAAAAAATACTGTTATCATTTAGCCCATAACTGTTCTGGATTGCGCATATCGGCGAAAACCTTTGAGGTTTTTGGTTCATTGCAAATAAGTGGGGTCAAGTTTTAGATATTACAGTAAACATGTTACTGTAAAGTAATATTGAATTCGAAGACGTATCTTATAAAAAATACTTGATAGGTCAAATTGTTGTATGTGATGTCAATTGTATGTGTTATCACTCGAATGTGCAATAGTAAATGTCACTGCAATATGCAGCAGTTAGTGTGCCTTCGGTCACTATTAGACTTCAGGGTTCCTTAACTGCACTTAAATACTGTATTATTTAGATGTATTTTGTCGCCACTGTATATGTACATAATGGTATGTTCAACACTTATTTATGTAGGGGCATTTATGAGGTTTGTCCAGGAAATAATTTCTTCAAAATTCCGAATCTGAAGATTCCAAGAGGTTGATTATTTTTAATTATTGCAGAGATTGTAATCCATCTCTGTGCCAGTAGTCATTTTCCTCTCGGATAACATTGATCCAAACATTGTTTCCAAAACTGAATATCTATTTTGTAGAGGTACTTGCGTATCATTGTTTCAACTTTGCAAATTTTAAACTTGTGTTCTGTTCGACAACTTTCCATTTGATCTTAGCTCAAAGTAGCTCTATCGTGTTCAAGTGTGCGTGATACACAGGGAGTTGCAGAGAAGTGTGAACTTATTGTTGAATGATTTTATCAATATAATACAATTTTGTCATATTTGTCTTCTTCACCGGCTGTAAAAATTCGGGCTTCAAAACAGTTTCGTCGAAGTGGACATTTACATCAGTAAGCCATGTCTTAATTTAGTTTTTGTGTGTATGTTATTCATTTGGTATTTTGTCTTCCTGTGATACTGCATTGTGAATAGGAAGTATTGTGCATTGCTTAACATGATGGTCCTTATAGAATTGAAAGAAGACTGTTCTTCATCCAATGTCTGAAAATATGTCCTTTCATTTCAGTATTCTGTATATGTCGATACAGACAAAAAATGGCGTCTCGACTACTCCAGTTAATAGCTATGTTCACGCCAAGAATATTACGCCAAGAGACAACCGTAAGTCAACAACAGGGAATGTCCATCCCTAGACAAAAAGTCTGTGACGGCACGCGAGGCGGAGGAATCCACACGGATCAACGGCTCAAACGGCAAAACAGCAAAGTGTGTGGCGCACAAGAGGCAAGTTCTGGGCATAATAATGAATATTGGCTGGCCACCGTGGAAAAGACTGGGACCTTACCACGTACACCCCAAAGCCAAGCAACAGATCAACAACATCGAAAGTTTAGGAAACAACATATTAGAATAGGAACATGGAATGTTAGAACACTACACCAGTCAGGAAAACTAGAAAATTCAATATTAGAGGCAGAAGCGTTAGATGTAGATATTCTAGGAATAGCAGAGACAAGATGGAAAGATGCTGGGTACACAAGAAAAGAAAATTTTAGTTTTATACATTCAGGAGGTGATTACCATGAACGAGGGGTAGGAATACTGATCAAGAAAGAAATAGAAAAATATATCAGCGGGTACTGGACATATAATGACAGAATGATGTTGCTAAAGATCAAAGCAACACCATTTGATCTGGCCATTATACAAACTTATGCACCGACTACAGATTACACTGAAGAAGAAATAGAACAGTACTACGAAGATCTACAACAACTACTCAAACCAGTAAAATCAACAGACATTTTAATAGTCATGGCAGACATAAATGCAAAAATAGGGAAAGGAAGACATAAGAACATTGTAGGGCAATTCGGACTAGGGACAAGAAATGACAGAGGGGAAAGACTTATACAGTTCTGTGAGGAGAACAATATGATCATATGTAATACATTCTTTGAACATGAAAATAGAAGATTATATACATGGAAACGCCCTGGAGACAGAAAGAGGAACCAAATAGATTACATTATGATCAACAATAGATTTAGAAATAGTGTCAAAAACATCAAAACATACACAGGTGCAGATATCAATTCTGTCCATAATCCAGTGCTGTGCAAAATAAATGTCAAACTTAAAAAGTTAGTTCATAGAAGAGTCCAAGAACAACAGATAGACGCATCAACACTAAAACAACCAGACATACAACACAAATACCTTGTAGATGTAAGGAATAGATATGAACATCTAATGATAGAATGCATGGAACAATACAGAAGGGAAAATCCAAAGAGAGAATAGACAATAAATGGGAAAGCCTAAAGAAAAGTATTCAAACATCAAGTAAAAATTTACCAACAAGAAATACCAAGAACAAACAAACATGGATGACAGATGAAATATTAGAGAAAATGACAGAAAGAAAGAAAGCTAAAAATACGCCAAAATACTCAATTATAGACAAGGAGATACGATGTGCAGAACAGCGAAAAAACAATTGCTAGAAACAAAATGTAGTGAAATAGAGATGTCCATACAACAGAAGACAAAATTAATGCATAAGGAGATAAGGCTGATAACAAATAAGAAAAATCCTATAAATGGGGGTGGCTGCATTAAAGATAAAAATGGTAAAATAATATTTGATAAAACAGAAGCACTTACAAGATGGGCATATTATGTGACAGAACTGTTTGACGACCAACGAAACAAAAAAACCACCAATATACAACAATGTTGGACCAGCAATACTGAAATCAGAAGTAGAACATGCAATAAATTCAATAAAATCTGGAAAGGCTGCAGGCTCGGACAACATAACAGCAGACATAATAAAAACTCTAAATGAGTTTGGTGTAGATACTATCACAGAAATTTGCAATGACATATACGAAACAGGCCATATACCTAAAGACCTAACATCATCAATATGCATACCACTACCTAAGAAGCCCAGGGCTGTGGACTGTACAGAATATAGAACAATAAGTCTAATGAGCCATCTAACTAAAATACTTCTCAAGATAATACATAAATTTAGAACAAGATAAACATGGAGGTCGGTGAAGAACAATTCGGTTTTAGGAAAAACAATGGAACCAGAGAAGCTATACTGAGTATCCGGCTAGTGATAGATAAATATATAGAAGTCCAAAAAGTATCTATATTTGTTTCATAGACTGCTGCAAGGCCTTTGACATAGTCCAACATGAAAAATTAATCAAATGTCTTCAAGAAATAGGCATAGATGGAAAAGACATCAGACTGATTAGAAATTAATATTTGGAACAAACTTCATCAATAAGGTGTGAAAACAGCTAATCTCCATACATACAAATAATTAGAGGAGTAAGACAAGGATGCATTTTATCACCAAGCCTATTTAATTTCTACACAGAGAATATCTTTAAAAATATAGAAGAAATACCAGGACTCAAGATCAATGGGAAAATAATAAACAACCGTAGATGTGCAGATGACACTGTTCGTTTGGCAGGAAGTGAACATGAACTACAAAGACTAATAGATCAAGTCAATAAATTGTAATGAATATGGACTGGATATAAATATCCAAAAAAACAAATACCATGATAATTAGCAAAGACACAGAAGAACAGGAGGTGAACATAAACATATAGGGAGAGAAACTACAACAAGTAAAACAGTATCAATATCTTGGACACATAGTCACAAATGATGGCAGATGTGAAACAGAAGTTAAAAGGAGAATACGAATGGCTAAAAGTACCTTCAATTGCATGAGGAAATTATTAATATCTAAACAAATTACAAACAAGTTAAAACTGAGAATTATAAAATGCTACATCTATTCCATATTAATGTATGGCTCAGAAACATGGACACTAAATAAACAATTAGAAGACAAAATTGATGCCTTTGAGATGTGGGTATATAGAAGAATAGGGAGAACATCATGGAAAGAGAAGAAAACAAATAAAGAGGTGTTAAAGACAATTAATATGAAGAAAGAACTACTAAGACAAATAACGATCAGGCAAATAAAATACTGTGGACACATCAAAAGACATGACACCTTATTGAAGAACTTACTTGAGGGAAAATTCAAAGGAAAGCGAGCAAGAAGTAGGCAGAGATACAAGTGGGAAAGTAACATCACACGATGGACAGGTTACAGTCCAGCAGAGTGCATCACCAAGACAAGAGACAGGAGATGTTGGAGATACGTTGTAGCTAACCTTCGTTGCGGAGACGATACTTAATGATGATGATGAATATGTCTATAAATTATTGAGGAAGCGTGTTAAACTACTAACATTTTTAGAAAAACAAAAAGTTTGTTATAGTTTTGGTGTGAATCAAAAGTTGCATTCCAAAGATCCATGCGATCTAAGAGATTATTTCTGAGATATTCTCCTCCATCGGTGATTACCAATTTGTAGACGGACTTTACAACGTATGCTTGTCGCCAGTAGCGATTAAGAAGGAACTGGGTTTGATGTTTGGTTTGGCTAGATAAAATGTACCTCTCAGTAAATGGTAGGGTACGCTCCTTTCAACAACGGGCTTAGTCCGCTGTAATTATATCAGAGCTTGACAACCATAAAAAATAGCAGAGGTCACTGTTCTGGTAATTCAGCCACCACTACCTAATACGTGCTAGCATTAATAAATGAAAGTAAGTTTAGAGTTAGCACTAGCGTGTTTACGACATTTCCTTTTTCTTGGCTGAATGATGGTCTTTGATAATGAATGATGGTATTTGAAATTAATTATGGTATTTTACTGCATGATAATCTTTGATTTAATGATGTTTTTTTGACTGAATGATGGTTGACTGAATGATGGTTGACTGAATGGTGGCTTTTTGACACTTTGGAGGCGACCTGAAAGCAAGCCAGTGTGAAATTTAAAAATATTATCAGTTCCTGAACATTTCACACATGATTGCTTGCCCGGATATGTTCGCACATGATTGTTTGCCCGGATATGTTCACACATTATTGCCTGCCAGGATATGTTCACACATGATTGCCTGCCCGGATATGTTCACACATGATTGTTTGCCCGGATATGTTCACACATTATTGCTTGCCCAGATATGTTCACACATGATTGCCTGTCCGGATATGTTCACATATGATTGTTTGCCCGGATATGTTCACATATGATTGTTTGCCCGGATATGTTCACACATGATTGTTTGCCCGGATATGTTCACACATGATTATTTGCCCGGATATGTTCACACAGGATTGTTTGCCCGGATATGTTCACACATGATTGTTTGCCCGGATATGTTTTACGGAGAAAGTGCCTTCCCAGTCAGCGCTTTTCCTGCTCTTGTCTCTGTTCATTAATACTAAGGCACAGACAACGCCATTACGCCTGTACAAAAAGCAGAAATGCAGATTTTTGTCACCGACTGCTTTAGGGTCTCCCCTCCGGATTATCTGTAGGGGTTTACTTCCTTTCCATGAGACCTATCTGTGCTAACCAGTTAGGCAGTGGTAGATCTTCCACTATAATTGCACATGTAGACCACTTTCTGGTATATAGTGAAGCAATGTTCACTTTATACATAAAGCCCACAATTTCTGAATAACTTTCAAATGCTGAATTACCACCAGTAATCAAAAATGCTGAATTACCACCAGTAATCAAAAATGCTGAATTACCACAGAGTGGTACAAGGCTCGTCTGTGACGGCCAAGGTACGAATTTTGATCCCCGCCACAGGCAATTGTGCATCCGTACCATTCAGAAAGCACTGGCAAACTACTGAACGTATTTATTTTTTTGCCTAGAAAATCACTACAACCAAAAACTGTTGCATTGATAGCCGGCCACGTCCTGAATTGGATATGTTACTAATTTTTAAACAAAAAAGTCACAAATATTGGCTCCTGTTTCTATGATAATAAAATATTTATGCCTAACTCATGTGCAAAAATGCACTTCTCTTTAATTAGCGTGAGTTAACAATCAGTTAACAATCAGTTAGCAATCAGTTAACAATCAGTTAACAATCAGATGGAAGGTGTATTCAAGAAGGCAAATGTAGAGTTGTCCACGCACAGACAACATATAACAAGATTAAGACCTTCATATGTAATATATCTTGGTCAATTTAAGTGAGAAAGAGAGTTCTTAGAAGTTTTATATATATTAGCAATTGTGATATATGGAAGTGAATCTTGGATGCTCAGCAGAACAGTGATAATGTTATATTAAAGCAGCAGAGATGTGGTTTTATAGAAGAATGTTAAGAACACCATGGACAGATAAAAAAGAATAATGAAGAAATCTTGAAAGATGATAAATCCAAAATAGAGCAACTTACCCGCATCAGAAAGAAAATCCACATTTTTTACACATCATGAGAAGAGGAAAGATGAAGCACATTATAACAAAAGGCAAGTTGACAAGCAAGAGGGGAAGGAAATGACCAACCATGAAAGAAAATTCTTCATAACCCACGATTAAAGCATGGGAGAGCATCTGTATTGGGAATTATTGACAGAACATGAAATAGAAAGCTGTGGAAGGACATGATAACCAACGCCACACGGCATGACCATACGAAGGAATGCTTGACAGCGCACGAAATAGAAAGCTGTGGAAAGACACAACGCCATAGGGCATGGACCATTAGATAAAATGATTGACAGCACACAAAATAAAAGGTCGTCGAAAGACATGATAACCAACATCACATGACATGGACCATGAGAATATGGTTCAGCTTCTAGCGTGTGAAGTCATGTTTGCAAAGTGGATTTTTTTCCGAAGATCTCTGAAAATTACCCATTGAATCTACGGAGCTACGTTCCATGAATGGTACTCTCAGCAGAGACATACGGAATACATAGGGTAACTCAATCAGTAATAAAATCAATTCGCTATATTTGTTGAGCCTCGTTCATTGTGAAATGCTTAAAACTAATATTTAAAAAAATATTTATTTATTTATTATACTGTACACTTTATTGAAGTGATAGATCACATATTTCGTTGATCTTTAACTTTTTTTTTATATTAGATCCTTTTAAGCATTTTACATCATTAAAAAACATTTATGTTTATAAATGTTTGCATTTTTGCAACATTAAGTTATAAACATCATTGCGTCGCTTATGACCTTCTTTATAGTGGAAACTAGTTAAACTTAAGATTGTAAGGAAAATAGAAAAACAAAACTTAAGTTTGAATAGAGCAAAGATGGAATTACCATCATAAAATAAAAATAAAGTCAGCCTTCAACAAAATGTGCCATCGAAGTGGGAATCGTTGGGAAGAGAAAATCATGAATTTCAGTAGCGTGAAATAATCTCAAGTAATAGATGTATGTCAAGCATAAAGAAGTGATAGGACAAGATAGAGATACGAGTAAATATGAAAATTATACGAGTATTGTTCTCAACGAGTTGTTTTTTCATGCAGACAGAGTGTCAGCTCTCCGTAGATTATGTCAACTAATTGTTGCCAGTTTTTTTAACCCCTCATCTGACCACCCCTCTCCCCACACTATCTCATCAACTTTAGAGATATCACCCCCCCCCCCGAAAAAAACTAACAAATTCAATATCTGTGTTTAAAAGCAACCATTATTAGTTGCCACTCATTTAGGTATTTATGAATACTTTATGAGAAATAAATGATGTAATCACAATCACACCACTGTTACAGTAATCACAATAAATCACACCACTGTTACAGTAATCACAATAAATCACACCACTGTTACAGTAATCACATAATCCTTACTCTAGAAAGATGAAGTCAATCATGATAGTACCATTCCCTGTTACTCGTGTTCCAATGGTGGATAAAGTTTTTGGGATTTGCGGGTCGATATGAGCGATTTTCGTATAACATCGTGCCACAAACAATGTCCATATTTAGTCCTTGTTAAGCATCTTCTCTCTGCGTCTTCCTCCACCTCTCTTGCTCTTCATCTTGCCTGTTGTAACAATGTGTTCCATCTTTCCTCTTCTCATGATGTGCCAACAAAATGTGGAATGTCTCTTTATGATGTGTGTACGCAGCTCTCATTTTTGAATTAACTTCTTTCAAGATATCTTCATTGCGCATTTTTATCTGTCCATGGTGTTCTTAACATTCTTCTATAAAACCACATCTCTGCTGTCTCAATATAATATTTTTCACTGTTCTTCTGAGTATCCAAGATTCACTTCCATATATCACAAATTGGTTCTATATAACTTCTAATAACTCTTTCATAGACTACACATATCTAAATTCAATCTTTATTTTCAGAAAAATGTCATTCTAATTTTATGCCTAACCGGTTCAAGGTTAGAAGATGCCACGAGAAGACAGCTAACCCTTGTAGAGCAACCTTCTAGAGCAACCTTCTAGAATGGTTAACTCATTCACCTCGGCTATGATCTCGTTAAGCTGTGTATTTCTCATAAAATTCTGTAACATACACCACATGAAAGATCGGGAGCTTTTGATCAAACTATTCGACTCCAGAAAAAATGGAATATAGCAATTTGGCTGACATTACGAGAAGGTTTTTATTGGATGTTAGATCGAGAGAAAAAAAACTATTCATATAAATGTGTGTTTACACTGCGACATACAGAATACGCAGACTTATAAGCAGTGAATGTTTGTAATATTTGGAAACGTTGAGTTGTGTAAATATGTCAAGCTTTCTTTACTGTCGCATAAGAAGATACGCTAGTACGGTTGGTGTTCATTGTCATTCTGATTTGTTATATTTAAGTTTGTACAATAAGAGGTTCTAACAAGAGGTTTTAACAAGAGGTTCTAACAAGAGGTTCTAACAAGAAGTTCTAACAAGAGGCTCTAACAAGAGGTTCTAATAAGAGGTTCTAACAAGAGGTTCTAACAAGAGGTTCTAACAAGAAGTTCTAAGAAGAGGTTCTAATAAGAGGTTCTAACAAGAGGTTCTAACAAGAGGTTCTAACAAGTTCTAACAAGAGGTTCTAATAAGAGGTTCTAACAAGAGGTTCTAACAAGATATTATAACAAGAGGTTCTAGCAAGAGGTTCTAACAAGAGGTTTTAACAAGAGGTTCTAACAAGATATTATAACAAGAGGTTCTAACAAGCGGTTCTAACAAGAGGTTCTAAAAAGAGGTAATAACAAGAAGTGCTAACAAGAGGTTCTAATAAGAGGTTTTAGCAAGAGGTTCTAACAAGAGGTTCTAACAAGAGGTTCTAACAAGAAGTTCTAATAAGAGGTTCTAACAAGAGGTTCTAACAAGAGGTTCTAACAAGAGGTTCTAGCAATAGGTTCTAACAAGAGGATCTAACAAGAGGTTCTAACAAGAGGTTCTAACAAGAGGTTTTAACAAGAGGTTCAAACAAAAGGTTCTAACAAGAGGTTCTAGCAATAGGTTCTAACAAGAGGATCTAACAAGAGGTTCTAACAAGAGGTTCTAACAAGAGGTTTTAACAAGAGGTTCTAACAAGAGGTTCTAACAAGATGTTTTACAAAGAGGTTCTAACAAGAGGTTCTAACAAGATGTTTTACAAAGAGGTTCTAACAAGAGGTTTTAACAAGAGGATCTAACAAGAGGTTCTAACAAGAGGTTCTAACAAGAGGTTTTAACAAGAGGTTCTAACAAGAGGTTCAAACAAGAGGTTCTAACAAGAGGTTCAAACAAGTGGTTCTAACAAGAGGTTCTGACAACACTTAATATGCCGAAACAATTATTAAAGGAAGTAAAGATCAAGCAAATAAAATATTTTGGACACATTAAAAGACATGGCACTTTGTTGAAGACCTTAATTGAGGGTAAAGTCTAGTGGGTGTGAGCAAGAAGCAGGCAGTGATACAAGATGGACAGTAACAGTTTAGCAGAGTGCACCACTAAAACAAGAGACGGGGGATGTTGGAGATCTGTTTCAGCCAACCTTCGTTACCGAGACGGCACTTGATGATGATGTTTTTCTGTGTCTTATGTGCATTTCAAATTCTGTCTCTGCATCTTGTTTGCTATTTTTATTCTATTTACACATTATAAGTTTGTCCCTGTATTATATGTGGTATCTGTAAGTTTTGGCCTGTATTATATGTGGTATCTGTAAGATTTTCCCTGTATTATATGTGGTATCTGTAAGATTTGGCCTGTATTATATGTGGTATCTGTAAGTTTGTCCCTGTATTATATGTGGTATCTGTAAGTTTGTCCCTGTATTATATGTGGTATCTGTAAGTTTTGGCCTGTATTATATGTGGTATCTGTAAGTTTGTCCCTGTATTATATGTGGTATCTGTAACATTTTCCCTGTATTATATGTGGTATCTGTAAGTTTGTCCCTGTATTATATGTGGTATCTGTAAGATTTTCCCTGTATTATATGTGGTATCTGTAAGTTTGTCCCTGTATTATATGTGGTATCTGTAAGTTTGTCCCTGTATTATATGTGGTATCTGTATATTTGTCCCTGTATTATATGTGGTATCTGTAAGTCGGACCCTGTATCATATGTGTTATTTGTAAGTCTGACCCTGTATCATATGTGTTATCTCTAATGTGTCTCTATATCACATATGCTATCTCTAAGTTTTATCATATATGCTATCTCTTAGTATGTAGCATATGTGCTATATTTAAGCGTGTCTCTATATCATATGTGAAATATTTAAGTTTATACTAAACTGGACTAACGTCCGTGGTTGAAAGAAGCGTATTTTATCATAGGAGATACATTTTTAGTACCAGAAATCCCATACTAGCCGCAGAGGTCATTGGACAATTCAGGCATGTGGGTGAACGTAGATGGTGTTTCATCCACTCGTGACTGGAACAATTCGGGTATAGGGTTTACACTGTAGAGGGTGTTTCATCCACTCATGACTTTTCTAGATACTCTCATTTCAACACACGATCTTCACATCCATTTAATTTCTGCTTCCAATAAGCTATCTATTTTCCATCTAAGTACTATCCTCTTCCAATACAGCTCATGCAATACTAATTACTTTCCGTCTAATTATTAATTGCTTCTCATCTAATTACTAACTACTTGCCATCTACTTATTATCTACTTCTCATCTAATTACTATTTATTTCACATCTTCTTCTTCTTCTGCGTTCAGCATATGTGGTCATGCTATACCGTCAGGCCTGTCGTCAAGACGAAATCCACTGTCTTCTCCAGGTCATAGCGGCTGCCCCATATCTTTTGCCTCAAGTCTGTATCCTCTGGTCAGGTCTGCTGTCTCTGCTCTTTGTATGTTGGGCAATCCTGAAGTATGTGTTTTGGGGTCTGGGTTCCGGATCCACATGGACATTCATCTGTGTATGAGATCCGTAATCGGTAAAGGTGACCTAACAGTCTGCAGTGGCCACTTCACATCTAATTCCCATCTAATAACTGTCAATGTCCCATGTAATTACTATCTATTTCTCATCTGATTACTATCTATTTTATATCTAATTCCCATCTAATTAATATACATTTTATATCTACTTCATATCTAATTAATATCTAATTCTCATCTAATTACTAACTACTTCCCATCTAATTACTACTTCCCATCGAATTACTACTTCACATCTAATTACTACTTCACATCTAATTACTCCATCACATTCAGCTACTACTCCCTATCTATTATGTATCTACTTACTACTTCCCATCTAATAATTTTCTACTTTCGATCTTATTGCAACTTCTTACCTATTTCCTATCTAATTGCTACATCCGATCTAATTACTACTTCTCATCTAATTACTATACCTATCAACTTCCTTTCTAACTACTGCTTCCAATCTAAATAATAGTTCATATCTACTTCCTATCTTATTACTACTTCCCATCTAATTACTACTTCCTATCTAATTACTACTTCTTAATATTTCATGTCTACTTTCTACCTAATTATACCTTTCTTTCTAATTACTACAGTCTATCTAATTACAACTTCTTATTAAATTACTAATTTATGTCTACTTAACAACTAATTACTACTTTCTATCTAATTACTATCTGCTTCTCATTTATTTTCTATTTACATCCCATCCATTTACTATCTACTATCTACCTAAATAATAACTACTTCCCAGCTAATTACTTTCCACTTCCTATCTATTTTCCATCTAATTAATATCTTCTTTCCATCTAATTACTATCTTTTATATATTTACACATACACGGACTTTCTCATGGGATGAGCGGGGGAAGGTGTTCATCTGTAGATAAACCTAATCAGGTTATTTCTGGGCTTTAAAATTACCTCTTTTCTGCTTTTTTGTGTGGGAAAACTGATGAGTGGACTGTGTTTTGTTGGAAAACCGAAAAATGAAAGTAATTTGTGGGAAGACTGAAAGGTGGAAGTAATTTGTGGGAAAACTGAAAGGTGGAAGTAATTTGTGGGAAGACTGAAAGGTGAAAGACATTAAGGAGTTTCGAATGTGTTGAGTTCTCGGTACCAAATACTGTTGTCAGCTTTTTTTTGAGAACAATACGGGAGAGGGGGTGGTCTACTATTATTTAAACACTCAAAGTGTTGAGAAGGGGAGGGGTAGGAGGGAAGTCGTTATGGGTCGTAAGATGATGGTCGCGAAAGCACCAGATCCAACTTTGTTTTAGTTTTCTGCACTAGCTTCACTGCAGACGTTGCTTTAGCCGTTAGATTCGGCTCGGCATCATATAGCAATGCCTCTACTCAACACCTTCCTTTTGTTTCTGCCAGTCTGACACGATCTACACTTCCAAATGATATTTGTGTGATGAAATGTCTCAATCGTCTTTCATGAGCCCTGAATCTTTCATGAGCCCTGAATCTTTCATGAGCCCTGGCAATGTATCAAACAACTATTGGCTTGTTTCATAGCGACGGTGAAACTATGAAACAGAACGATGGATACTAGAAACACACATGATATCGCACAAAAATCGAGGTTTCGATTAAAAGGCCTTTATGAAGCACATGTTCACAACGACGAGTAAGAACGACTTTCTGCATGTTCAGTTGACAGTGCTAAATATAAAAACACACCAGAATAGTAAAGACTAGAAAATCAGAAGTGAAACAACGCAAACAGAAAATCGACAGAACCTCATCAAATATCGACGAGACATAGATGATGATCTTTCTAGCGGAGGTCGACAGATGCCAAAGTAGAGATGTGTGTGTGTATGTGTGTGTGTATGTGTGTGTGTGTGTGTGTGTGTGTTAGACGTTAATATTAATGACACACATGTAGAAGTGCGCGTCTGCAACCATTTCGGTAGCGATACAGACAGCAGGTAAAATTTCAAGTATGATTGATCGTTTTTAGCTTGGAGAATGATGACCACCATGCAAGTAAGAGAACATGTTCGTTCTCTTGTACGACTGACCTACTACTAGCGATATGGTTACAGCGTGACCAATCCCCAAATAAGATATAACCTCAGAATCAAAACACAGCAGTCAGCCTTTTTACATAATGTATTCAAATATTGTTCTGAGTTTTGTTGGTCACTATTTACGTAACTGGTTTAGCTCGGGTGTCGCCTATTAATTCGGACCAACGATATACACGAAAACAACTGAAAAACACGACGTGTAACAGGTTGATTCTGTTGGGTTTTTGTTCTGCTGTTTTGTCCTATCTGGCGATTGGTGGCTATTACACACGTCCACTGTTCAGTGGAGTTGGTAACACACTGAACGTATTAGCTACCAACGTCGATGCAGGATGTGTCGGGCCATTGTGCCGCAAAATAAAACGGCAACATAACTCATTTTCGTTATGTGAACTATGTGCTGCTTTAAATCTGCATCCTGCAACAAGAAATCTAGTAGAAATAATTTGCCGTGCAAAATGATCTAGTAGAAACATCCTGCTACACGAGAGATCTAGTAGGAACATCCTGCAGAAAAAGATATCTAGTAGCAAGATCCTGCAGCAAGAGAGATCTAGTAGGAAAATCCTGATACAAGAGAGATCTAGTAGGAACATCCTGATACAAGAGAGATCTAGTAGCAAGATCCTGCAGCAAGAGAGATCTAGTAGGAACATCCTGATACAAAAGAGATCTAGTAGGAACATCCTGCTAAAAGAGAGTTCCGATGAGAGTTTCTTCTTTAACTTCCAGCAGGATGTAATCCAGAGAATGACAATACGTCGCGTATTGTCATGTTTTATTACCCCAATGGCTCAACACATACGTCTTTGGTAGGCGATGAATTATTGAGGAATAAAAACGTTGGAAAAAAAATGACAAGAACACGGCATGTTTTATCGTTTATATTTTTAAGCAGATATAAGTTAACACTACGGTCTCATCCCTGTCTAGAATCTATTTAGTAAAATTTTCCAAACACTAGGGATACCTGGCGCTGAGTCGTGAACTCAAACCCAGGAAAGAGCATCTACTTCAACTAGAAAACACTTACATTTTACCAGACTATCATAAATAACTCAAAAATGAGATATGTAGTGTTAAAAGACAGAAGCAAATCTTTGATCTCACGTCACATGGTGTACCCCTGGGACGAGTGTCGATACGAACATCATTAAGACTTAACGAGAAAGAAGATTTACTGATTCAAGCGGGGCGTAATTTGGTTTTCTTCTGTTGATGTTTGTGTTGAAAAATATAATTATACAGTGTGCACTTCTCGCGTTCTCACAATCCTGTAGCTGTTTAGTTATCAAAAATTACTCTACTGGAGATGAGTTCACTTCCTGTTCCCCGAGAAATCTCCAGATAACTATTCATTTATCGTTTTCCATATGAAACTCGAAGACAAGTGCAAAGTGCTGAATGGAACAGATGAAAAAGGATAGAGCTTGTGTGAAAATTTCTTTCAAAAACGTCCAAATTGTTGACCATATTCTTTCACTGATATGTAAGAGTGGGAGGGGGTGAGCGGTAAAGAGAGTGTATATGAGTGAAAGAGTGTAGTGAACTAGAGATAGAACACGTGTAAGAAGGTATGAGTGACAGTATATTGTGAAAGTGTCAACTATATATATACAGACAGACAACCAGATAGATAGATAGATAGATAGATAGATAAATAGATAGATATATGAGAGAGAGACAGACGGATGGACGGAATGATGGATGGATGGATAGATAGATAAGTAAAGTAACCCATACCATTTATTAATGCCGTTGGGGTGTGAGATGTTAGCAATCTTATATTTCATTGGCTCTGCAAATGAGGGCGGTAGCCATCTCCTCTCCCGCGCAGTCTTTACTTCCCAGATTAATCTGGTACCCATTTTAAAGCTGGGTCGACCCGGGAGCCGTTGCCATCTGAAAAACATTTCCTCCTCAACTGGAAAATGAAATGACAGACAAATAGACAGACAGATAGATAGACAAGATGTGTGTGTGTGAGAGAGAAAGTGTGTGTTCCAAAACACGTTATCATCGTATTTAGAGCTAATATATATTGGGGCGTGTACTTTATAGAAAGTTGCTATCACTGCCACTCTGTAAACCTCTCGCATCTGTACAAGCTGTTCAGCCTCTTCCTCTGCTTTAGGAGGTCTTCGATACCTGTGTCCATCTTAGTCTTAACCTGCCTCTGAGTTTCTTGGTATCTATACCTCTCAGTAATTTGCCACTGCTTTCTGGGTCGGTTCTGGTCGCTTATCAGTTACGATCCTTGATGCGTCCTCAGTCCAATAGGGGGGTCTTCCAATTCACGCCCTTGTGGTGGTTGTCGATAATAGAATCCTGCCCCTTCTCCGCCAGCAGTTGCATGTACATTAGAGAAGGGCGTCGCCTTAAACCATTTAGTTCAGCTGACTAGCAAAAGTCGTTTCCCTAGGGTTTGTGCCACCTCTCTCTTTCTCCCTCCCTCTCTCTCTCTCTCCCTGAGAGATAAATGAGACGAAGGGAATGAATGTGTAGAATAAACTTCCAACCGTGAAATGGATGTCAATGTCTGTCAGTTTACTTCTTGAGAGTTGCCAGATGACAGACTGTGTGGAAGTATTCTCCCTCGTGGAGTACCCTATCATTTCCTTGTAGCTGATAATATCACCAACGATGGCGTAACTGCAGGCCATAAACTCATTTCGGGATCTAAGCTTGTAAATCAATGAACATAAACTCTCATTAAACTAATTCCAAATACTCAAGAGTTGTCACTCTTGACTGGGAGATCACTCTCAGCGGACTTGTTCAAGATGGCCGGCAATTTTTGCAGCGATGCGCGATATTGTGGCATCTTCAGCAAGCTTCTTCGGGGATCTTTGCAACAGAGATTACATCACAGTTAATTAGTCGAGGTGTCGGTTTCGGTAATTAGTATAAGTCGCAGAAATTATATCCTCGTAGTCTCTGCGGTAAGGCAATGAGGTTAGATAAATATGATACTTGTTAATTTATGAGTGTTCGTAAGTGCAATCAATGGGCATCGAGTTACCTGTTTCATTACATAGGGTGAAGTTGGGAATAAGGTAATGGAATTGTACTAATCGCTGCAAACATACATAGTAACACACAATAATTGATGTTTAGAACGAAGGGACTTTACCACGACTACTACCATTCCATAGGTCAAAGAGACCGAAAATGCATTCAAGAGTTGGATATGTCACGGATAAGCGCAGATGACTGACTGTAAACTAGGACATAATATTTTCTGTTCTCTGGACTACATCCTGTTAACCAGTAGATTAAGTAGGAAGCATGAGGATAAATGAAAATAATTCTTACAGCTGACAGGAATTGAACCAGGTCTGTTCTAGCAGCACCGAATCGCTTTGCAACACAAGTAAACAAGTTTTCCGTACTTGACCAACCACATCCCAAAAAAAAAAAAATGTGTTGTGTTGCAAAGCGATTCGGTGCTGCTAGAACAGACCTGGTTCAATTCCTGTCAGCTGTAAGAATTATTTTCATTTATCCTCATGCTTCCTACTTGAATTTATTTGTATAAGATATTATTTGAAGCAACATTGTTCTGTCTCTATGTTGTTTATGTTTACAAGAAGGCCTTTAGGTCCTTGTGTACGAATATGCATGTTCTGTGTTTGTGTTTCTGCGGATACTTTAATACTTGTACGGGATGTTCGTTAATGTTGTAATAGTCCTTGTTTCGATTGGTCTGTTCTCAGTGACTTGAGTACACTGGCTGAAAGTCTTGACCGCACCACATCTCTTTGGGGGGATGTGGTTGGTCAAGTACGCAAAACTTGTTTACTTGTGTTGCAAAGCGATTCGGTGCTGCTAGAACAGACCTGGTTCAATTCCCGTCAGCTGTAAGAATTATCCTGTTAACCAGGAGAGTGAGAAAAAGAAGAAACGTGTATGTTCCCTAAGGAGATAAGTCTCCAGTGTCGGTAAACAACCCCATGTGCTGGACATGCAAGGGCTTGAACAACAGTATGTTTGCTAGACTGTCCCTATCTTGATAAAAACAGTTTGATCGAAACGTCGATTTGTTCTGTTGTAGGCATTATGTAAATCCCATTGTTTCGTTCTAACTCAGAATCTCACGTGATCTCGCTTGCAGCAGGACACTGGTCCTACAAGATTTCCAGAAGGATGTAATCCAGAGAACGAGAATACATTGTGTTGCCGTTTTTATTTTACAGATGTGTTTAGTTCTATCTTTACTATTGTTTATTGTTTGTCCCCAGGTGACTGATGGTTGATTGTATCCACACTTGCCGTTAAGCGTGGGTGGGAAAGCTGTCGTTCCAATGCCAGATGTATCGCCGTGGTTGCATTTTGTCCATGTTTGTTCAAGGCTACCTTGATGTTTTCTATCCACCGTTTTCTTGGTCTACTTTTGACTTTACGCCCGGATATTCTTTTCCTATATGTTCTTATTGGTATTTGGTTTGTGTTAATTCTCATAAGGTGACCGAACCATTTTACTTGCTGTCTCTCAATATGTTATCTAGTTTAGTAACCATTGCAGCTTTTCTCAGACACTTCATTTCACATGTAACGATTTTCCTCTGCTGCTAAGCTGTTAAAGACCATGTTTGACATTGGTAGCACAGTGTTGGTATAAAAATTGTAGATATTACCTTTTTTTTATTTCAATCTTGATCTTTGGATGAAGAAGTAATGGTGAAAGTTGGTAAGTCACTGTGCTTGCTTTCTGGCACCTTGTTTCTATTTCTCTGTCTAGTCTTCCAATTTCGGAGTAATTGCTGCCTAGATATTTAAATTCTTTGGCTGGCTTCACTTTAGTGTCATCTATTTTTGTGTCCATTGGTGTTGCTGACTTGTTAATTTTCATAACTTCTGTTTTTGTACGTTCATTTTTATGTTATACTTCTGACATGCTAATAGCAGTGCATCCATGTGATTTTGCAAATTTTTCTCATCTTTGTATATTAGACTTTTATTGTCGACAAATAATAGTTCGTTGATTTCATTATTAATATTGTCATCAGGTTTATTTGAAATGTTTTTTTCTTAGTTAATGTGAGATTGTTTTAAAATTATTCTGTCCATATATATGTTGAAATGTAGGGGTGAAAGTATGCAGCCTTATCTTCTCCAGATCTTTACAAATATGTTTAGTTTTGTCTTTACTGATGTGTTTACTACTGACATGTTCAATTCTCTGTTTACTGATGTGTTTAGTTCTGTTTACTAATGTGGTTAATTCTCTATTTACTGATGTGTTTAGTTCTGTTTACTAATGTGGTTAATTCTCTGTTTACTGATGTGTTTAGTTCTGTTTACTAATGTGGTTAATTCTCTGTTTACTGATGTGTTTAGTTCTGTTTACTAATGTGGTTAATTCTCTGTTTACTGATGTGTTTAGTTCTGTTTACTAATGTGTTTAATTCTCTGTTTACTGATGTGTTTAGTTCTGTTTACTGATGTGTTTAGTTCTGTTTACTAATGTGTTTAATTCTCTGTTTACTGATGTGTTTAGTTCTGTTTACTGATATGTCTAATTCTGACTGTTCTGATATGTTAAATTCTAACTTTACTAATGTGTTTAGTTCTATCGTTACTGTTATGTTTAATTTATTGCTTGTGTTTCTAATGGCATTAACCTATAGAATAAGCTGAAAGTTTACAGAGCAGTGGTACTTCCAGTGCTGTTATACGCTAGTGAAACATGGACACTGTGTATAGACGTCAACTTCTCACAGAAAAGTTATGAAAATCAAATGACAAGACAAGATTTCGGATACCACTGTCTTTGACAGATCTGGTATTTCTAGCATTGATACTATCCTGATGCAGATTCGTTGGGCAGGGCATCTGGTGCGTAGGGCAGATCATCGCCAATCAACGATACTTCTCTATGGTGAGTTGCAGAAGGTCACACGAAGGCCCAAAAAAGCGCTACAATGACGCATTAAAGATCTCACCAAAAGCCATTGAAATAGACCAAGATACATGGCAAAAATTAGCACAATATAGAACTACTTGGCGCTCTACAGAACACAAAAAATGCTCAGTATATATTTTGCTCTTGATATCAGAACTTTTATCCTGAAATCGGGGTCTGCTATCCGTACTCTTAAACTGACATCATGATCTATTTTACCCTTTATGTTAATTTTGCATCCAGTATATTGATATAATTTTGCCTCCATTCATATTGTTTCACTGTGCATCGAATCTTGGAAGAACAACCACCACAGTAGGTAAGACTATGGGTCTCAGCAACATGCATGCAAGATCTGCAGAAGTTTGAGAATAAAAACCGAAGAAGAGAGAAGTAACAGGGCTGTACAAATGACGACAGACTTGTATGACATAAATAAAAAATGTAGATGTAAAAGTACATAGATATGTCTTATGTTCGTGAGATGAAACTTGTTGAGATATGAAGTATTGTCCTCTCGCGCCATCAGCCTTATCATCGTATGATTGATGGTCTTATGATACAGCGCTAGCCTACACAAGGCATCCCTGACGTGCTAATAGCGTTTATATCAAGTCTTGAAAACGTGGTTGACGTGTAAGACAAATGTCACCTCCATGTCAGTTAGATCAGCGGGTCTCAATTTGTGTGAGACCAGTGACAACGTATTAATAACATATGGTTGCGAAATTTGGCAAATAACAAATGCAATGAAGAAGAATTTAAATTCATTTAAACATAGATGTCTTAGAGAATTCTTAAATAGTGGGTATCTAGAACTGAAGTCATACAAGCAAGTAAGGACACTCACTACATGCATTCAAATTTTACCAGTATTGTCATGCACGGGCGTACCTTCAAATACATGCAGATAAGGAACACCAGTTGTATTTCAAAATACAGAAAGTTAAAGGCAGCAGAGAAGGAAGTCGTGGATGGAAAGGACTGAGGATGTCATACAAAGCGTGTGCAGATTACAGGATGTAGCAGCAGGTGCGGAAGGGATAAGTCTACCTACAGATTTTGAAACTTTTTTCTTCTTCAGCGTTCATTCTCAAACTCCCGCTGGATTTCTCTTGTAACAAGACAATGGTTCTAACAGATTTTCAGTTGAATGTAGTCCAGAGAATGGACATGCGTTGTGTTGCAGTTTTATTTGCGTCAATGGCCCAACACATCCGTCTTCGGCGATTAAACTTGTTTGAGAGTAGTAATATCACTTAGCAGGGAATGCAGAGAATGGTTTCCCACAGCTGTGGAGGCAGAAGTGCAGGCTTTGATCGGTGAGAATGCCAAAAAAGGGGGATGTGATTATATACTCTGATGGATCTGTGATTAGACATGTTTGCAGTGCGTGGACCTTCACAGCTCATTGCGCAGGTAAAACGATCAGGGAGGAGAGTGGGGCCTTTGCGGTTACTACGAGTAGCATGACCATGGAGACTATGGTGGTGACCAGGGCAATTGAGTGGATATGTCCACATAAGGGAACGCAGGTATGAGTATGATTAGGAAGGTACAAGTTGGTCTCGTTCGCGAACAGTGGATTGAGGCCTTGAGAAAGGCGAGGATGAAAGTGGTTACAATTATTTTCGTGCCGGGGCGTGTGGGTGCTCGAGGCAATTAAAGAGCAGATCAATTGGCGTCATGTGCGATTGTGGCACAAGACTATGGGGCAATGGATCGAGCTGACGTTTTGAACTCCTTATGAGATATAACACGCGAGAGTGAGACTAATGTGAATGATGATTCCTTATCAATGGCTGGGATTAAAGATCAGGGATTGACATGTGGTGTTGCTAGAAGTGAACATTTTCGAGGGCGCAGAAGAATGATGGTCAACCAACATAGGACCGGTACTATCAGTAAAAGTTTAATGGCGGTTTAACACTCAGTGAGAGGTCGGAGCAACTATGGACGTGTCCAGTTTGCAGTGATGATGATCCAACGACTAACTAACTAACTTTCAAAATTTATTTACTGTACGTGAAATCCCGGCACTGTGTGTTTACAACCAGCTGCAACAGTGCCGCATATCGAATTCCATTGTTAGACCTTGCCTTTTGTATCTAGATGTCTTCAACATGTGTGCCAACCGAAGTCTGGGCTTCTATTTCCATTGTTATACCGTGCCTCTTGTATCTAGATGTCTTCAACATGTGTGGCAGCCGAAGTCTCGACTTCTAGTTCCATTGTTAGATCATGCCTCTTGTATCTAGATGTCTTCAACATGTGTGGCAGCCGAAGTCTCGACTTCTAGTTCCATTGTTAGACCATGCCTCTTGTATCTAGATGTCTTCAACATGTGTGGCAACTGCAGTCTGAGCTTCGTGTCTCTTGTATCTAGATGTCTTCAACATGTGTGGCAACCGGAGTCTGGGCTTCTAGTTCTGAGTGAGAAGAATAGGGTCGTAGTCTTCTTTCCAAGAATGTCGTAGGAGGCGACAAAGTATAATTGGGGGATAGACTGAACACCTGTCATCTGTAAATAAATCATCTTTGTGACATCTTGTCTCAAATTCTTATTTTTGTTTTCTATTAAACAATCCTAATGGATGACGATGAAAGCCAGTGGATATTGAACCTTTGTCTTTTTGTGGCAGGCTACCAGGTCACTGGAATGCTAAATGCGCCATCACTGCGGATGGATCACCTTATCTAACGAAAGAGTAATAAGCTGATTGACTCAGAAGTATGTACTGTACTCCTGGCAGGGCGTGGCAATCCTGTGATAACTAGGCATTCAAAAATCTCACTTCAGAGACTAAATATGCATCCATACCCCGACCCACTACACCCTTGTACAACCATGCATTGATGTCAACCTTATATGAGTGCGGGTGTCACCTCAGTTACACAACTGAGAAGTCTAGGTGTTGCTAAGGTACATAGCTGAGAAGGCTGTATGTCGCCTCAGTTACACAACTGAGAAGCCTAGGTGTCGCCTCAGTTACACAACTGAGAAGTCTGGGTGTCGCCTCAGTTACACAACTGAGAAAAACTTGTGATTTTGTCTGAAAGGTTACGATCTATGAAGAGCTACCATCTGACAGCTGAAGGGATTATTTCATCACACTCTATTGTTAATGGTTTTTTTACCCGTTCAAACCTTTGCAGATGCATGCTTTTTCGTATGCACCTGTGCTACAAATGTTGTTATCGACCCCTGGATGCATCTGTGCTACAAATGTTGTTATCGACTCCTGGATGCATCAGTGCAACAAATGTTGTTATCGACCCCTGGATGCATCTGTAGCAGCTCCAGCTTCAAAGAATTCCTTGTACTACCTCATCCCTCCTCCCAGTTTTTGTTTCCGTTGGCCCATGATGGCAATATTACCGACATCGCGAACCATTACTCTATGCTATATGCTAAATGTTTTTTAGCTGCAAGTTAAGGTAGACTTAAATCAATTGGTCATGTACTTACCTGTAGAACCGCTTCTGTCAAGGCCTTCAAACGTTTTACTAGTCATTGCCATGAGAGCATCCAACGGATACACTGATTTGCTTCTGTTAGTGTTTGCTAATGCAGTTCGTGTTTGAGGTTCCTCGTCATCCACAGATATCTCTTCGTCGTCGTCTGAAGATGCTTCACTGGCTGTGTGAATTATCCCGGAACTTTGTGTACATGCCGTAGTTGTTTGTGATAAGTTCATCTCTAGGTCACCGTCCCAAGGCCGAACAATTTTTGTGGTTAAATTAACCGGTTTGCTTTCATAACCGGTTTGAAATATATCTCCAAGTGACACGCAATGATCAGTAGACGTTAATCTAGAGTGTATGTCTTTGTGGCGTCCGTTAATATGAGCTGCTGGGTGTAGACAAGATTGTTCAAATTTGATTCTCTGCTTGTGCTCGGTACATAGATCTAACAGACCTCCTTGGGAATCCCGTCTGTTGATGGTTTTCTTGAAATTGATGTACTTCTTGGAAGTATGACGATTCACTTTTTCAATCTCGACTGCTCCATTCACTTGCAGATCTCTCGATCTCATATGTTGAACAGGAACATGGTCGACGTTATCGTTCTGCTGGGTTTTGTTGTAATAATTCAGATGTTTCCTGTCCTCTGTCTTGTTAATACCAAGAATGTCTTTGATGCAAAATGATGTCAATGGTTTGCTGGGATTTCTGGGCGGTTGTAGCTGCACCATGGCTAAACGTTTGATGGATTCATAATTATCCCGACCATCGTCTTCATCCACCTTGGACATGGTCATTCTAACTGGTCACGAAGTTCACAGATAGTTATTTCCTGTCAGAAAAATTTAGAAGATTACATATGTTTACTGATATATTCATATCTTCACGCTCACACTGAAGTCATGCTTGTCTTGTATGCAATCTCACACTGAAGTCATATTTGTCTTGTATGCAATCTCACACTGAAGTCATATTTGTCTTGTATGCAATCTCACACTGAAGTCATATTTGTCTTGTATGCAATCTCACACTGAAGTCATATTTGTCTTGTATGCAATCTCACACTGAAGTCATATTTGTCTTGTATGCAATCTCACACTGAAGTCATATTTGTCTTGTATGCAATCTCACACTGAAGTCATATTTGCCTTGTATGCAATCTCACAATGAAGTCATATTTGTCTTGTATGCAATCTCACACTGAAGTCATATTTGCCTTGTATGCAATCTCACACTGAAGTCATATTTGTCTTGTATGCAATCTCACACTGAAGTCATATTTGTCTTGTATGCAATCTCACACTGAAGTCATATTTGTCTTGTATGCAATCTCACACTGAAGTCATGCTTGTCTTGCATGCAATCTCACACTGAAGTCATATTTGCCTTGTATGCAATCTCACACTGAAGTCATATTTGTCTTGTATGCAATCTCACACTGAATGAATATATATGTATATATATATATATATATATATATATATATATATATATATATATATATATATATATATATATATATATATATATACACGACATGTTATTATTGTCCTTTGTTTTGTAAAATACTATGCAATTTTTTACCCTGTATTTATTATTACCCTGTTTTTTGCGGTTTTTTTATAACCCTTTTTTGTATTACGTTTTTATTACCTTGTTTTTTTGTATTACCTGTTTTTATTACTCTGTTTATTTATTACCCTGTTTTTGTTCAGTTTTTTTTTACCTGTTTTTTAATTACCCTTTTTGTTTATTACCCTGTTTTATATTACCCTGTATTTATGTATTATCCTGTAGTAATAGATATTGTTATGTGTGAAACAAAAGTTAAAATGAGAATAAGAATGGCTAAAAGTATGACATTAAAGAATATAATAACATCTAAGCAAAAAAGCTAGAGATGGTATAGTTATTACTGATAGATAAACACAAAGAAGTCCCCCAAAAAGTATCTGTTTTTTTCGTAGACTACAGCAAGGTCTTTGACCATGACGGGGTTCCAGTAGAAGACCTGTTCGCTAAATGCCGGTGGACCCAATTCCTTACGTATTTTGATTATTGTTTCCCTTTTAGTTTGTTACTATTTCTATACTTGGAAACGACTTGGCTATTTTTGGCATGCGATTCCAAGTACATAAATAGTAACCAACTAAATGGCAAACAATAATCAAAACACGTAAGGAATTGGGTCCAACTTAATTTAGCGAGCAAATTTTCTATTATGCCAACATAAGTCAAACATAAAAATTAATTGAATATCTTCAAGAAATAGACATAGATGGAAAAGATAAATGTCTAATTAAAGTTATATTTTGGGAACAAACTGCACCAATAAGGCGTGAAAACAGCTACTCATCATACATAGAAATAAAAAGAGGGGTAAGTCAAGGATGTATTTTGATCGGTCCAGACTTTTTAGCATCTACACAGAGAACATTTTTGAAATATATAAAGGAATTCCAGGACTCGAGATCTGTGGAAAAGTAATAAACAATCTGCAATATGAAGATGGCACTGTTCTTTTAGCAAGTAAAATGGTTCTGTCACCTTATGAGAATTAACCCAAATCAAACACCAATAAGAGCAAAAAGAAATATCTGGGAGTAAAGCCAAAGGTATGCCAAGATAACAGTGGATAGAAAATATCAAAATAACCTTGAACAAACATGGACTAGATGCAACCACGGCGATACATCTGGCCTTGGAAGGACAGGTTAAGTTCCCATTCCTACGCTTAACGACAAGTGTGAATACGATAAACCATCATTCACCCAAGGATAGAAAATAGACTGTTCTTTTAGTAGAAAGTGAACAGAAACTACAAAGACTAATTGATTAAGTCGATAAATCAAGTAAAGAATATATACTACATTTAAACATTCATGAAATGAAAACCATGATAAGCAGAAAAATCGAAAAATAGCAGGTGCTAAAGATAAAAATACATGGAGAGAGATACTACAATAAATAGAACATTATCAAATATCTTGGTTACATAATCACAAATGATGGCAGATGTGAAACAGAAGTTGAAAGGAGAATAGGAATGGTTAAAAGTACACTTTCAATGACATGAGAAAAATATTGACATCCAAACAAATTGCAAACTAAAATTAAGAATTATAAAGGCCACATCTATTCTAAATTAATGTATGGCTCAGAAACATGGACAATGAACAAACAACTAGAAGACATGATGCATTTGAGATGTGGATATATAGAATATGGATAAGTTCTTGGAAAGAGAAGAAAACAAACAAAGAGGTTATAACAATACTTAATATGAAGAAATAATTATTAAAGGAAATAAAGATCAAACAAATAAAATATTTTGAACATGTCAAAAGACATGGCACCGTTTTGAAAACCGAACTTGAGGGTAAAGTCGAGGGAAGAGGTAGACAGAGATACAAGTAGGAGTAAAGTATCATGAAATTTACAGGTTACAGTCTAGCAGAGTGCCACACCATAGGAAGAGACAGAGTGTGATGAAGGTCATTGCGCTAAACTACATTGCGAAGATGCCACTTGCTAATGATCATTTATTTTTATTCTGGTTTTTTTAATTACTCTTTATGTTTTTTTTAACCATGAAACCTGATAAATCTGTATTTCATATGTTCTCCTGTGTCATCATACGTTTCGCAGTGCATTTCTATACATTTTCGAATTCATAAATCTATTGAGTTGATTCAGGCGGCGATAAAAAATGGTATCATCTGAACGGACATGGTTTAAACTTTCGTTTACTACCATCAACAATTTTTTTTGTGCGAATTTTTATATTAAATAATATTCTTGTCTATGTTTTAATTTTCGTGGAAAAAAAACACAAAAAAACTTGTTTCTTTATTCACACACGCGCGCGTAAGCAGACTAACAAACAAAAACACAAACAAGCACAACGCACGTTAATGGACATTCAAGATGTTTTTGCCATGAGGTGGTACAGAATGACAACAGACTTGATAACATTTATTTGACATTTTGTGTTGCACTGTGAATTTTGTGTTGTAACTCTCCACAGTATTGTGAAACATGTGACATCATTTAGTGGCGCACTGTAACAGTTGTGCTGGAATATCGTAGAGTATTGTGAAGTCTGTGGTAACACTTACAATAGTAGTGTGACACGTCTAATATCATTGTGTAATTTAGTGTGATGTTTGTCATGTCAATTTATAGTGTAGTGTCAAGTTTGTTGTAGCCTCAAGTTTGAAGTATGGCGTGAAGTTTGAAGTGTAGTGTGAAGTTTGTACTGTAGTATTAGATTAATTGTGTAGTGTTAAGTTTATAGTGTAATATTAAGTAAGTTATGTAGTGTGAAATGTGTTGTGTACCTCGAAGTTTGCAGTTTAGCGTGAAGTTTGTAGTGTAATGTTACGTGTGAAGTGCATCGTTAAATATGTAGTGTAGTGTAATGTTTATAGTATAACGCAAAGTTTGTAGTGTAGTATTGAGTTTGTAGTGTAGTGTTAAGTTTGTACTATAGTGTTAAGTTTGTCGTGTGGTGTTAAGTTTGTAGTTTAGTTTAACTTTTCCAGTGTCGCTTTGTTTTAAGACAATGAAGCATAGTTTGATTTGTGAAAGTATTACTGTCAAATTTAGCTTGAAGTTGTGAACCTACTTTGTAATCATGTAGTGGACAATGTCCGGCTCTATGAAGTGGAGGTACAGGGCGCGTCTGTGACGGCCAAGGTACTGAGTTTGAAACCCGCCTCAGTCAATTGTGCATCCGAACCGTTCAGAACGCAATAGCAAGCTATTAACTTAATTACTGCTACAAATCACTACATCCAATCATTTCCAAGGTTGATGGCTACATTCTGTATAGGATATGCTACCATTATACAGTGGATAATTGTTGGTTTCCATTGCAATATACTGTAATACTCTTGTAATGTACTGTACTATTCTTGTAATGTACTGTAATATTCTTGTAATGTATAGTAATACTCTTGTAATATTCTGTAATACTCTTGTAATGTACTGTACTATTCATGTAATATAATACTCTTGTAATGTATAGTAATACTCTTGTAATGTATAGTAATACTCTTGCAATGTACTGTAATATTATTTTAATGTACATTACTGTTCTTGTACATTAAAAGAACAGTAATGTACTGTAATATTCTTTTAATGCAATGTACTATTCTTGTAATGTACTGTAATATTCGTGCAATGTACTGTACTATTCTTGTAATGTACTGTAATATTCTTGTAATGTACTGTAATACTTTTGTAATTTATTGTAATACTCTTGTTTCTACTGAAAACTGTAATGTGTAGATATGTAGTCACGTTTATAGCGTACTTGATGTTAATGATGATAGTTTTACGTGAAGTTTTTTTGGTTTTTTTTGGCGACGTTAAGATTGCATCGTAACTCTGTATCTCCGTATGGGTTTTCCTAAACTGCAATAAAATATTCAAAAGTAACTATAACAATTGTTTTTCATAGGCTTACCGCAGAAGTCATCTACATAACCAGCTGTTTTAGCGGCTTACAGCAGCAGAGATCTACATAATTTGCTGTTTTACCAGCGTGACGGAGATAAGAAGATTGAAACAAGTAAATTGTAAACATAAGAAACGAAAAAGATGGTTATATTACTGCATGTCAAGCTATCAAACGACCAAACGACAGTAGCCAGAAAATCGATTGTCATTCAATCATGTGACCCCCTTACAGCAAAAGCAGAGAAAAATAATAGCAATAGATAGATAAGTAGATGTCGATAATAAATATTGATACAGAGATATGTCGTTTATTTTTACCGTCGTCTAACTGCAAACCGTCTCTTGGTATTACTCATATAGTGAAGTCTCAGAACATCCTTCAATCCATCTTCTTCTTGGTCTTCCACTGTATCTTGTACTTTTAATTTTTATGTTGTATGCTCTTGCAACTGGTGAATAAGAATTCATTTTCATTAAGTGGCCGAACTTTTTCAATCTCTGTTTTTCTATATATTTGAATAAAGACGTTGTTCCAATAGTTTTTGTAATCTCTTCATTTCTCACATGATCTCTTCTTGTTCTGTTTGCTACTTTCTTAGACAATTGATTTTTAACGCAGTAAGCTTTCTCTCTTGTTCTTTAGTTAGTGTCCATGTTTGACATTGTTAACACAATGTTGATATGTAGATTGATGGTATATAAATAGTCATATACAAGTTATCTATCAAGTTAGTATGACGATAGAAATCGCTGGAGAACTGTGCACTGAAGCATCCAATATGGTATGTATCCGTGTACGACCCTGACGGGCTACGAGCTTAAAGAAACAGGTTGTCTATCAAGTTGATGTGCAGTCAGGGCAGTGGAAAGTCTCCGGTAAAGGTGAGGGGTACCTAAAGCACGTTTTTCGCGCATTTTCATTGCAATTGTCTCTTTTTCTCATTAGGTTTTTAATGAATTTTTTTGAAAAAAAATCGTTAAAGGGGAAGGGAGGTTTACGCATCTTTTATCTAAGTTCCTACAGCAGCCACTTTACCCAATGTGCGAGTAACATGAATGTAGTGTTGCTATTTCTTCACAACTGTTGTCAATGACATCAAACGGATCTGCACTAAATACCCACAATTCATGCGATGCAGTGTCACCAGCGATGGAAATGAGTGCACATCGACTATATAGACACCCTATTTACACATATTATAATTTTATACAGAATCATTGCATACATCATTTACAGGGTGGTTCACGCAAAAATTGACATGTAATTTCCACAACTAGAATTGTATGTATTCTAAGCCGTGAACGTGATTAACTTTAGTAAACAATCTATTCTCAGGATCGAGAGCAGGAGCAAAGAATAGCACAGCCATGACATGTGTTGAAAAATAATAATGCAGAAAACGTAATTTCAGCCATGTCTGCTCAGATAGCAGCCACTCGCCTCGCAACTTGATTCAACACGTTTTCCATACTACACCTCATCCCTAGTTATATTCTCATATATTACAAGATGAACTCATGGCAGAGAAGTTAGAGCGTTGGTCTCACACTAGTGAGATGTAGAGTTCGATCCCAGGTAAGGGCTTGGCTTCTTTGTCAGAGAGTAAATTGAAAGCATAACCTGTACATGGCGTGGCGACAGCAAGAGCATGCGGCATTTATCATCAAGTACCATCTCCTAAACGAAGGTTGGCTGCAACAGACCTCCAACATCACCTGTCTCTTGATTTGGAGGTGCACTCTGCTAGACTGTAACCTGTCCATTTTGTGATGTTACTCTCCAACGTGTATCTCTGCCTACCTCTTGTTCGCTTCCCTTTGACTGTACCCTCAAGTAAGGTCTTCAATAAGGTGTCATGTCTTTTAATGTGTTCAAAATATTTTATTTGCCTGATCTTTATTTCTCTTAGTAATTCTTTCTTCAAATTAAGTGTCTTTAGCACCTCTTTATTTGTTTTCTTCTCTTTTCATGATGTTCTCCCTATTCTTCTATATACCTACATCTCAAAGGCATCAATTCTGTCTTCTGTTTGTTTAGTGTCCTGTGTTATCACACAGCTACAAAATCCCTACCTGAGACTCCAATGTGTGATACCATCACACTGTGGAATCATGGGAAATGAGAAAGCGGATGCTGTCAAAAACAGGAAGCGAAATGGAACAACACAGACACCCAATATCCTACAGAGAAGCAAAAACAATAATTCAGAATACATACACAGAAAAGTGGAAGAAACAAATGGAAGTGGAAGACAAACATGATACAATACATCACCTCCACAGATATCAACAGACCACAATATTTCGCCTTAGAACAGGCCACTGCAGACTTTTGGGTCACCGTTACCGATTGAGGATCTCATACACAGATGAATGTCCATGTGGATCTATAACCCAGACTCCAGAACACATACTTCAGGATTGCCCAACATACAAAGGGTAGAGACCAGAGACCTGGCCAGAGGATACAGACTTGAGGCAAAAACTATGGGGCAGCGGTCTGACCTGGAGAAGACAGTGGACTTCCTGACGACATGCCTGACAATATAACATGACCGCAGATTCTGAACGCACAAGAAGAAGAAGATCAAATGTACACCAACGTTAGATCAATGTTACACCGATATTTCACCAATATTTCACTAATGTTACATCACCTTTACATCAATTTTACATCAACGTTACATCAATGTTACTTCAATATAACATTAATGTTACATACATTTTACACCAATGTTACATCAATGTACATTAATGTTGCATCAATGTTACAATAGTTGAAGTAATGAAGTAACAAGTAATGAAGTCTTACTGAACGATGACTATCACTGTTAGATGCTCTCATGAAATAATATACACAACAAGACACATGATATAATCATAGAAATACCAATACACAAGACATAATCAACGTTTCGACCGAGAACTAGACAAAAGAGTGGTTAGAATTAAGTCCAAATGGCTTGCGGTTACCCAACTCAAAAATGAGACGATGTAAAAACTGACAAACATAAGACAAAAATTTAAAACTGTATTATGTCTTGTGTATTGTTATTTGTATGAGTATGCCCTGTGTTTTGTTGTGTGTATTATTTCACGTGAGAATCCGACACTGAAAGTGTGTTAGTCGTCATTCAGTGAGACTTTACTACCTGTTTCCTACGCAAGTACTATTTTCATACAGTTTTACTAGCAGTATTACCTTTTAGTGATCATTAGTGATACGTACACCCTTGTATCACCAATGTTATACAACTTATTATGTCTGTCACTCTACCTGTCCTCATACCAGCGCCGTAGATATGTTTCCCCTAAGCAGGAGGAGAGGGTGGGGAAGTGACCTAAAACAAAGGGCATTCGTGCGTTTTCGCGTACACATTGTTTTATTATTGTTCTATTTCTTGACAAATATAATGATCTTTCTTTGAAAAATTACTAGGTTGGGGGGGGGGTGTAGGAGGGGAGGAGTTAACAACCTTTAGACTACGTACATAATACTAAAAGTCACGTTTTCATTTCCTTTACTATGGCCACCCCAAACCCTTCCTCTCTTATCTACGACATTTCCTCATGCGCCATGTTTATAATGATTCGGTCAAGTGTGAATCGCCGAGTGTATTCAGCACGTTCATTATATAAGTGCTGTGTTTATTTACATCAAAATGTATGTACTTTGAAAACATGTGCTATGAGCACACATTACAAGATTTATGTACTGTAAAAATAGTGCAATATATTACAAGATTTATGTACATTGTAAACAAGTGCAATGCATTACAAGATTTATATACATTGTAAACAAATGCAATATATTACAAGATTTATATACATTGTAAACAAATGCAATATATTACAAGATTTATATAAATTGTAAACAAATGCAATATATTACAAGATGTATGTATTATGAAAACAAGTGGTATTTTCATACATTGCAAAATTTATGTACTTTGAACATAGTGTCATATATTGCAAGATTTTTGTTTTTGTTTTGAAAAGATTGACATACTAAAGTGTTCTCTGTTTTAGATCATTGAGTTTCCTTGTATAATACAGCGTTAAGCTAATGTATTGTGAAGTCACGACGTGTACAGGAAAGATGTTCTTATATTACTTTCGAAAACTAATAAACCAACCTGGATATGAACCGCCAACAACCTCAAGGTTCTAATGTTCAGTTTCTAATCATTCCGTAATTAGTAGCGTGTACTATTCAGGAAGTAGCCATCAAACCAGCATTTTTGTGGCTGTAGTGATTTTCTAGGCAATATACATATACTTTCAGTAGTTTGCCATTGTTTTCTGAACGGTCCGGATGCACAATTGCCTATGGCGGGGATCGAATTCGGTACCTTGGCTCTCACAGACGGGCTCTGCACCACTGCGCCACAGAACCGGAAATTCCGTAATACATGGGTAAATGTAGGAAGGTCAGTCTCTGAGTCTCAACTTTGTTCGGAGTCAAAGTATCAAACAGATTGTGTCATACAACAATCAGGATTGAAATATCTCTGTATGTGTCATACAACAATCAGGATTGAAATATCTCTGTGTGTGTCATACAACAATCAGGATTGAAATATCTCTGTGTGTGTCATACAACAATCAGGATTGAAATATCTCTGTGTGTGTCATACAACAGGATTGAAATATCTCTTCGCTAGATCTCAATGATATAACTTGTGTATGATTCCTCTACCTACATCCTGAATAGCTAACAATCTTGATAGATATTAATTCCCAAAGAGAACTAGTTATGGCATCAAGAAGTGTCACATTATTTGGGTACATCGTGAGAAAGAGAAAAATAGATCACATCGTGGCAACACGAAAATTGAAAAGCAACGACAGCATGGAAGATCAATAAAGAGTATGATAGACAGACTGGCACCAAGGCATGTGAAAACATCTCTATATCAAATATACATGACAATACGTAACCAGGAGTGTATAACGAATTGTTCAGAGCCGTGCAGTCTACTTGAGTTTCCACAGAATACGGTGTTTTTATGTTTATGTTTTTTGAAGAGCAGATTAAGAAATATTTTACTATAGTTTCTATGTGCGTGTTTATTTTTTATTACACAACTTATATGATGTAAATTATTCAAGTACACTGAGTTTTTTTAAACTGTAATATATATATATATATATATATATATACTTATATACTTGCATTTTATAAATTGAAACAGTAGCCAGCACTAATTCTCGAAACAACGAATTTACACGACGTACAAAATAAACCATGTACAATATAAACCATGTACAATATAAACCATGTACAATATAAACCATGTACACAATCCCTGTACTAAATTGAGACACTAAACAAAACTCATCTTCTTCTCGTTCGTAGTTTAACGTCTACAAAGCAAGACACAAAACTAGTCATTCCATTCCAATAATGCGAGTAAAAAGCATAAACGATCTAATTGCGTATAATTAGAAGCAGAAATAACACAGAAAAAAATGTCCTATACATATTATCAGTATCTTGTGATGTGTATTCATGGCGTACTAAGCAATCTCGGAACTTTGATATATGTAAGACCATTTATCACATTTTAAAGTAGGGTTGTATTTTATGATCACATTCCAAACTATGATATACCGTTGAGACTAGAAATGCATATATGTACTAGGGTAAGTTTTCAGCATGTAACGAAAAAGTACGAAATTTCTGTCCAACCGTAGAACATGATAACACCTCCGTTCATCAATTGTACTAAAGTTTGGTATTTACACTATTAGGTATTAGGTATGTTGATTATCCTCTTCTCACACCGGACAAGTCCATAGGTGCTCAGATCTCCGCTTCAGTAATCTCTCAGGGTAAATCTCTTACACTAATTGTATCGGAAACCTAAATAAAATAGTTTTCGTCATAAACCATTGATGACCTGTACTGTGTTATACTGGAATATACAACGGAGATGACACTGTAATTTTCTTTATTTAGCGCAATCAACCTTCCTTCAAATGATTCACTATAGTTCAGTTTCGATCATAAAAAGTGGCAGTCTATCCTATTGGAAGAGGGAAAGATAGGAGCTGTCCTACCGTTGTTTTGGTCAACAATATTTGGCCAATATTTGACCCCGTCTCGCCGTCATGGACTGCCAAGAAATGAGAGAGACCCCCGTACGTAGTTACGTTTATCCCAACACTAAATACAATTTTTCTGCAGAAAATTAGGAAAATATAACAATATCACATACACAGAGCGATATTTTCAATTCAAACATTTCAATTATATATTGTATTTACTGTGTTAAAATAAAATTAGTATTGTTGACGTCAACCATTGTCATCACCACCACCAAAGCGCCTAGTGAACAGTTGTTAAAATATTTCAGATCACCACCCCGCCCCCCCCCAACCCACCAATTGATGAGGTAATTTATGGAAGTTCTTTTAGATGGCACCTACTCGACTTGCATATAGAAATAAGATTTTTCAACCTTTCGTTTTAGCCAAGACTTTCAATATGTATATTTCCAAGCAACTATGAATATGGACCGATCGATGGACACGCAGACAACAACATACACTGCACAGGTAGGATACTATAGGAAACTCAGACAACAACATACACTGCACAGGTAGGATACTATAGGAAACTCAGACAACAACATACACTGCACAGGTAGGATACTATAGGAAACTCAGACGACAACACACACTGCACAGGTAGGATAGACATTACCATAAATATTATAGACATTACCATAAATATTATAGACATTACCATAAATATTATAGACATTACTTTAAATACTTTAGCCATTGCTATGAATAGTATAGGCATTACTCTAAATAACATAGAAATATATATTATATATATTACTATAAACATTATGCATGCAGTTTTCAACATTAAAGACAATACTATAAACTCTACTATAAACTATACTATAAACTCTACTATACACTCTATAACTATAGTATAAAATCTACTATAAACTCTGTTATAAACTATACTATAAACACTCCGCCGAAGACGGATGTGTTGGGCCATTGGCGCAAATAAAAACGGCAACACAGCGCATTTCCATTCTCTGGACTATATTCAACTGTAAATCTGGTCCTGTTCATTGTCCTGTTACAAGAGAAATCCAGCGGGAGTTTGAGAATGAAAGCTGAAGAGGAAGAAGATTCTATAAACTCTACTATAAACTCTACCATAAACTATACTATAAACTATACTATATACTCTACCATAAACTCTACTATAAACTCTACCATAAACTCTACTATAAACTCTACCATAAACTCTACTATAAACTATACTATAAACTCTACCATAAACTCTACTATAAACTCTACTATAAACTCTACCATAAACTCTACTATAAACTATACTATAAACTCTACCATAAACTATACTATAAACTCTACTATATACTCTACCATAAACTCTCCTATAAACTCTACCATAAACTCTACTATAAACTCTACCATAAACTCTACTATATACTCTACCATAAACTCTACTATAAACTCTACCATAAACTCTACCATAAACTCTACTATAAACTCTACCATAAACTCTACTATAAACTCTACCATAAACTCTACTATAAACTCTACCATAAACTCTACTGTAAACTCTACTATAAACTCTATCATAAACATCAACGTATACTTGTATTGCATTTGTGTTTCTAGTTATTTACCATTATATGGATTATATGTATTACCGTTTGGTGCTCCGGAGTTACGTGCTATGAGCGGTACTCTCAGCAGTCGGAGTGCAATTTCATTTGAAACGGACTGAGAATATGTACGGACACCTGAGTAGATAAGTTTTGAATGTAGTACTACTATGTGTTGTTGACGCGAAAGTTTTGTGTGTATATAGTGAGATTAAACCATATTCATTAAGTCTTCGAATCTATGTAACACAAATGAGATATAATTTTATATGATTTACATTTTGCGACCGCATATTGTTTATATTCATAAAAATCACATGTATTATTCGGTGCACACATTCCATGTTTCTTGTGAATTACGGGTTTAACGTGTATTAGGTCATGAATATTTTAAGACATCATGCAAAACCGGTAATACATAGAATAGTTTGTGAGAGAATCGTTCGAGACTGGGGTAAGATTTTCACAACTCAGTAATCTTCTTCTTGTTTTGCGTTGGTTCTCAAACTTCTGAAGATTAGCAGGACCTACTTGGGAGAATAGAATACACCTTGCCACGTTTTACAAATTTGCTGTGATATCTGCGCCTTTCGGACTGACACATCCAACATCAGCATGGCTTTTTAGTCACTTTGACCCTATATGGAATTTTGCATTCTATTCCACCACATAACTTCCTTAGTCGCGTCTTACAACAAGCATGGAAAGTAAACAGTGTCGCTATTATTTGCTTCGGGTGAACTAAGTAATGATAAATAATTGCTACACTTGGTGTATATAACGATAAACCTATATTCTAAAACAGATAGGCCTACAATACGATATTTTAAAAAAGAGCACTGCATACTATTCAAAAGAAACCATATTTAATTTCGATAGCACATACACAAATAGAAAAAATAAATACTAAATTAAAATTTACAATAGAAAACTAAAGTTTACAAAAGAAAACAACAGTTTGCAATAGAAAACTACATGCTGTAACTGTAACGATAAAATGTAAATAAAGTAACCTTCGTTCGGGAATAATCCTCAATCAGTAATCCAACAATTTCTGGTGTTGTCATTTGTTACTCGATGTTTCTATTGAGTGTATCACGTTATCTTTCCTTGAAGTTGTTGCACATATTAGCATCATTGCAGCTGCCAACGGCGACAACATCATACCGGTGTAGATGATAGTAGCAACCAGCCCTTTTTTTAATCTCGACTATCTGACATGTTGGAAATGAGACAGGTTGGAAATATGGCGGCGAGCAGACACCAGAGATGTTAATGTTTGCCTGATGTGAAACATCGTAGCAGAGAATCGCTGGTTGGTTAAGCTGATGAAAATGTTCAAGGCGTGGCTAAATTAGTCACGAGAGAATTTGATGGGCGGTCTCGAAGACACATCAGTAACCAATGGCTGAGCTCGCTATCTTAATGGCTGCTTGACAGAAATAGTTTTTAGCAGTTATATTTCGTCTCTGATTTTAAGAAATTGATCATTTAAAACCAATTTTTGATAATATCTTCACACCCGACACCTGTTATTGACCTAGTAGCAGGCCCGTGGATGTGTTTTCCGTGAGTGTCATGTTCTGAGTTGTTATGAGGGGTATTAATCCCCAACCCCTCCCACATATACGGGCTTGTCTAGTAAAGTAATCATGTACGAAGAAAAGGATTTTGGGTGTTCTGCCTCACCCCCACCACTTTTCAGAAAATCGGAACAGTATATTTAGTTCTAGGACACAAAACAAGAAAAAAGTGAGTACATACCGCATTCCCCTACCTCAAAATTACACACACAAATCTAAGGAAAATCTAAGGATATACAAACAAAAACCAATATAAAAAAGAAATTGCAATTTTTAGTTAAACCCACGTCCCTCCCCCCTCTTTCCTTACATGATGAGGTATCTACGTCCCTGACAGTATATCAGATTAGAAAATATCTGAACTTGAAGACCAGATATACATGTTAATAAGACTTTTTTTTTTTTGAATATGTACGATGTCAATCTCTCATCTGTTACTGCGGCTGAGAAGATAGTGATCCCCTCTCACGACCTCACAGTAGCGGAAGTGGTCAGAACACGACTGTTAGTGCTAGGAACTTAATCAAAGGATGGGCCAAAAAACAATCACCCCACCCCACCCCACCCCCTCCCCCCCGGCTACCATAACCTGTATCGATTTTTCGAAACAAGGCCATCACAAATTTAATCAAATGTTAGAACTGACACACAAGAACGCACAAATGCGAATTATTTTTAGGTGAAATCCGCGCCCCAAAAGTGAAACCTATCAACGACCCTGGGGCTGTCCATAAATTACGCTAACAAAAAAGGGCATCTCCAACGCGTAATGGATGAGCCGTGTATACTTAATGAGATAAGCCGTGTATACTTAATGAAGATATCGAGGATTTGGATTCGGCCGGTGAATGTCTTGTTTATATAGTTAAACTTTTTCTCAGTGTTCCCTGGATTTATTGATTGAAGCTAGGGAGTTACGTGCTACGAGCGGTATTCTCTGCTGACGTTGTACCGTTTCTTTGCGAGAGGCTGAGTACATGTGAGATAGTCCGAGTTCAAGGAAACCATTCCTCTACGAATTTTGAAGCATACGTCAACAATGTGTGTTCTTGAATTTTGATTCTTGATTAGAATCATCATCATCAAGTACCGTCTCCGCAACGAAGGTTGGCGGCAACGGATCTCCAACATCCGCTGCCTCTTGTCTTGGTGGTGCACTCTGCTAGACTGTAACCTGTCCATCGTGTGATGTTATTCTCCCACTTGTATCTCTGCCTAGATATTCTCTGCCTAAGTCTTGATTAGAAACTAACATCATAGCATGCGGGGCACTCCCATAAATGATCCACTCTCCGTTCAAGCAGCCATCCCAGTGTATATAGACTCAGTCCCGATCAGGTGTTGATTACGCGATCTTCGAGATTATAAAAAAAATAAAATTTAAAAAAAAAGTTTCCTCCCCTCACCTCTAGATACTCCCATTACTAGCATTCTCTGTCTAGGTTCTCAGCCTCATTGACATCATCTTCATCTTGAAATGAATATATTACTGCCTTGATCAAGTCTGCTTTATCTCTTCTCTGCAATGTGCCGTCAATCGTCGTATTGCCTGCCAATAAGTCGGCTCTCTCATTTCCTCTGACTCCAGCATGACCAGGGAAGTATATCTATGTAATGCTCTGGACAAGTGAGCTTTTAAATAAGTTCCACCATTCTTTTCCCAGCATGAACGTTTCTATCTTGCGCAGCATGCTTTCAGAGTCTGTGAGTATTACCGCGTGTGTTGATGTATCAGTTATCAACCAATTAAGTGCTGCTGTAACTCCCTCTATCTCCATCCTCATGCTCGATGTGACAGTGGAATATGCAGAAGATTTTTCAACCACAACCGCTTTTTGTATTTCTGTTAACTGAGCCTTCTGTATATATAATTAGGTCTTGTGGTTTCGAGTGTATTTCAACAATTTTTGTCTATTAATTTAACCTTTTTCTCCTGTCAACAACTCTCAATAATTCATGTAATGTCCCTGCTTAAATATGTTAACATTATTAACCCCATTCCCCCACTTAAATCAATGTTATTAGAAAAAGTAGGGAGACACAACAAGATTTAAAACTTGTAAGGTGCAATGCTATGACATATGACAGAAAAAGTACGGAGGAAGGAAACACAACAAGATTTCAACTTGTACGGTGCAATGTTACGAACAATCATCTGCTTCGTAGATCTGCTTCAATCCTTTGCCGTGACTTTCAATCTCGAAGCACTACAGAAGAAAGTGATTCCTGCCAGTACATCCAGGTGGGGACCATGGATATGTCTTCTGTAATGAAAGGAAAGGGGGTGGGACATGTTTTATGTGTGAAAATTAAAGTTTTCAGCATGAAATGTACGGGTATCAAGTGCGTTCAACCACCTTACAAATATCTGGAAATGTGTGGGCATCAAGTGCGTTCAACCACCTTAGAAATATCTGGAAATGTGTGGGTATCAAGTCCGTTCAACTACCTTACAAATATCTAGAAATGTGTGGGTATCAAGTGCGTTCAACCACCTTACAAATATCTGGAAATGTGTGGGTATCAAGTGCGTTCAACCACCTTACAAATATCTAGAAATGTTTGGGTATCAAGTGCGTTCAACCACCTTACACATATTTCGAAATATAAAACAATAAGTCTATCTATACGCTGAAAACCTTTGTTGCCTTTCGGCGTCAGGGGTAGAAGAGTTTTCTGGAGACGGCCCCTTGTGTGATAAGTATATTGTGGAATTTGTCGCCTCTTTTATTTCAGTGGTCAATAGTTTTCGTGGTCGGCCTCTAGGTCTGCCTTCGCTTTATCTGTGTAGCATAGCTTGCTGTGGTATGCTGTCTGATGGTAGTCTGCTGATGTGTGCAAACCATTTGATCTGTTGTCTCTTGGTATTTTCTAAGATTGGGGTGGTGGCGGTTTTTTTGTCGGATGTCTCATTCCTCACCCTGTCTCTTAGCAATATTCCTAGGATTCTGCATAAGCATGCCATTTCAGCCATTTTACAAGTTTATGTTTGTCTTGTGCTGTCGTTGTCCATGTTTGGCGTTAGTAGCACAGTGTTGTCATAATAATCGTTTTGAATAGTGTTATTTTGGTGTTTAAATCTACATTTTTGTTTCTGAATATTGGTGTCATTTGCCCTAGGGCTTGGTATGCTTTACGACATCTATTGTGTATTTCATTTCTGCTCTTGCCATCTTTTGTTATATTACTTCCTAGGTATGTGAATTCTGACACTTGGTAAAGTCTGTTTTCAATATATATATTGGTGTTTGTTTCTGTTCTTCCTATCTTAATTACTTCGGTCTTTTCTATATTTATCTTCATGTTAAAGGTGGGGCATGTTTGATGTAATCTATCTATTTGTCTTTGTAGTTCGTCTTCTGATGATGCCATTAGCGCTTGGCCATCTGCAAATAGTAGTTCGTTTAAGTTATCCTTCAGATTGTTTTCTTCCGTTATCTTTGCTACTTTGCAGATGTGGTCTATGTATGTTATGAACAGTGGGGGGGGGGGGGGGGGGATAGTACACACCCCTGTCTCACTCCCGAGTGAATTTGAAATTTATCGGATGTACCTGTTCTTGTTCTTACTGAGCATTGACTATTGGCGTATATGCTCTGACATAGGTTTATCAGATGTTGGAGAACTCCATATGTCTGTAATGTTATCCATAGTTGTGCTCTATCCACTCTGTCAAAAGCTTTCTCTTGGTCCACGAAAACCAAATATAAGTCTTGGTTATGTTCTATCGTGCTTTCTGAATAATATGTAAATATACAATAAGTAAATATACTAAGCACAAATATAAGAAGCAAATATTTCAATCCCCGCTCATAATCAACTTTATTGACTATGAAAAAGCATTTGATAGTCTTCATTGGCCTACGTTATGGAATATTCTACAACAATACGGTTTTCATACTAAAATAATCAATGTTATAAAGGCATTTTACACCAACTCACATTGTTGTGTTCAAACAAACACTGAGAAGTCAGAATGGTTCCAAGTTGTTACAGGCGTTAAACAGGGATGCATCATGTCCCCATTACTTTTCTGCGTCGCTATTGATTGGGTCATGAGAAAGAGCACTGAAAATGAGCTGACATGAATAAAATGGATTAATAATACCGTTCTCGAAGATCTTGACTACGCAGATGACCTGGCCCTTTTGAGCGCAAACCACACAGATGCTCAATCTAAGCCTGACAATCTCCAACACTACTCAAATCATATAGGGTTGAAAATCAACACATCAAAAACACATATACTAGATTTTACGAGATCCAACGACAACTTAAAAATTCAAAATGTTCCATTATTAAAAGTCAACAAATTTACATATTAAGGCACCAATCTAGCAATGGATGGAGACTCTTCAAAAGAAATTTTACACCGTATTGCCCTTGCAGAGGGTGCTTTCAATAAACTACGTAACTTCTGGACGTCAGAAACACTAAGTAACGCCACAAAACTCAGGTTGTTTAACTCCAACATCATCCCTATTCTATCATATGGATGCGAAAGTTGGAACGCCACAAAAGCCACAGATAAGAGAGTAGACACCTTTGAAAACAAATGCCTACGTACCATTCACAATGTTAAGTGGAGTGACTTTAAATCTAACACTACTATAAGAGAGGAAAAGCAAACAAACCTATATATCTTCCTTCATTAGACACAGGCGTTGGACTTACATCGGCCATGTTCTCAGAATGAACAGCCTAAGAATTCCCCAGCAGTCACTATATTGGGTGCCACCTGGAGTAAGAAGAAGAGGGAGACCTAGAGAAACTCTACGAAGAACCATTAATAGAGAAGGCATGTCAATGAACCTAAACAACACGCAACAATTGAAATACTTGGCAACACAAAGACAGAAATAGAAAGCTATGCTTTCTGCCCTATGCAGGGCCTATGGCCCTGGAGGAACTTAACATAACAAATATACCAAACTACGACTGTTCAACTCCAATGTGATATCCGTGTTGATATATGGTTGTGAAAGTTGGAAAATGACAAAAGCCCCGGAGAAGAAATTCCATTCATTTGAAAATATATGTCATAGGAAACTTAAATATTAGTTGGCAAGAATTCAAGTCACACATGCAAGTAAGAGAAGACACCAAACAGTAATATGCGTCTACAACAATAAGAAGAAAACGATGGGCTTATATCGAACATGTACTTAGAGTGAATGAAAAAATACTGCAACGAAATGCATTAAAATCTTACCAACAAAAAGAAAAAAAAGGAAGACCAAGAGGGACACTTCTCAGAACAATCATCAAAGGTATGACTATGGGTCTCAACAACATACAAGAATTATAGCGAGTTCTGATTTCTGCCATATGCACCTTATTCAGCGGTGAAGGTACCAAGATAAACGACCCCATAGACAATTTACAGACCTACCTGAAGTTGACAGCCAGTTAGGGTATTTACCAGAACAAATCCGTTGTAGTGAAGGGTATGAAATACAAATATACATTCAGACCCACGTGAAAGGAATACTCAGCAAGGATGAACAGAACAGTGTGCAGTGAAGGACAGTCAACTTCAGTTTCCTGGACGAGGAATATCAACAAAACATATGGGTCAGTATACATAAATGGGTCAGCACAGAATACAGTCAGGAATGGAGGTGCATGTGTATATATATAATATCCATACAAGTCTAGAGATACGATCAGAACACCAACAGGGAAATTCTGCAATAATTATGATGCAGAAATCCAGGCAATTAGGGTGGCAACTAAAAAATGCTGAACTCCAACCATGGCCCACACCCCGTGGTATTTCTGACAGATGTAAGGTCAGTGCTTCAAGGTGCAACACGGCCATGTGTACATGTGGGCAGGTAACACAGAGTACCAAACATATACTTCAAGAGTGTTCTGAGCATGAAACGCTGAGACAGACATATTGGCCAGAGGAAACAACACTGGAATCAAAGCTCTATGGGACACTGTATGAACTACAAAAGACAGTGAGTTTTATTAAGAAGACAGAATGACAGATATAGACATGTTTCAAGTGAACAAAAGAAGAAGAAAAAGAAGACAAAGCGCTGAAGTAACATAAATAGATATTGATGTAGGTAGGTAATTAGAGAATTAGATAAGTTTTATCAGAATGTTTTCCCTTATCTCCTTCTCTTCTCTTAGGTCCTCCTCAGCCCGGCTCCCTCCCCTCTCTGCCCCTCATATCTCTCCTCCCTCATATCTCTGCCCCCTCATATCTCAGCCGCCTCATATCTCAGCCGCCTCATATCTCAGCCTCTCATATCTCAGCCGCCGCATACTTCTGCCCCCGCATATCTATGTCCCTTCCTATCTCTGTCCGCTCATGTCTCTGTCCCCTCATGTCTCTGCCTCCTATATTTTTCCCTTTTGCTCTGTAAACACAGAACTACTCTCGATGACCGCCATTATTTTAGGATCTCGATTGTCTGAAAACAAGTAAGTTGTACCTTCGGTTCGTGGCATCCCAGTAGGGACAACTCATCGGAGAGCAACAAAACAGGGTTACTTAGATCGAACAGAATAAACACCCATCAAGCCAGAAAGAAGACATGGTATAGCTAAAATTGAATCACAGGATAGAGTGCTGTTCCATGGGAGAACTTACTTATTCACCAGACTACTTCATGAATTTGTCAGACTACTTCATGAATTTGTCAGACTACTTCATGAGTCTGTCGGACACATTGTCTCTGTTGGGACTCGGAGAGAAGAATTAGACATGGATTTGACATTTATTTGACTTGCACTGGACTAACACCTTAAAAGGAATTCCTATTGACCCCAGAGTTCAAGCAATTAATAGACAGCAGTCACACACGATGTGACTAACTACTGGATGTCTAGTATAGCAAACGTCATCTACAACATGATTTAATCTCGTCGATATGGACTAGTAAACAGTGACATATCAACCATGACTAGTCAACAGTGACGTATCATTCATGACTAGTCAACAGTGACGTATCATTCATGACTAGTCAACAATGACGTATTATCCATGACTAGTCAACAGTGACGTATCATTCATGACTAGTCAACAGTGACGTATCATCCATGACTAGTCAACAGTGACGTATCATTCATGGATGCACGGAATGAGCTGTATGTCTTACAATTTTGAAATGTAAAAATATGCGGCATTTTTTATATTTTTTAACAATTTATATCAAAATACTATATAAATATTTATCCCTAGTTTCTAGTACAACAATTATTCAACAATCACACAGGGATGGTCTCTCATGTACTGCTTGTTGCCTAGAGATTTTTACAAAAGGCAGTCGCAATGAATCAATGATTGATAGTTTCAGAGATTTACAAGATATATCTAGGGCGGGAAAGTAGTGCCACGGCATGCAGCGAGTAACAGAAAAGTTTCACAGCGGATTCGCTTGCTGGCGCTGCGGATGAATACATTTGGTGTCAATTTTACATATACTTAATCTTATGACAAAACAAAATATTTGTGTGTACATATTCTACATTTCCTATCATGATAGTTGTTGAACAATGTTCTATGTACATTAGGTACACAATAACAGCGCTTACATTGATAGTTTAAGGATTTGGCTAGACGTTGTTGTCTGAAGATTTTACGTAAAATAATATTCGACCACAATCATAAAGAAAATAAAAGAACTGGTCGCTAGATAATTGTAGAGGTTGAACACCCCACATCCCCTTAATCTACGGGCCTGATTATTGATTGATAGAATCTATGCGTAGTTTCCGACAAGACTTCAGTTTTATATTTGAAATCACGTGTTCTAGTTGATATTTATATATTCCGTGAATGTATACATTCTGTGACTGCATTGTTTATGATAATGTTAAATATAGCTGAATCCGGTATGTGATCTTATTGCGAGCTTATGTGATACAACGTTTAAAATGTGAATCCGGTATGTGATCTTATTGCGAGCTTATGTGATACAACGTTTAAAATGTGTGCATTGAATGAAAAACTAGAAATAGAGTTAACGAAATAAAATATTTTCTGTAACAAAATCACAGATATCTTCAGCATTAGGAGCCGTAGAGACGAGTTAAACTTCACATAACTTGAATCAGTGTTATTAATTAGCAACTTGTTATTCACATTTCCTTGACTTCTATTGCATCATCAGGACAACTGATAAATAAGGGATTGTTTATATATTACGTCAACAATGGGTTGGGTGGTGGGAGGGGACGGGGTGGGGGAGTTTGACAGTTGTTGACACTGTGTTACGTAATCAATGCTATATTTTTGACACAACAGTGAAATTGTTTGAATGTCAAACATTTGTTCAAAAAAGTGAAATAAAATGTTATTTTCCATTTAAAAAAAAATGACTGGTTTTGTGTCATAATTAGACAAATTGGGGGGGGGGGGGATGTCTCCCTGCGTTCTAAACAGTTTTTGTCCTGGAAAAGGGGGATGGGTTAATATTGACATAAAACTATCGATATAGCTTATGAACATCCCCTAAGGGGGAGAATTTGGGAATTGAACACTCTCCTTCTAGAACAATCAGAACGTGTCGTATAATACGTAAGCGGAGGGAGTAACCCATCCCTCAAATTAATGGACCCCCACCCCCACTCAAATAACAAAGGTCACTAAAACAAGGAAATGGATGTGGTCAAGAATAGGAGAGAATGAACATTTCTTTAGTTAACTCTTACCCGCAGGCGCATCTTCGGCCCGGACTATCAGATTTTAGGAAAGTATACACAAACACAAATTTACTGAAGGTGATTCATGTTACATGTCCTGAATAAAGGGACTGTGCTTGAAATGTGAATATACATACTTTCAGTGGATATCCACCAAGGTGAAAAGTGCTGTAGTAACACACTTTCAGTGGATATCGGACAAGGTGGAGAGTGCTGTAGGCACACATTTTCAGAGAATATACGTCAAGGTGGAGAATGCTGTAGTAACACACTTTCAGAGGATATCCGACAAGGTGGAGAGTGCTGTACTAACTCACTTTCAGAGGATATTCGACAAGGTGGAGAGTGCTGTACTAACTCACTTTCAGAGGATATCCGACAAGGTGGAGAGTGCTGTACTAACTCACTTTCAGAGGATATTCGACAAGATGGAGAGTGCCACAATAACATAACAATGAAGCAATAACAACTGTGATAACGTAAGATTGTTACTGGTATCTCGTATAACTAACAAAAACTAACGTAAACGAGAAATTATTTAAAAAAAACAAAAAAAAACAACAACGGACAATGACATTTTCTACGTTACGGTCCAAATGGGACATTTATTAAGAAACAATGAAATAAGGCGCATCCAGAAATTAATATTAATATAGACTGTCATGCATATGTTAACCTTATCTTTAAATGATTATAAACTGTTATAGATTGTAAGATGTTTAATTACGATTATTAAAACTATAGATATAGACTGTAGGAAAGCCAAGCATTTTTTCGGCACTTTCGGTTTTTCGCTGGGTAGAATTCTCGGTCATCAACGTCACATGCCGTGCCGAATGGCGGTGGCGATCATATCTCTCCATGTACATCAATCTCTCATATGTTTCATCATCTCTGTTGGTGTCGGCAATCGAAGCCATTTAGTCAAACTGTCCAATATCTTTTCTCTGGGTATTCCCCTTGATCTTTTTCCTTCTATCTTTCCTGTTATCACTATATTCTCAATGCCTCCTCTTTTCATTATGTGCCCAATAAATGTTGACTACATTTTTCTTAATATTATCAATAATGCATCGTTTCACGATTATTTTCATTTTATGGAATGCTACTTTTGCTTGTCCTATTCTGAATTCTCGGTGGAGTATATAGGGGAGACAATATCATATATTAAAACATCAGAAGACTAATAAATACAATGCCAATCCTGGATTGCATTAGAAGAAAGCAGATTATATGGTCTTCGCATGCTTCAAGACTACCATCAGATATAGCTTCCAAAAGCATTACTATACAGACACGATGGATACAAATCCGGGTGCAGACCATGCAAGTGATGGATACAAAGCCTGGTGCAGACCATGCAAGTGATGGATTACAGATATTAAAAAATTCAACAAAAACAATGTATATGAAGCACCAAGAAGGCCGTCTCCAGAGAACTATTCTATCCCTGACACTACAAGTTCTTGATTCAAGATTTGAATCACAGCACGTGGGGTATTCCCATAAGTGCTCCGCCCTCTGTTCCAGCAGCCACCCGACTCGATGGTGTTTCGAGTCTAATGCTGCCAAACAGACGTCGACATCAGGGCACAACTCTGGCCCTTGCGACAGATTTCTTTGTTGTTCCGCCCACTCACGCCGTGCCCGTAACTAGTTCAAGCATAACGTCAGCCTGTCGGAACAACATGGTAACTGTTATCGAATGTTACGACTACGGGATTGTATAGGTGACGTGCAATGAAGCTTCTATAAGAAGATAACCTCAATATAAAGGCATGTCATCTATTAAGGTTTTCTGTTGCATGGTTGGTTTGTCTAGTGAGCCATTGGTGAGACCCACGGATGCAACCACATGCGCTGACACTACAAGTCATAAAGAGACATGTCTCCGAAGAACTCTTGTATCCCTGACACTACAAGTCATAAAGAGACATGTCTCCAAAGAACTCTTGTATCCCTGACACTGCATGTCATAAAGGGATATAAAGCGAAAAGAAAGAAAGAAGAATATTTGTCAACCAACAGAGAACTGGAAATGTGAGTTGTCGTGTAATTGCGAATATACTCAGGGTGACATGGGGACACCTATGGTTGTATTATATGCGCAATGATGATGATGACAATGATCTCTTGTCTAAAACAAACTAATTAACGAACTAGCTAACAAACTAACAAACTAATTAACTAACACACTCACTCACTCAATATCGCATTTTTATGCACGCCCTGTTCCCTCTCACCAAAAAGAACTCTCTGTTCCCCCGTGAGTCTAGTAAAGCACATATCTAAGTATACTGATAAGTTTTGCTCCCAGGCGTTCTGGACATTATCGATTCCTCTGTATAATTACTTAGGTTAATAAATGGCTTATCAGTAATTCAGAAGCTAGCAGATTGTACAGCAACTGTCATTGATTTCCCCGAAGATTAGAATCTGAAACAATTACCAATTTTCTAATATCTATCACTCGACAATTACGCAAACAAATTAACAGTGAAAATTATGAAATGCTATACCTATTCCGCATTATTGTATGCCTCAGAAACATGGACAGTGGACCAACAACTATAATACAGAATTGATGCATATGAGATGTGGACATATAGACAATAATAGGGAGAACTTCGTGGAAAAAGAAGAATACAAAGAGGTTCTGACAACACTGCGCACGAAAAAATAAACTTTATAAGAAATAAAAATATAATAAATCAAATATATTCGACATATTAAATGACATGACACTTTGTAGAAATGACATGACACTTTGTTGAAATGACATGACACTTTTTTGAAGACCTTACTTGAAGGAAAAGTCGAGGGGCGGCGGCCAGGAGGTAGACGGAAGTACAAGTGAGAGAGAAACATCATAAGCTAAACAAATTAAAGTCTAACAGAGTGCTGCACCAAGGCAAATACAAGATGATGGAGGTCAGTTTCATCCAACTTTCGTTAGGTAGACGGCACCAGATGATGATGAGAACAAGAACAGTATTATAGTAATACAATTAGAATAATATTTGGTACACACACCATATGTTACACGGTTTGGGAATGTCCTGGACCTATGTGAATGTCCCTAGTCGGTGAACAGTTGCCACAGATATTCTATTGTATAGTTTTGTCTCCTACAGACAATTTGTCTACGGCAGATGTGTCTTACACCAGGTACATTCACAAGAGAGCGAACTCTGAACATAAATATGTTGAAATAGATTGCTTTAAATTACCTTTTCTTCTCTACCCCGCCCCCGCTCCCCCATATACGCTAGATTGGTACGTAGCCATTAAGTAGCATCTTGCATATAAATAGAGAACCCAGGATAAGGAAAATAAGTAAAACCGAAAGTGCCGACATACTTGGCTTTCCTACAGTCTGTGTTGTCTATAGTTTTAATCATCGTATTTAAACATTTTACAATATCTTCTTCTTCTTCTGCGTTCATTCTCAAAATCCCACTGGATCTAGCAGGACTAGATTTCTAGCAGGATGTAGTCCAGAGAATGAAAATGCGCTATGTCGCCGTTTTATTTGCGCCAATGGCCCGACACATCTGTCTTCGGCGGAATTTTACAATATGTAACAGTTTATAATAAATATGTGTAGGGCCTATGTTTTCGACAAGATTAAATGGTACAACACATTATTCATCATCATCATCATCATCAAATGCCGTCCCTGCATCGAAGGTTCGCTGCATAAGATCAACATCCTTTGTCTCTTGTTTTGGTAGTGCACTCTGCTAGACTGTATCCTGTACATCTTGTGATGTTATTCTTCCACTTGTATCTCTGCCTACCTCTTGCTCGCTTCCCTTTGACTTTGCCTTCAAGTAAGGTCTTCAATAAGGTGTCATGTCTTTTAATGTGTTCAAGTTATTTTATTTGCTGACCTTTATTTCTCTTAGTGGTTCTTTCCTGATATTAAGATAGAGTTTCGAGTGGCGTGTGTGATACAGTTTCGAGTGGCGTGTGTGATACAGTATCGAGTGGCGTGTGTGATACAGTTTCGAGTGGCTTGTGTGATACAGTTTCGAGTGGCTTGTGGGATACAGTTTCGAGTGGCTTGTGTGATACAGTTTCGAGTGGCTTGTGTGATACAGTTTCGAGTGGCGTGTGTGATACAGTTTCGAGTGGCTTGTGTGATACAGTTTCCAGTGGCTTGTGTAATAAAGATTCGAGTGGCTTGTGTGTTACAGTTTAGAGTGGTTTGTGTGATACAGTTTCGAGTGGCTTGTGTGATACAGTTTCGAGTGGCTTGTGTGATACATTTTTCGTGTTGCTTGTGTGATACAGCTTCGAGTGGCTTGTGTGATACAATTTCGAGTGGCGTGTGTGATACAGTTTCAAGTGGCTTGTGTGATACAGTTTCGAGTGGTTTGTGTGATACACTTTCGAGTGCCTTGTGTGATACAGTTTCGAGTGCCTTGTGTGATACACTTTCGAGTGGCTTGTATGATACATTTTCGAGTGCCTTGTGTGATACATTTTCGAGTGGCTTGTGTGATACATTTTCGAGTGGCTTGTGTGATACACTTTCGAGTGGCTTGTGTGATACATTTTCGAGTTGCTTGTGTGATTGAGTTTCGAGTGGCTTGTGTGATACAGTTCCGAGTGGCTTGTGTGATACAGTTTCGAGTGGCTTGTGTGATACAGTTTCGAGTGGCTTGTGTGATAAAGATCGGATTCTCTTGTTGTTGGCACGTCAAGATCATGGTGCGTTTTTTCATTTAAATTTAAATTGCTAAAAAAAAATCACGGAATTCCGCAAATGCAATAAACTATTAAAATAGTACCAATCTAAATACAGTCATAAATACGGATTCATAAATACAGTCATAAATACAGAATAATCAAATTCACAGCAAATGTTCTTCTGCTATCAATTACCAATGTAACATATGTGTACTTCTATGTAACATATGTGTACTTCTATGTAACATATGTGTACTTCTATGTAACATATGTTTACTTCTATGTAACTTATGTGTACTTCATGCCGAAGTTGGATGTGTCAGGCCGATAGGCACATATATTTCTGCTAAGCTGTAAACCATGGCGCAACGCTTTCCGTTCACCAGAATTACATCCTGCTCCTCTAGAGGAGTTTTAGAATCTTCTCTGGACTACATCCTCCCCATCTACAGGAGTTTTAGAACCGTCTCAGGACTACACCCTGCCTTTGTACAGGAGTTTTAGAACCGTCTCAGGACTACACCCTGCCCATCTACAGGAGTTTAAAATGTTGGCAGAAAAAGTTCGATAAATGTTTTAGACACTCGTACAAAACTGACCCTCAAACATCGCAGTATTTATTCATATGTTGCTGATTAAATCCACATATGTTTGTGCTATGCTGAATTCATGTATATGTTTGTGCTATGCTGAATTCATGTATATGTGTGCTATGCTGAATTCATGTATATATTTGTGCTATGCTGAATTCATGTATATGTGTGCTATGCTGAATTCATGTGTATGTGTGCTGTGCTGAATTCATGTATATGTGTGCTTTGTTGATGCTGATATATGTGCGATATGTTTATTCCCGATATGCTTGTGCTATGTTGATTCCAGATATATATGTGATATGTTATTCTTCTTCTTCTTCTGCGTTCGTTCTAAAACTCCTGCAGATTAGCAGGATGTAGTCCGGAGAACGAAATGCGTTGTGTCATGGTTTACAGCACTGATGCGATATCTGCCCCTTTCGGCCTGATACATCCGACTTCAGCATGGCTTTGGGTCACTGGCCCTATATGGGATGGGACAGCCAACTCCATCCCATAACTTCCTTAGTCGCCTCTTACTACATGCATGGAAAGTAAACAATGTTGCTATTCTTTGCTCCTCTTTCGGGTCTTGTCAACACAAGGGCGTGTGATATGTTGATTCCATTTATACTTGTGCAATGTTAATTCCAGTTTTTATCTGTGCTATGTTTATTATCCCTATATATGTTCTCTGTGGGCTGTCCCTATATGTATGCTATGTTTATGGGGCCGTGTAGCCTTGTGCTTAACGCATTGGCTTAGCATACGAGTGGTCAGGGTTCATTACCAAATTGAGGCGCAAATGTTTTTCAGTCCACAATGGTTCCCGGGTCGATCCAGCCTTAAATAGGTACCAGGTTAATCAGAGCAGCAAATACTGCAATGTAGAGGATATGGGCAACGCCCTCATATAGCAAAGCCACTGAAATGTGAGATCGCTAACATCTCACAACCCTACGGCATACATTAACTGTACTACTTACTTTCGTCGTACCATTGTCCTATCCTGGAACCTATCAACATATACATAAACAAGATGTTTTCAAATAAATGAACCATACAATATTCATCGTCTTCCGTTGTTTAAGAGCATCTGTCATCTCACTTTTTTTTCAATTTGAACCAACTAACGTAACGATGCTGACACCCTCATATCGTCTCAGACACCACGATAAATGAGCTTTGTCCTGTTAGTGTGAGCTAATGTTTACCGTTTTCACATCTCCAAGCCTGTGTGGTACTCATAAAAAAAACCCTCAAAATCTCACAATTTACGACAACCAGTTCTTCGCCCATCCATAACAACGTGTAAATAGTACGCCAATTTTATGACTACCGGTAGTATTGAATAGACAAGTTATTGTACGACACGGGAGCTAACTCTTGTGGCGCCTTAAACGCAGAACGTATCTGTAAAACTCAATGCTGGTGTAATTAGCTCTCACGCGCTACTTCCTAAACATAAACTCTCTCACTCGTCTTTTCATTTCATTTCCCGGTTCTCACCCAAATCATATATATATATTTAACATATTTGCTGAATGTCTAACACAAACACTTTGTGCCCCCATACGGTTACACAACAGTAGTATTATCTCCCTTTTCAAGGACAATCATACATCTATGAGTCTTATATTCGTACAAACACTATTAACAAAATCTTCAAAAGCGCGCTATCGTTATCTCATATCACCTCACCCGGAGTGTGGACTGGATGGAACAGGGAATATCACCGCTTGATTATGACAAAACAGGTTCTCTCATAACTTGGGTTCAAATCTCAGAAGTCTATAAATTTTGAAAAGATGAAAACTTCTTATCGTTTGCTGAAATCTTCTCAGTACGCCATATCACACTTCATTTTTGTTCCTCCAATCACAACAAGAGCTGTGTCCCACGTGACTTCTTGAACACAGAATCTCTTCTAAACGACTCACTTCAAACAGCATGTACTTTCCATTACATTAAACTTCAAAGCACTACCCTGAACATAAATATCTCTTCTCTCCTTCGTCCAACCTTTCTTTTCACTATCATTTAAGAATTTCCCAGAGTAAATGTGAATTCAACTAGCATTTCGCGTCTCCCGTCTTCAAGGCCAGTAATGGCTCTCATTATTCGATTCCGGTGCGTTTTCAGTTTTTGTTTTTGTTTTAAAAGTTCATCTAACTACTAGGAATTATGAATCCTAAAGAGTGGTTTTGTGGGAGAATAATCATTCCTTGAAATCATTTTTCTTCTTACTCGTTCAGACTATGCCAGCAACTCATATCAGGAACCAGCAAAGACGCCTGCATTGCTGAGAAGCATCAAATCTCAGATGCACAGAGAAAAGGTGCTGCCCAAAACACAGAATAGCAGACGTCATTGTCCAATCCTGTTCATACATATCCTAGATGCCCAATCCTGTTCATACATATCCTATATGCCCAATCCTGTTCATACATGTCATAGATGCCCAATCCTGTTCATACATGTCATAGATGTGGCAGAGGATTATTTTTTTCAGAATAGGACTTTTTAAAATGAAACTATCTACACACACACACACCATAGAGTTGTACAACATGCATGAAATTGTTGTCACCACTGTCGGCGATGAATGGCTATTATTACTTCACTCTACTACCATGTGTTTCCAGGCCCTGAGAGGGGGCAAAGAATAGTAGCACAGCTACCTACCACACATGTTGTAGAAAGCGGTTAAGGAGGCTGTAGGTTAGAGTTAGCTGTCCCGTTCCATAGAGAGCTAAAATAAGCGAGATTCAAACCTGCAACCTCTTAAGAAAAAAACGAACGGTTTAACATTTGTGCCATTGATATCACCCACAAGATAAGCATCAGACTGATTAGATGTACTTAGAACAAACAAAACGATAAGTTACGTTCATATAAATAAAAAACGTGGAGTAAGCCAAGGATGTATTTTATCACCCAGGCAATTATACATTATACAGAGAAAATTGGAAAACATATGGAAGCAATGTTAGGGCTCAAGATCAATGGAAAAAATAATGAACCTCTTAATATGTCTAATAACTTGTCTCAGTGAGTGAACAGGAGTCCACAAAGACTAATAGAAGAATTAAACATGTAAATTATGGAATATTGACTAGAAATGAACACTCAAAACAAGAAACAAATATGATTATCAGCAAAATGGAGCAGAGACCAATGTTAAACATACAAATATATAGGTAGTTACTTCAACAAGTATTTGTGAATGTATGTCTTGGAAATATAATCACAAACTGTAGTAAATATAAACACAAGTTAAACGGAAGATCATTATCATTATTAGGAACAACGCCCATAACATTACATGAATCAGATCTACTGTCACTGGTCAAGCGGGAGTCCGGTGTAACGAAAGAACTGACTTATTGGCGGATAAAGCTATAGTGGATGGCAAAGTAGTCAAAGGAGACCGGGCTGAATTAGGATAGTCATGGATACACAAGAAAAATGATGAAGTCATGGACACACTAACATAAGGATGAAGAGTATGCTGAAAGAGGTAACCTACATATTCAGAGAATGATAGAATTGGGAGTGTGTATGGGAAAAAAAGGGGGTAATGCGTCCTCACTGGGAAGACCAGAATAACCAACAACCAACAACTAACAGGGATAGTAAGCATACATACTTTTAGATACACTGTTATCCAACTTAAACACACACAATCACTCGTGTATTACCCAGATTTGAACGCATACACACTCGTGTGTTACCCAGATTTGAACACACAGTCTCAGCACTCTCCAATTCCGTGTTTCACAGCTCAGTTTTAAAAGCTGGATTAGTTGAGACTGAATAATCTCCCTTCTGGAAGTGATGCCAAAAGCAAACCTAATTTATTAACACTGAAACCTCTTCAATGATTCCCTTAACAAGATTCAAGAGGGCAACTTCAGCCTACTTCACGTATCAGCTGCTATAGAGCTCACAATAATTTATGTTAGAGTGTAAAAATTAATATATTTTCTAAAGTTTACACAGAATAGCAAGAAAACATTTCACACAAGCGATGTAGCCAAGAACAGAATCAACTAAAAATGTGAATCAGTGAACTATAAAAACAAATTCACATCTTATTCATGAGACATTTTTTTTATTTCTCTCTCTTCTCCTATCTGTTTTGCTTCGCTGTCCTGTCTTTCGTTCACATCGTCTCTCTTTTTAAAAATGTAGCTGTCTGCAAGCCCGTAGGTTCAGACCCCCCCCCCCCCCAGCAAATCAGAACATGAATATTTGTACTAGAAATCCAGCCGAAGATGTGCCATTGGCGCTAATAAAACAGCAAGACAATGCATTTACATTATCTGGACTACATCCTGCTGGCAATCTAGTATGACTATTGTCCTGCTGCAAGAGAGATCCAGTGGAAGTTTGAGAATGAACGCTGAGAAGAAGCAGTACTAGAAATGTAGTCAAAGGAGGGGGGGAATAAAACCCATCACCAAACGATGTTTCGCACAAAAATTCATCACATTTCTCTTCAAATAGTGGATCAAAGAGCATAAGCCCATAGACTATAGATTAACAAGCTCTGCAAATGGAGGGAATTTCACACGAAAACGGGACAACAACTTACCGAAAATTGTAAGGTAACAAACATCCTTAATAAAAACTTTCTATGATCATAGCTGTAAATGTTCTACACAGTGATATCTAATAACTAAACGCATGACGCTGATGCTGTGATTTTTGGCTCCCTGTTAAGGCCTTGCTCTTTACTTCTGTAGGAAAAGGGTAATGAAGTCTTACTAAACGCAGACTAACACACTATCACTGTCGGATGCTCAAGTGAGATAATGCACACAATAATACACAGGAAACAGTCATATAAATAGCAATACACATGACATAATCGACGTTTCGCCCAAAATACCTTCATCATAATAAACACATAACATCAAAAGACGACACACACGTGTCCGAGCGAAATGTGGATGCGAGATGCCGGAAGGATAGGAATAGAAAGTAGATAAAAATGTAAATATAGTTGGAAATGAAACGAAAAAAATGATGAGGAAAATGAAGGAACAAAATGAATAAAGACAAAGATGGCATAAAACGAGAACTAGACAAAAGATTGGTTGGAATTTAATCCAGATGACTTGAGACTAACCAACTCACAATTAAAAAGATTTTCTAGATCGTGTCTCGATCTATCATCGCTGGTGCAGGACCTGATGACAGTGACCTGAATATCATTAACACCACGGTGGACATCACCGTTGAAGTGTGTGGCAACAGTATTAATCGTTCTGTGCTTGGTGGCATGAAGATGGTTACGGAAGCGGTCGCTCAATCTTAAACCAGCAAGTTAAGATTGGTATTATTGACATGTCCACAACAGAATTGTCTCGCTTCATAAAATCCATCAACAATTTCAACCCTGCTATTACATTCATATCTAACATCTTCACTACCTCTGTCAACTTCCTTGACATCATTGTCACTATTCATCTCTCTCACCTTAAGGCATCTGTTTACTATAAACCCACTGATGCACATGACTTTCTGCTCTACACTTCTTCTCATCCTCCCGCTTATCGCAACTCTCTACCGTACTCCCAGCTTCTTCGCCTTCGTCGCTTATGTAGCCATAACGACGACTTTCTCGACAAATCCTCTAAGATGATTGAGTTCTTCCGTAGACGATCGTTCCCCGACAGCATCCTTTCATCGGCTTGGCTCCGTCTCCGCCAGTTATCTCACCTCGATACCTTGACTAATTCCCAGATTTCTTCCTCCTCCTCTGATAGAGTTAAACTTGTCCTCACCTTTCGTCCCCATAACTCCACTGTTCGGTGCATCTTGCTTAAACATGATTTCCTTCTACAGTCTGATTCCAATACCCGTGCTGCTTTCCAGGACTTGCCTCTGGTTGTCTATAGGCCCGAAAAAATATTAAGGACATCTTATGTCACCTTAGGTCTTCTGTTCCTGACCATTTCGGTACTGTTTATTGCTCACGCTTTCGATATTACACATGTCCTTATGTGGTTCAGACGAGCACCGTTTCACTTCCCAAGACCACTTTCACCATTGATGAAGTCTTTACATGTGAATCCTGTAAAGTAATTTACGTGATCATATGTAAACGCTACGGCAAACAGTATATCGATGAAACTGGCTTAAGATTGAGCGACCGCTTCTGTAACCATCTTCATGCCATCAAACACAGAACACCTACTCCCGTTATCATACACTTCAACGACGATGGTGTTCTTGATATTCAAACCTTAAGTCACCAGATTCTGCACCATCGATGATATATCTAGGTACTCTCTAGAAAATTGTCTTATTTTGAGTTAGGTATCTTCAAGCCATTTGGACACAACTGCGACCATTCTTTTGTCTAGTTGTCGGCTGGTGTGGTCTTTGTGTTTATTCACTTTTTTCTGTCTTTTACGTCATCTTTTTTGTTTTGTTTAGCTTCCACATATATTTACGTGTATATTTACGTGAATATTTACGTGTATATTTACGTGAATATTTACGTGTATATTTACGTGTATATGCACTTCCTGTTCCTATCCTTCTGCCATCTCACATCCACATTTCGCTTGGACACGTTTATGTCGTTGTCATTTCTATTCGTCGTTCTTTTGATGTTGCGTGCTTATCTTGATAAAGGCCTTTTGGTAGAATGTTGATGTCCTGTATAGTGTTATTTGTATGACTATATCATGTGTAATATTGTGTGTATTATTTCCGCGATAATACGACAGTCCATCTATTCGCTAAACCCTTTGTTGCCTTTCAGCGTCAGAGGTAGAAGGGTTTTCTGCAGACGGCCTTCTTATGTGTTGAGTATATTGTGGAATTTGTCAGCTCTTTTATTTCAGTGGTAGTAGCACATTGTGTTCGTGGTCGGCTCTATGTCTCTCTCCACTGTATCTGTGTAGCATAGCTTGCTGTGGTATACTGTCTGATGGTAGTCTGCTGATGTGTGCAAAATATTTGATATGTTGTATCTTGATGTATTCCAAAATTGGAGTGGTGCCTTTTTTGTGTCGAATTTCCTCATTTCTCACTTTGTCTCTTAGCGATATTCCTAGGACTCTGCATAATCATGCTATTTCATCTGTTAAAAGTTTACGTTTGTCTTGTGCTGTCGTTGTTCATGTTTGGCTTTGGTAACACAGCATTGGCATAATCTTTTTGAATAGTATTATTTTGGTGTTTAAATCTATATTTTTGTTTCTGAAGATTGGTGTCATTTGCCATAGGGCTTGGTATGCTTTACTACATCTATTGTGCATTTCTTTGCTGCTCTTGTCGTCTGTTGTTATATTACTTCCTAGGTATGTGAATTCTGTCACCTGTTTAAATCTGTTGTTTCCAATATATATATATATATATATATATATATATATATATATATATATATATATATATATATATATATATATATATATATATATATATATATATATATATATATATATATATATATATATATTGGTGTTTGTTTCTGTTCTTCCTATCTTAATTACTTCGGTCTTTTCTATATATCTTCATGTTAAAGGTGGGGCATGTTTGATGTAATCTATCTATTTGTCTTTGTAGTTCGTCTTCTGATGATGCCACTAGTGCTTGGTCATCTGCACATAGTAGTTCGTTTAAGTTATCCTTCAAATTGTTTTCTTCCGTTGTCTTTGCTACTTTGAAGATGTGATCTATGTATGTTATGAACAACAGGGGGGATAATACACACCCCTGTCTCACTCTCGAGTGAATTTGAAATTTATCGGATGTACCTGTGCTTGTTCTTACTGCGCATTGACTATTGGCGTATATGCTCTAACATAGGCTTATCAGATGTTGGGGAACTCCATATGTCTGTAGTACTATGCATAGTTATGCTCTATCCACTCTTTCAAAAGATTTCTCTTGGTTCATGAAAGCCAAATATAAGTCTTGGCTATATTATGTTGCTATTTCTGAAATTTGTTTGAGTGTGAAGATTACATCTGTACAACTTATATTTTCCGAAAGCCCATGTGTGTGTTGTTGAGCCGTGGTTCTATATATGCGCGCATACTTCCTTCTAATATCTTGATAAAGATTTTTCCTATGTGGCTTAAGAGTGATATGCCTCTATACTTAGTGCAGTCCCTCTTACTGCCTTTTTTCTTGCAGATGGGAACAATCACCGCTGTATTCCACTCCTGTGGTGTCTTTTGTGTCTTCCATATCACATTGAACAGTCTGTATAGTCAATGTATACATGTCAATGTTAGCATTTGTATTAGTTCTATAGGTATTCCGTCTATTCCTGGTGCTTTGTTATGTGGTGCATGTTTAACTGCGTCTTCAATTTTCGGATTTCAGGATGTATGGTTCTAGGTTTTCTTCTATTGTATTTATTGTTGTAATCAATTCTCCTTCCTTTAAGTTTAACAGGTGATTGAGGTAATTTTTCCATTTTTTCATGATTTCTTGGGGTATATTTAGTATGTTGCCGTGTTCATTATTGATTATTTATGTTGGTTCGAATGTGTCTTTTTTGCTTCTCATATTTTGTACTTTCTTGTAGAGCATCTTTGGTGCGTTTTGTCTATCCTATATAGCATTTCTCCATATTCTTGTCATGTAATAATTTTTGCATATTTGATGGTTTTATTGGCGTTAAACTTGGCTGTCTTGTACGCTAAGTAATCTTCATGTGTTTTGCTTATTGCACATTTCTTGTATTTTTGTTTTTTATCTCTCGTTGCGTTCTTTACTTCTTCTGTCCACCAAGCTTATATTTTTGGTTTCGTGCTTGTATGGCTTTTATATCCGCATATATTTCCTGCTGTTTGCATAATGACATCTTTGAAATATTTCCAATCTTCTTCACTGTGCTTGGTGTTTTCTTGGAGCTTGTCAAATTCTTCGTTAACTTCCTGGATATATTTTTCGCGCGTGTTTATCGCTTCCAATTTCTGTTTATCTAGTTGCCCATGGTACTTCGTGCTTTTCTTGTGCTTGTTATTTTTCGCTCTGTTTTTGACTGTTATTATGACTGTCTTATGGTCAGTGCCTGCACACATGTTAGGTATTACTCGTGCTTCTGTTATTTTTCGTCTATTGTTTCATTTCGCGAATATGAAGTCTATCTGGAAATTGCATTCTACGATGTTCCATTTATACGATGTGCACACTTGTGACTGTCTATGTTTAAAGAAGGTGTTCGTTATAAACAAGTGACTTCTTCGAATGTATGCACTAACGTAGTTATTGTATCTAACTTTTAGTCCGTGCTTCGAAGGATCGATGACAGGAACAATCGAAGTCGATATGAGAGGCGAACATTTATATCTAATACCAACATCTAGTGGATCACATGGATTTACTGCCAGGGACATGCAGACGTTCGTGGTAATGGGAGAGCAGACATACTTGCATCAAATCCATAAATAGACAGGGAATTGATGATAATGGAGAAGGAGTTCGTACTAAAACTGATCCACGAGCGCTTGCTGGATGCGGACATTGAGATTGACTAGACGTCAAAGTTGTGATTTTGCGAATTTGACACCTGGGGAAAGTCAATAGACATAATACATAGAGAGGTAGCAGATAAAGTATAAAGTGGGTTGGCCACATCATGAGAATGCATTACGACAAGTTGTCCGTACTGGCATATAACAAAATGAGATCAGAGTATAGTAGTAAAGTAAAGTAACCCATAGCATTTATTAATGCCGTAGGGGTGCGAGATGTTAGCGATCTCACATTTCACAGGCTCTGCAAATGAGGGCGGTAGCCATATCTTCTCCCTCGCAGAGAGATCAGAGTATAAAGGCAGAGGAATACCACGAAAAAGATGGATAGAAAACGTCAGGGACATCCTGCTCTGTAACTGAAGTGTTTGAATATATTCGCAATTATTTCGCAAGAATCTCCACGCATTTACAATAACCAAGAGAGATAACTGAGTTTATCGATAAGAACGATGGCTGACATTTCGTATGATTCAGTGATTGTATGTACTTACGATTGATTTTAGTTGACATTCCTATGAGATAAATCATTGCGGGCTACAATGTTCTCACCAGCAAGATTTTATCATTATGGATACACTCTTAAAGCTGAAATTTAAATAATTGTTTTGTTGTTTTCATCGTTCGATGATCAGAAAACAGCTGAGTTCAGTAAACTTAAAACTAGGCCGAGGTGAGCAGACTACTAAATTTTAAATTAACAACGATAACAGACTATTTGACTATATATAAAGTTAATAATGTTACTAACTATTAAAATAAACAAAACAATGTAGAAACTAACTAACAATAAGTAAAATAAATTAAAATAGTACATAGCCTACATTTATTGAATTTAGTATTAACTATCTATCTGATAGTCTATACTCTATACTCTATACTCTATAGTCTATAGTCTATCATAATGAGACATATAATGATAAGTCAAATTAAAGGTTATCAATCACAGTGTGATTCACACTGATTTGTCTTTTATTGCATGTCTTATTATATGGAATTCAATTAGTTCTTCCTATTAGGACTATATTATTATCCTACACTAGTTTGTTTTATTGCTGCTACTAAATCTTTGTGTTAGTATTGCCAGTACCTAAAGTTAAACTAAAAAAAATCACCAGGTATGTTGATTGTCTTAGTCTACATGCCACATAAGCATGTTGTTCGTCCATCACAAGTGATGATGACCATCTGTTACATCCACTTTTGAAAATTCAATTTTAGTTATGTCCTTATTTATGAGTTCGTAGATGGCTAATGAGCCCTATTCGAGCAGTAAATGTCCTTGGACAGTTTGGACATGGAATAACGACTGTAGACGGATCTTGGTCTATCCGTGACTTTCTAGCTGCTCTCCGCTGTTGAGCTGCTGCATTTCTCTTCTTTTCACAAGATGATGCGCTCTTTTTTATTTTAGAACGCAGTGTAGATCTATTTTGTGCAAGTTCTTCCCATGTATCGTGGTCTATTTCAAAGGCTTTCAGTGAGTCCTTTAACGAGTCCTTGTAGCGCTTCCTTTGGCCACCTTGAGATCGTATACCCTTCTCTAGCTCACCATAGAGAAGTATCTTTGGCAGACGATGGTCTGGCATACGCACCAAATGACCTGCCCAACGAATCTGTGTCTGCATCAGAATCGTGTCAATGCTTGGGATACCAGCTCTATCAAGGACAGTGGTATCTGGAATCTTGTCTTGCCAGCTGATGTTCATAACTTTTCTGAGACAATTTGTATGAAAATGATTAGTTTTTTCACATGACGTCTATACACAGTCCATGTTTCACTAGCGTAAAGCAGCACTGGAAGTACCACTGCTCTGTAAACTTTCAGCTTAGTCTGTAGGTTAATGCCATTTCGTCGCCAAACATTTGCGTACAATCTGCCAAAAGTACTGCTTGCTTTGGCGATCCTTGTATACACTTCATCATCAACGTTGGCATTTTGTGATAACGTACTGCCTAGATATGTGAATCTATTCACAACTTTCAGTGCTACACCATTTACCTTTATGCAGGGCTCGAGATAGCTTTTGCCAAGTGCTGGTTGTAACATGACTTCTGTTTTCTCTGTGTTAATGGTAAGCCCAAAGTTGGTACAGTCTTTGGAGAATTTGTCTATAATACATTGTAGATCAGCCTCAGAGTTGTCATTTAGGGCACAGTCATCAGCAAATAGAAGATCCCTGATTGTGTGTGATTTAACTTTGGTTTTTGCTCGAAGCCACTGAAGGTTGAACAATTTTCCATCTATGCGATAGGTGATGTTTACTCCCAGGTCTAGATCTCTGAAAGCATCATCCAACATAGCAGAGAACATGATGCTAAATAGGGTAGGTGCTAATACACATCCTTGTTTTACTCCATTTGAGACAGGAAAGGTTTCAGATAACTCTCCATCATCCTGAACTCTAGCTTGCATTCCATCATGCAATTGCTGCACCATTGAGATAAATTTCTGTGGACATCCATACTTTGCCAGAATCTTCCACAGACCCTCTCTACTTACTGTGTCAAATGCTTTTGTCAAGTCTATGAATGCTGTGTACAGGTCACTGTTGTTCTTGACATTTTTCTTGAAGCTGTCTTTCAGCAAAGATCATATCAGTTGTTCCACGTTCTTTTCTGAAACCACATTGGCTTTCGGGTAGTAGTCCTTCATTTAGATGAGATGTAAGACGGTTCAAAATGATTCTGGCAAATATCTTTCCAGCAATTTACAGTAGAGAGATACCACGATGGTTGTTACAGGACTGGCGGTTCCCTTTATGTTTATACAGGTGTATAATTGTATAAGCAAGATTAATAGACAAGGAGGACTTAGTGTGGGGTAGAAAACTCAGTGTCACAAGTCACAGTTATGAGATTTCATAGTGATTCAAAGATCCATGCAGAAATCGTATGCATTGGACTGAAGGGACATAAATATGACCTAACAGCAGTTCTGTAAATAATGTTTAGCTTACTGTTTTCTGATGTCATTATTATAATATCATTAAATCATTCCTTATGATATTGCATTTTTTAAAAGAATCGCAGAAGAGGAATCCTGATACGCATGAAAACAGTTTTAATAAAACAATGAATGCAGTATTTTATGTGGAATCACATTAAAACATGGGTTACATCCATTGAGATGAAAATTAAAAATGCAAATTCTTTTTCATTTAGTCGTCAGAGCACCATCTTCAATGAGTTATGTTTATCTAGAACTATCTACTATTGTGGCATCTGGGCCTAGACTTTGAGTTCACGGTGGAAAGAATAGGGCCACTACATTTTTTCCAGGCATGTCGTAGAAGGCGACTAAAGGGAAAGTTTGAGGATAAGCCAATAACCTGTCACCTGTGAGAAAGTCATTATCACATCTTGTCTCAATTTCTTACTTTTTTCTTCTAGCAAATACTTCCCATTGTCACATCTTGTCACAATTTCTAACTTTTTTCTTCTAGCAAATACTTCCCATTATCACATCTTGTCACAATTTCTAACTTTTTTATTCTAACAAATACTTCCCATGGATAATGAAGAGATGCAAGCCATTGCACATTGTCCTTTTGTGGCAGGGTCCCAGGTGATGGGGAATGTTAGATATCTCATCACTGTGAATGAGTCAAAAATCTGATGGAAGATTGATGAGATAGTTGGCCCTGAATTTGTGCTGAGCTACAGGTGGAACATGGTAATCCTGGGATACTGGTGCACTAGAATGCCTCTTTTTGTGGACTAAACATGCATCCATAAACCCCTTTACACAAACGTACATCTGAGACAAACGTATATGAGTGCGAATGTGCTCCAGTTGCATGACTGAGAAGAACCTGTACATATGTGAAAAAAGGCTTTGTGATGTCAAGAGCTGCCTGCTCACAGCAAAAGTGATTATTTCATCATCATCATTTATTCTGTCCATGAGTCTAATGCTGCTGTAACCTCTTCTTCTACTGTTATTCATGTATGTTTCTGAAATTCCCCTTTCATCAGTTCCCTATGCATTCATTTGTAGTTCATATCTGGCTATCCTAATATACTCTCTGTATATTGTTATATTAAACAATTACAATTAATTCATATAATGTGTTTACTCTGACCATTTTCTTGTCTCTAGGAACATATAATTGTCAGTTGTGTGAGACAATCTCACACTCACAATAACTGAAAGAGGAAATGTCTCAGTACTCATCACAGTATGCACCAGAAACTGGGCCTGCTGATTATTTTCCTCCTGTCGCAGCTATTTTCCAGGGAGCTGTTATGTCCAGTTCTGCAGCACTGCAGAGTTTGATTGTAGATGTGGACTCTCAGTTAGACTCAAATTCAAAACAGTATGTATTTGTAAATGTATCCAAAGAAAATGTGGAAATTATTTGTCAAACAAAGTATATTATCATGTAATATTACTTTTCTCCAAAGTCCTAAACACATACTTCAGGAGTGCCCTATATGCGAAGAGCAGAGACAGCGGCTCAAGCCAGAAGATACTGTTTTGAAACAAAAGCTATGGGGCATCCACCTTTACCTGGAGAAGGCAGTGGATTTTGCCCTGGTGACAGATCTATATGCTGTATCCCTTGTTTGCCTTGCGGCGTCAGGGGTAGAAGAGTTCTCTGGAAATGGCCTTATTGTGTGCTGTTTGTAAAAGCTGACAGGCCTGACAATATAATATGGTTGCAGATGCTGAAGGTTACTTCTCTATAACAAAATTCATTAGAATTTTCTGAATACCATGGACAGCTAAAAGGACAAGTCATAAGGTCTTAAGATCAATAAACGTCAAAGTAGGCTGGCTCCTTAACAAAAAAGCTGTGAATTTTTTGGTCATATAAAGATATAACAGCATGGAAAGATTAATAGCTGAAGGCAGAGGAGGAAGACGGGTGCCAACAGCAACAGGGGAAGAGGTCGCCTAAGACAATGATGGTGCAGTGATATATCAGATTGCTTAAACATGTCTCTAGCTGTGCAGGTCCTCACCCAGAATTGTGGAGTGTTCAGAGAACCCATTAGGAAGACCATGCTTTGTAATGAATATGTCACATGATGATGATATAAATACCCCCACCCCCCTTTTTTCACCCTCCTAATTTAGTAATGATGTCTCAAAACAATTTCTTCTTATACACAGTACATACTAATGTATATGGTAACAGTGCTGAGTATACTTTGATAAAGTTTGACACTCAATGCAGACACAGAAAGAAGGATTCAAGATGTTCAATGTACGTGCTACAGATGATTGTTAAGAATATAGTTATATAGAAGACAAGACAATATATTATTTGTCTGGCAGCAAATAAACAAACTTGTAAGTTATCAAGAACTACTGCTGGCAGTGGTGACTCAGTATAAACGTGTGGATATGTAATGAGACAGGACTCACTTTCTAATACTATTTTGCAAGGAACAGTCAAGGGTGGAAGGAGATGACTTGGACAAAGGTCTGGGCATGATTTTTCTACACTCTCCCGAATGGTGGAACATTGGTATGGGAAATGATTGGCAGTATACGAGACAGAATGTTGTAGGCAGACATGATAACCATTGCCACAAGGTATGGACTATAAGAAAATAGCTTCATGATGTGAAAAATAGAAAATATTTGACAGTACATGTGATAGAATGTTATAGACAGACATGATAACAATTGCCAAGTAACAGGGACTGTAATAGATATAAAAAAAAAATAAAGCAAATGTTTTATAGCTTGGTTATGTTTTCTGATTAATAATTTGTACAATTGAGCGTGGCTAGATGTATTTATTTGATGTCTATTTGTTATCATTCTATTTACCTAGGCTGGACAGATGCCTTCAGTCAATTTTATCAGCAGCAAATAATTTACCTGGAGTCCGGACATTCTCTACTCCAAAAGATGCCCTAGGTTACATGTGCAGCAGTCACACATTGGAGAAGGACACATGCTATGATCCTCAACAAGATGAGGCTGTGGCAATCATAAAGGCATTGGTGAGCTTCAGTAGATATTCTGTCCAGGAGTAACCTGCCATTGATGTGAATTTATTTTATACTAGATATATATTTGCCCATATGGGAACTGGGGCCAGAAACAAATATAAGCTCACTGCTTATCCCAGATCAAACCACAGTATTAGTTAGATTAGGTATGTTGATTATCCTCTTCGCACACTGGATGCGCCCATAGTGCACAGATCTCTGCTTCAGTAAATCTATCAGGGTATAACGGGTGATGGTTCCGGTTCCATGCTCTTTTTTAAAATTGTTGTTAAGTGTTCTCTACTAGACATGCCTGAACTCACTCTCAAATAATGAATTCTCAATATTGACTCATGCTCATTTATCTCAAAATCCTCTGATCGTGCGGACTCACGAAGAGCTGTGAGTATGTCTGATTGATCCATAGGCTTACCATCTGTTTGTTTGGGGACAAAGATAAGTGTTATTTTCTGCAGTGGAGCCTGCATTTTAGCGATCTCTAATGACTCCACCCATCCCCTACGTACATCACATGTATTAGTCTCAATAGTGACAGTTAGACTATCAGTGCTCAGGGCCTGGTTCAAGGTGCAAAAGAATAGGGTCACTGTTATCTTTTCAAGCATTTTGTACAAGGCGTTTAATGAAGGTTGGGGATAAACTGATAACCTGTCACCTGTGAAAAAAATCATTATTGTCAAATCTTACAGAAGAATGATGAGATAGTTGGCTCAGGTGCGTGTGCTGTGCCTATGGCAGGACTCGGTAATCTTGGGATACTAGGTCACTGACCTGCCTCACTATGGGGACTAAACATGCATCCATACCTCCTTAAGCAACCATGCTTTTGAGATAACCTTATATGAATCCAGGTGTCACTTTAGTTACACAACATGAGAAGGACCTGTGCCTTTGTCAGAAAGGCAATTGGCTGTGAAGAGCTGCCTGCTCACAGCTAAAGGGATTATTTCATCACATTTCTATATCCTATAATCCTGTAACTGTCAGGAATGTAAAGGTACCACAGTGGATGTATTCACACAGACTCCCCTAGCGATTCTCATCTTCAATATGCAGATGAGTGAGGAAAAATGTTGTCTTGTTCAGTTCTTGATATTGTCTGTCCATGCTTTTATTTGGCCTCCTCTGTATCTTCTACCTTCGACGGTTCCCAGCATTATTGTTTTTTACAAGGAATCATGTCGGCATACATGTCCAAAATATGTAAGTCACATTATATATAACACATTCACATATCTGCAAAAGAAGAAGACCACACAAGAAAGACCATCTGAACATGACATAACAGAAGCAGGACGACTGGCTCAAGATCAACAGAAATTTTGAAAGGCTGTGATGACTGCTACATACTGTTCAGGCCTGATGAGTGTGTCAGCATTGAGGAAAATGAAAGAAAGCTGATTTTGTGTAGAGAATTAAAAACAATTCTATATGGTTACTACATTGGTAGTACAGTCTACTCACAATTATAACTCATTGATTTTTGTGCCACTAATGAATTGGCATTTGCATGTTGAAAAATTCTATACAAAATTCAATTCTACTTTCTATGTATCTATCTATCGATGTTCCTCAGGCACCGAATATGGTGGTAGGGCAGAAACCAGTGTTCTCCAGTTTGAGCGATGGGATGCATCTGTGTGTAGTTCTTTCATGTTGTTCAGGACAATAGTCATACCATCTTTTATTGCAGTTCTGCAAATAATTTCTCTTGGTTTCCTTTCTTTCTTTTGCCATCTGTACCCATTTTAATACTTGTAGTAGCAGTCTTTTTTCATTAATTCAAAGTAATTGCCTGATGTAAGTTCACCTTTTTCTTTCTATTGTTTTTAGAAGCATTGCGGTTTGGTGTCATCTCTTATTTGCTTGTTTGACCTAAATTCTTCTCAGCCAAGCGTTTTCTAAGACATCTATTTTAATTTTGTACTATCTAATAGCCGTCCATTTCAGGAAATTGTGACAATTGTTTCAGACTTGTGTTGTTGCACCTCATTGGGTGTGTGTGTGCAGAGATGACAGTCAGACTTGTGTTGTTGCACCTCATTGGGTGTGTGCAGAGATGACAGTCAGACTTGTGTTGTTGCACCTCATTGGTGTGTGTGTGTGTGTGTGTGCAGAGATGACAGAAGAAGAGTCAGAACCTGGCATAGAATGCACTTCCAATATTGCGACACATGATCAGAATTGGGTGTCTGTGTGTTTGTTGTTCTGTGTTTTCATTGATCACATTTTCTCAGTGCCTCTTGAGATTTGATGCAAGCATCTTTGCTGGTGTTGCTGTGCCACTCTGTGCGATTCTGAGTGACAGACTCCAAGCATGTGGCGTTGAAGTTCTTTAGAGACACAGTGAGAGAGTCTTTGAAGTGGTTCTTCTTTCTACTAGTTAGTAGTTTTTCCTTAAGAGCTCACCATACATCAACTGTTTTGGAATGCATTTGTCAGGCATGCACACAACATTTCCAGCACATCTCAGTTGTTCAAAAAAAGTTCAAAAAACTTGTTCAGGATTGTATGAACACATGAGATGTTGGCTTTAGTGAGGACTTGAGGTACTCTTTCTTGCCATTTTATCCTGAGATGTTTGCGGATACAAATAATGTGTGAAAATGATTTAACAATCTAACGTGTCTGCTGTACACTGTCCAGGTTTCACAAGCATGGTAAAATCTTTTATTATTGAATAGCAAGATGGTCAGTATCAGAATCACCCAACATTTTGGAAATGTGGGTTGCACTATATGTGTGGGAGGAGGGAAGATAGTGCATCCTCTCTGTGGAAAGAACTGAAGAACACAACTCACTGGGAGACTGAGGTTATACACCCTTTGATGGTCTGAATTTAAGGGAATGCTCTCAGTGCTTTGATACTGGTTTCTAATTGATTTAAGAACTACATGTATGTTCTCATGTAGACTTGTGTTTGTTTGTCTGTTATTTTGCGATCTTATGCCATGATGCTGGCTTTTTAGTCAAAACACTGCCCTTTAGTTTCATTGACAATAGATCTACCGTATGTCATGTTTTCCATTAGTGAAACTAAATTATTACCATTTATACCATGTAATACCAATCTCTTATATTTCTCTTATAGAGTGATTCTTTGGAAAGCACACCTGGAAGTGAAGAGTCCATTCTGCAAGAGATCTTGAGACTGGCCTCAGATGAAGGCCTAATCTTGCCTCTGAGAAGTAATCCAGCCACAAGCATATCCCAGTCTTCTAGTTCTCTCAACATGCAGTTGGACACCATGGATCAGGTGGGAACATGTATCTTGAATCAGATACATAGTTTGTCACTTAACATGTCCAATTGCACTTGCTTTCTAATCAGGAGGCACCAGGTTTCCCAGGTCAAGCATACTCTAATGCTTACTAAATAATTGAAGAGTGTAAAAACAACCTTCTCATCTTAAATACTAAGTCCTAATAACTGTGAAATGTAGCACTTCAGAAATAAGCTGAATAATCTGCATTGCTTTTGTTTGAATCCCATTAGACCACTTTGGTATAAGCTGAAAACCAGCAGCTATGTACACTTTTGTGTGAATCCCATTAGACCACTATGGTGTAAGCTGAAAACCAGCAGTTATATACAACTTTTCATTTCTCTGATAACCTCATGTGAGAGTCCTTAATGCAATGGTTTCCAAACTTTTTGTGCTGATGACACACGTTATAGGGAAGCATAATTTTGTGACATACCAATTCAGTCTATTAGGAAACTAATGGCATGTGCCTTATAACTTATAAGAGATACGGCTGAGATACAGACACATATATTAATTATAATGATACAATGTTAGAATTTACAGGGTATTCATAGCAGTAATAATAGACAGTGAATAACAACAATAACTATTATTTTAATGCGATATATGAGCTTGATGGGATGAACACATCTTGTCAATATTTGGCAGAATATGGAATGAACACACTCTCATTTCGTCATCAAGCATTTTTAAGCGAGCATGTTTCAATTTCTTCAAGTTTATCATAGTTGAAAAGGATACTTCACATGTTGTATATAGTGGTGTACAGTATATATAGTATACAATTTAACCACTACAAATTATTTTCTTCATGAGGCAATCTAATGTGTTGTATATATCTTCGCCCCTAGTTCTCATTATAAGTTCTAAACACACAAGAATTGCTAAATAATTCTGTCAGCATGAATGAAACATAAAAAAACTAGAAATTGTGTAATCATCAAACTGCAATACAAAAGCTCTATTATCATCTAAAAATATATCCTTGATTTGCAGCTGAATGTCATCAGACATGCCTTGAATACATTTCCAATTGTGTTATCTGTCATAGGAATTTGTTGAACTTCTGACCCAAACTCAGGCCCAAACATTGTTCGAACAATAGCACAACAAGCAGGCCCAAACATTGTTCGAACAATAGCACAACAAGCAGGCCCAAACATTGTTCGAACAATAGCACAACAAGCAGGCCCAAACATTGTTCGAACAATAGCACAACAAGCAGGCCCAAACATTGTTCGAACAATAGCACAACAAGATTCCATTATAGTAGTTTCAGCAGTAGTGTGAGGCACCTTGTTTTTTGCAATTATTTGAGTAATGAAGTAACTTGCCTTTCTCTGTTGTCTTCATTCTTCTTAAAAAATTTGCTTCTTTGTTGACTTTGAAAGTTCAATAAAGTATTCTACTGGCTTTTCTGACAAATGGTTGTGTTTTGAAGTTAAATGGCGCTTTAATTTGTTTGGTACCATACTTTCATTTGTGAGTATCACTCCACAAACTAAACACTGAGGACTAGGATTGTTTTCATTTTCAGCAAATGTAACCTCTGTTTAATATATTCTTCATTATATAAACAAGCCTTGGATATTTTTCCACTGCAGTTCTTGTTTATTCCACCAGACATTTCAACAGTTGACCCTGGCATAACTTCCTCCAAAGTGGATACATTATGTCCATCATAAAGATCAGCTTCAGCTTTCTTTTAAAAAAATTAGAAATGTTTCCATTTTGCAGCAAGTTATGAAATAAACTGCAAATTTCCTATAAAGTTTTAACAAAAAACTAAACGCAAAGTGTCTAAAACAGTTACCACATCAGCCTGGTCAAAATATGCCCATTTCCCATATATGGTCACACCTTCGTCAGTCACATTGCTAATCTCAAAGAGTGATCGGGACATTCAATTCGTGACCAGTAGAAACAACCACAATTATCTAGATTTACAGTTAGAGTAGCTTTGGAATATCCATTAAGTTGGTCAGATGAATGAATGTAACAAATACCAAGTAAGCTATCATTGACAATACTAGTGTTCATTGTCTAGTATACCCACATTTCCCATGAAACACCACAACACTATCTGTGACACACTAAAGTGTCGTGACACACAGTTTGGAAATCACTGCCTTAAGGTGTTTTTTCTGAAGAAAATACTCTGATCAAAAGAAAATCATAACATGCAAGGAGTCAGAGAACAAGCAGCAACTTTCCACAAGACTCCCATCCTAAAGCTGAACCCATCACAGCAAATGACAATTTTTAGGCTCTGCACAGGACATTGTAGACTACAAGCACATCGTCATAAAATAAAGGTTGTCCAAAATACCAATGTCCATGTGAAAAGGGTTTCCAGACTGCAGAACACATTCTGCAGACATGTCCACTTTTTGACGACTGCAGGACCTGGCCCCAAGATACAGAATTGAAGGTGTGAAGCTGTGTGGCAACTTGGAGGACCGCCTGCTGGTGACTGAATTCATGGAGTTGGTCCTTCTGCCCACATAGACCTCTGAGCATAGGAAACTTGTAGTATAAGAAGAAGAAGACAGTGTTATTAGACTAAAATCTCTTGTTGGTGGTGGGGTCACACAGGACATCAGGGTAACTATGTACTTGAGCTGTTTCTTGAAATAGTTAGGAAAGTTCATTCTGTCAACTTCAAACATCTTATTTCACATACTGGGATCTTTTCGGTAGTGTCTCTGTCAAGGGCTATGTCCAACATTGGTAACACAAAGTTGGTATAAAAATACTGTTTATCAGTTGTCATTTTGTCACCATGCAGAGTGATGAGTGTTGGCAACAGCTGGTAAGTCACGGCATTGACTTTCTGACATCTTGATTCTATCTCTCTATTGAGTTTGCCATCCTCTGTAAGGAAACTTGCTAAATATTTGAATACTGAATGATGTACTAGATTACATAATTGAAACAGATCATCGTCATCAGGAGCCATCTCCGCAGTGAAGATTAGCTGCAACAGACCTTTAACATCTTTAGTCTCTTGCCTTGGTGGTGCACTCTGCTGGACTGTAACCTGTCCATCTCATGATGTTTCCCTCCCACTTGTATCTCTGCCTAACTCGTGATGAACTCTACCTTGAAGTAATGGCTTCAATAAAGTGTCATGTCTTTTAGTATGCCCAAAATATTTTATTTGTTTGATTTTTTTTTCTATGAATACCGGTAGTTCTTTCTTAAAACTGTGTGTTGTTAGAACTTCTTTGTTTGTTTTCTTCTCCTTCCATGTTCTTCCTATTCTTCTATATGCACATCTCACAAGCGTGAGCTCTGCCTTCTAGGTGTTTGTTTACTATTTAAACAGATGAAAACCTTTTTCAATTATGTCAGACTATACTTGTGTATACACTATTACTGTTACTATTACCTTGGATGTCCCTGCTGTTAAATGTCTGCCATTTAATGCTTTTGTGATAGTGCCATTCTGTTTTCACTGTTTGTCTTGTATTTTCATGAAAAAGACCTTAAGGTTGAAATGCTGAAATTGTCTTATTATCTGTCGTGTCCCTTGTATTTGTGTATGCCCATACCTTATACTCTCATAGTCTGTGCTTTCATTGTACAGATAATTGACCTTGTGTTTCATTGTACAGATAATTGACCTTGTGTTTCATTGTACAGATAATTGACCTTGTGTTTCATTGTACAGATAATTGACCTTGTGTTTCATTGTACAGATAATTGACCTTGTGTTTCATTGTACAGATAATTGACCTTGTGTTTCATTGTACAGATAATTGACCTTGTGTTTCATTGTACAGATAATTGACCTTGTGTTTCATTGTACAGATAATTGACCTTGTGTTTCATTGTACAGATAATTGACCTTGTGTTTCATTGTACAGATAATTGACCTTGTGTTTTAAGTAAGTACTTTTGGGAAATTTGAGAAACATACACATTAGCATTCATGCCTGTAATAATTGTATGTAGAAATTCTTCTTGTAATTAGTTTTGATATATCTTGAGAAATGAATGTAATACTGACTTTGTCTTCAGCTGATTGAAGGGAAGTGGGCTGGTCTGTCAATGTCTATACAGAAACATATCACAGCAGAGCTAATGAAGATACCACCTCTAGGACAGAATCAAAGATGGTCCTGGGCTGTGAATGAGCGAAGGATGGAACTTGTTGGGGGGCTCAGGTCACTGGTCAGTGATGATGAAGCTTGGGTTATATATCGCAATGTCCGAGGACAACAGCTGGAGCAGATTTTCAGCTCACTGTTGCCTGAAAGTGATTCAGAGAATGTGAACTACAAGGAGTTTTGCTGTAACTGTGGAGTTGTGGCAGACAAAATCATAGGGATGATAGAGGAGGATTTCTCTGTTCTGTGTACAGGAATTTTCAAAAAAATTGGAGGTATTTATATTATATAATTTTTTCATTCAATCATTGTGTGTTTAAAAAAATTAGGTTTGATTGTTGTTGAGAATGTATTCTAAATAGCACCAGTTGCAATGTCCAGATTGATAATAATAATAATAAAACCTATAACTCATTAGTAATGTAGAGGTGTCACATTGAGACATAGTCCATCAGTGATGTAGGAGTGTCACATTGAGACATAGTCTATCAGTGATGTAGGGTGTCATATTGAGACATAGTCTGTCAGTGATGTAGGGGTGTCACAAAGAGACATCGTCAGTGACGTAGGGGTGCGACATTGAGGCAGACTGTCAGTGTTATATGGGTGTCACATTGAGACATAGCCGATCAGTAATGTAATGGTGTCACATTGAGACATAACCTGTCTGGGTCGTAGGAGTGTCACATCTAACAAACATCTTCAGCAATAGTTGTATCTGCTTTTAATTATCTCTCAGAAGATGTGCAAACTATCTTATTTGTTGATAATCTATATATTCATCAAGTGACATGGCCACAATTAGAGAATGTACAACAGTCACATCCCCAAATAAAAACTCTCCTATGGTACTACAAGAAGAGGCAGATCACAGTTGCTGCAAAGATATATGCAAATCATCAGTCAGTGGCTTTGTCATCACTTCTGACGACTGGGAAAAACTGATGGAAGATTACGTCGCATGGAGACCTACATAGTGGTGCTAGGACAAACCTACATAGTGGTGCTAGGACAAACCTACATAGTGGTGCTAGGACATGTGAGCACTCGGTGCTATGCAAAGAAGAAGAATTAGATATGTTGATTATCCTCTTCGCGCACTGGAATGTCCATAGCTACTCTGATTTTCGCTTCAGTAAATCTCTCGAGGTATAACAGCTGAAGGCTCCAGGTCTATGTTGGTTCACTGCTCTTTTTGAAATCTTTGTTTGGTGTTCTGTATGGACAATGACTATCCTCACTCCAATCTCACACATTCTTGATATGGACTCATTCTCATGTATCTCCAAATCCTCTGATCACACGGGCCCAAGAAGAGCACCGGGTATGTCTGCTCTGTCCATAGGCTGACCATCTGTTATTGTGGCGAGGCTAGCTAATTTGTCAGCTTGTTCATTTCCGTCCACACCCGCATGTCCAGGGACAAAGATAGATTATTCACAGTGAGGCCCATATTTTTGCTCTCTCTAATGACTCCACCTATCCCCTACGTACGTCACCTCTTTCTGAATAATATTCATTGAGTATTTTAGTATGTATGCATGGGAATAGTCTTGGAACTGGATGGAGTCACAAAGCAGAAGGATGAATGCTTGGATACATGGGACAACAGTCTAGTCATATAATGTTCCCTTTCTTCTTCTGAATTGTTCTTCTTCTGCAACAGATCAAATTGATATATATTGATATATATATATATATAAATTGGAAGTTTTAGCAATGAGAAGACATGTTTAGCTCATTCCCGCCCATATACAGATTATTGAATGCAAGATGTTGCAAATTTTGAATGCAAGATGTTGCATATATTCTATTTTTAATGCCATCGTTTCATAGTCTATCAAATCTAGCGACACTGACATTATTTGGAAGCATTTTATTTAAAAAATTTGGAGAATTTTTTCATGTAAAAAATCAAGCTATCAGAAAATGAAACTCATTTACAAGAAATGATTAATATCATTGCACAAGAAAGTCAAAACAGAAAGGCTTAGTCTCAGCAGCAGAAAAACTGATGTGATGATAATATAAAAGAATAAATGTTCTCCAGAATGCAACATCAAAGTAGATGGGATCAGTCTGAAGCAAGTCAACATATGGAAATATTTGGGTGCATTAATAAAATAAGATGGAAGATGTATTAAAGAAGTCAAATGTAGAATTACCCAAGCAAAGACAAAATTTCACAAGATGAAGACCATCCTATGTAATATATCTTTGTCAATTGAGGTGAGAGAGTTCTTAGAAGTTCTATAGAACCAATTCAGATGTATGGAAGTGAATCTTGGAAGCTCAGCAGAACAATGAAAAATTATATTGAGGCATTAGAGATGTGGTTTTATAGAAGAATGTTTAGAACACCATGGACAGATAAAGTGTAATGAAGATATCTTGAAGTTAATTAAAAAATAGAGTTGCTTACCCACATCAGAAAGAGACAGTCCACATTGTTTGAACACATGATGAGAAGAGGAAAGATTGTAACGACAGGCAAGTTGATGAGCAAGAGAGAAGATGCTTGACAACCTGGCATTGGAGAGCATCAGTATTGGAAATGATTGACAACATACTCAATAGAAGGCTGTGGAGAGACATGATAAACAACATCACATGGCATGGGCCATAACAAGAAGATATTAAACGTTAGATTTTGGTACAGATTTGTATAAAATTGGCATAAAAATAAAGAAAATCCACTGACAACTGGTATATTGAAAGAAATTTCATTTCTTGTTAGTCTTTCTATTTACCTTTCATTCTTCTATTTCTGTCTATTTGTCCAGGTATGTACCACATTCTTCTATTACTGTCTATTTGTCCAGGTATGTACCACATTCTTCTATTACTGTCTATTTGTCCAGGTATGTACCACATTCTTCTATTTCTGTCTATTTGTCCAGGTATGTACCACATTCTTCTATTTCTGTCTATATGTCCAGGTATGTACCACATTCTTATATTTCTGTCTATATGTCCAGGTATGTACCACATTCTTCTATTACTGTCTATTTGTCCAGGTATGTACCACATTCTTCTATTACTGTCTATATGTCCAGGTATGTACCACATTCTTCTATTACTATTTGTCCAGGTATGTACCACATTCTCCATGACCTGTACCTGGAAAAATATTCGGATGAGATGTCATTATTGGTTGAGGAGATAGCTGATGACATCAGGGACTTCAACAAAAAAGTGGTTAAGACATCTAAGAGTGACCATGGTCTGGCCAAAACAGATGTGACACAGAGTAAATCTCAGACCAAGATCGGGTCAAGAGGTAGCCTTGGAGGTCAGTTCATCCTTGAATGTTGAACACATATAAATGAATAATATTGAATCAGTTATCAATTATTTTCGTGTTATTTTTGTGTTTGTTGTAATTCAACAATTTGAATGTCAAATATGCCATCCATACTTCTCCTGCATGTGGAATATCTAAATGTTTTATTATTAGCCTATCATTGTGTGACAGTAAAATCCCCTCTGTAAACAACATGATCATATAGTGAGATGGTGCTATTGTGGAAGCCACATTTAATCTGTACAGTTACATTTCTCGCGCAACATTTAGAGTTATGAGATAAGCTTCTTCAGATGAGGAACCAGATGAGATTTAACCCTGACCATGGTGCCAGCTGCCAATGTGTAGATATTGCCCTGGTTATGAACAGGTGGCACATTCGGTGTGGTGAAAAACAGTTTTTGTGCAAGATGTGACCAATTACCTGGATGAGCCCAGAATCAGGCAATAATGTTAATTCTGTATAGATGGAAAGCCCCATTAAATGAATATCAGAATACATATTTGGCTGTCCTACCAAACTCAGTTATCAATAAATGGAAACATTTAGCATCAAGGAAATAGTTATTTGCGTAGAAATCACATAACGATCATAAATATGCAATTTTTAATTCCTTCAATATGGGGCAGGGTTATAGTACGCATGGAGTGTCAGACTCTGGCGCCGGCATTTCCAGTTAATTATCCATGGGCGTTGGTTTTTTTAATGTTTAATTTATTTAGGTGACCTTTAGTTATGGGATAATATTTTCTGTTGGGCCTATTAATTATATATTGTTTTTTTGGGGGGTTTGATTTCATTCGCAAGAAGAGAAATGTTGTTGCTCTCAATTGTATTATGAAATTTATCTATTCTATGTTCTTTTTTGTTTTATGTTTGCCCTGGCAATGCAGGGCTAAGCCTCTAGTATTTTATATAAATTTAATATAAGAACTTTTGAACCATTTATTTGATAACTTTTGTAATTCTTAAGTATTTTAGTAATTTAACTGTAATACTTTCTTATAAAATGGAAATATAATTCAATTTTTCAATACACTTAATTAATACTAAACACGCTAATTCAACTTCTAATAATTTCATACTTTCTGTCTTTCTGCTTTATACCCTTTTATACCTTGCAGTGTTACGGGTAGAAGAGTTCTCTGGAGATGGCTTTTTTGTGTGTTTCATATATATTTTTTGTGTGACTTTTGTTTCTGTAATCCATCGTTTGCAAGGTCTCTCCCTGGCTTTGTATCAATTGTGTCTGTATAGTAATGCTTTTTGAGTGTCTGATGGTAGTCTGGAAGCATTCAAAAACCACTTAATCTGTTGTCTTCTGATGTAATCCAGAATTTGCATTGTGTTTGGTAGTCTTCTGAAGTTCTTGTTTCTGATTCTGTCTCTTATTGTTACTCCAAGGATTTGACATAGATAGTCATTTATTTTGTTACAAGGTTTCTTTGGATTCTGCTGTTAGTGTCCGTGTTTGACATTGGTAGCATAGTTATGGTATGATGATCGTTTTATATAGTGTAGTTTTGGTGTTCATGCTCACATATTTGTTTTTGAAAATAGCAGACATCTGCCCCAAGATATGATATGCTATGTTGCATCTATGTTGGATTTCTGTGGTTTTTTTCCCCATTCGATGATATGATGCTTCCAAGATAAGTGAATTATTTCACCTGTTTAAGTTGTTTAATTAGAACAGGGATGTTCCTTTGTGTTTTTTCAATTGACATTACTTCAGTTTTTTGTGTGTGTTTATCTTCATGTTAAAATTCTACATGTTGTGTGAAGTCTTCTTTTTATGTTGTTGTAGTTGTTCTTTTGTTGCCTGCTATTATTTCTTGAACGTCAGAAAAAATAAGTTCGCTCCGGAGGTTGTTTAGATTGTCTTCTTTATTACTGTTGGCAATTTTACATATATAATCGATATATGTGATGAATAACAAGGGAGATAGAACACATCCATGTTGCATGCCAGAGTGTATGTGGAATTTATCTGAAAGCTCCAACACTAGTTCTAACTGCATTGACTGTCTATGTAACTACTTCTACACAAGTTGATTAGATGATGTGTTCTAACTGCACTAATTGCCTGTGTAACTACTTCTACACAAGTTGATTAGATGTTGTGTTCTGACTGCCTATGTAACTACTTCTACACAAGTTGATTAGATGTTGTGAAACCCCATATTTAAATAGTGTTTTCCAAAGTTCTTGTCTGTCTACTCTGTCAAAACATTTTTCTATTCTCACAATGTTTATATAATCATATATTGCCGAAATTGGATGTATCGAGCCAGTGGCACAAATAAAACAGTGACATAGCACATTTCTGTTCACTGGACTTCACCCTGCTAGAAATCTAATAGTACCATTGTCCTTCTGTAAGAGAGATCCGGTGGGAGTTTGAGAAACAAAATATCACCATATTCCTGAATACTTCATGTTTGAACATCACCATCATTGTTCTCATAGCAAGACTCTCAGGTTCCAAGACAGTTCCAGTCTGGGCCACCAATAATCCCAGCTACTCACAGTGCCTGGGTACTATAACTATGTTCTGTATGCCTACATGTTTGAACATCACCATCATTGTTCTTATACAGGCTCCAGTAGTGATGTCTGGGCCACCAAGACTCCCAGCTACTCACAGAGCCTGGATACTATGTTCCTGGCTTCCAGTTACAAGGTTGACAGAGATAAACCTTCAACCCCAAAGTTACAGGTAAGGATTGAGATATGTATCAACCTGGAATACATTATTTGTCTAAAGACTTCACTGATACAAAATTGATCTATTTTATCCATCAGCTTAACCTTACAAACACTCCGGTTAAATGTGCTCGACAAAATTATTAATGGTGTACGTCATTCCATGTCGAGTGCACTCCTCCAATGATATGTAGTGTTAAATGGACGTACCACAACCTGATTGGTTAATGCACATACTCAGGGACATGCATAGTTGAAGCTGGCACATTTCTACGTCCGCCATGTCCATTTTGAAGTGTTTTGTGTAGCGGTTACACGTAGCAATTCAATGATTCTGACCACAATTGCACAATGGTTGATGCAATGAAGGTGAATCAGTTTTATAGACTTTTGTTTAATCATATTTTGAATAAAATAATAATGGATTTTGGTTAGGATGATGAATTATTGGTAGTTATTAGTTTTCACAGCAGAATATACAGAATTACATGATATGGTTTTTGACATCAACTGTTGAAGTGGCACCAAATATGACTAGGTCTATCTTCCAAGAATGATTTTACTGCAAATCTACATGTTTTATTCAGCTCCCCCAGCAATATTTTGATAATTTCGCAATGAAAGAACATACATACTACAGAATTATGTGTGCTTACACAGTGTTGCCAATGTAAAATGTCAACAATTTCACAATACAAGGTAAGTAATTTTTTAATAATTTTGTTTTGTTTTGTTTGTTATAAATTATTAGTTTTTTGTGAAAAACATCTTTACACTTTCTCACACATCTGGTATCACACACACACAAACAAAACTTACACCAATATATGCAGTATTCAATTCTTTATTTATATGTGCAAATATTATAAAATTTCTCTAATAACCAAAATGTTATCACATTTTTAAAACAGCCACCAACAATAACACAAATTCTCAAAATAGAATCTGGTGGCAGGGGAAATTAAAAAAAAAAAATCGAGCTTACTATAGGTAAACTCTAATGTTAGTTAGTTAGTTAGTCGTTGGATCATCGTCACTGCACTCCGGACTAGTCTATAGGTGCTCAAATCTCTCCTTGAGTGTAGCCACCATTACACGCTGACTAACAGTCCCAGTACGCAGTTGATTGACCATCATTCTTTCTTGCCCATGAAACCGCTCCTTTCTAGTGACACCACATTTCAAACCAAATTCCTTTATTCTAGTCATGGAACAAGAGTCATCGTCACTTATGCCATCATTTGTTTGTGCGTTTTCCCATAGGGCATTAACTCTGATGTATACATCTACATTGATATTAATATGGGGTTTATTTTATGTCAAATCTTAGTTACAACTTTTACCATCAATCAAATAATCCAGCCCTTGAGCCCCCTAAGGTGTCTGCACATCTTCATAGGCCACGGACAAGGATTTAACCACAAGCATTTTTTTATATAGCTTGTACTCCACTTAATGCTGTTTATCATGATGATGAAGTAATCCCTTTAGCTGTGAGCAAGTAGCTCTTGACAGCAGATAGCCATTCTAACAATGAAGTTTGTTGTCTCAAAGGCTTATTTATTAACTTGCAAGATCATTTTTGAAGTGGAATATGTCGACATATATGTCCAAACCATACAAGTATTCATCATCTTACAAATGAAAGGATTTATTCCTGTAAACTTGACAAAATCTTCACTCCTCACATGCACATTTATGCTCTGCATAATAAGAAATACACAACATTTGTCTATAACACCTGCATCATTTGAAGGCCTGTATCTGTATCTCCTCATTTCAATTCTTCTAACTGTGTAACACACTAGAAAGTATCAGTGAGATGTAAATTCTAGTTATACATTGAATCATGTATCATTTTAATAGACTCCTTGATCAAAGTATCAGTTTCATCGAGTAAATACAGACTCTTTGATCAAAGTATCAGTTTTATTGAGTAAATACAGACTCTTTGATCAAAGTATCAGTTTCATCGAGTAAATACAGACTCTTTGATCAAAGTATCAGTGTCATACATAAGAGTTCAGAAGTCATAGACTTCATTTGTACTCGTGTTTCTCCATATCCATTCAATCATAAATAAACTGAGAGTACAACAACTACAGGACTACAACAAACAAGTACAGCTTCAAGAGTAAAACAAACCAAGAGTACAACAAACCGAGAGTACAGCTTCAAGAGTAAAACAAACCAAGAGTAAAACAAACCAAGAGTACAACAAACCGAGAGTACAGCTTCAAGAGTAAAACAAACCACGAGTACAACAAACAAGTACAGCTTCAAAAGTAAAACAAACAAAGAGTACAACAAACCGAGAGTACAGCTTCAAGAGTAAAACAAACCAAGAGTACAACAAACCGAGAGTACAGCTTCAAGAGTAAAACAAATTAAAAGTATAACAAACCGAGAGTACAGCTTTAAGAGTAAAACAAACCAAGAGTACAACAAACCGAGAGTACAGCTTCAAGAGTGAAACAAACCAAGAGTACAACAAACCGAGAGTACAGCTTCAAGAGTAAAACAAACCAAGAGTACAGCTCCAAGAGTAAAACAAACCAAGAGTACAACTCCATAGCTTCAAACGATAATCCTCAGGGATATGAGAAAAACAATTAAGTTTATAAACGAGATATCAGGAACTAGATTCAAACTCACAACCTCTTGGGTTGTGCAAACAACGTTACCACAATGATAAAAAGATCTCTTTGTTTTGTAAAATTACATCACCTCTAAATTTGATATTTTTCACTTGGTTACATATTGTCATTTCAGCTGTACCTCTATTTTTGTTGTTTACATTTAAGTGAAATAGATTCTCTTGATGGCATTCACAGAAACAGTCTAGTATGGCATTTCCTAAAGACTGTATCATATCCTTGCAACATATAGCCATGTCCCTCCTGAAGTTGGAAGATTTTCTGGACAGTTTGACCAAGATGACTTCCTGGGATGTGACTCGCGTGCCCAACAAGAAGGTCAAGAAGAAGTCCAGTCTGAGAGGTGTGTTCAGATTTAATGTTCTTGTGCCAGGTCTGAGAGGTGTTGATTCTTTATTATTCTTGATTAAGAACAAGAGTCATATTACTGGGGGTATTCCCATATATGCTGTGATTGCCGTTCTGTCAGCATCAGCCATCTAAAAGTGTATAATCTCAGTGTCCCAGTCAGTTGCTGAGTACGCGTTCTTCTGATCTTTCTGGAGAGGGAACACTTTCTCCCATCACCGTTAGTCCCTCCCATTTCTACCATTCTCTGAATATGTACATTGTCTCGTTGGACCTCCTGTTCTCGTAGAGTACCCATGACTGCTCTAATCAATTCAATCCTGTCTCTTCTTATCTCTGTGCCCTTCACCAAGGCTTTAACAACCAACACATCAGCTCTTTCGTTTCCCCTGCATGACCTGGAAGTAGATCCATGTAATGATCTGTGCGTTGTTGAGAAGAGTGGCCCATTCAGTTTTGATCATACACTTTTCTATCTTGCACAGAATACATTGAGAGTCAGATAGAATCACTGAGTCTGTTGGTGGTTGCATCGCGAGCAAAGTGAGAGCTTCTGTCAACGCCTCTATTTCTGTTCTCATACTCGATGTTGTAGTGGGGTACGCAGCTGACTTCTCAGCTAATTTCTTGCCATTTTGGTAGGTGCCACGAAATCCCAACCACACCTGTTTCTTGTGCCAGGTCTGAGAGTTGTGTTCAGATTTAATATACTTATGTACCAGGTCTGAGAGTTGTGTTCAGATTTAATATACTTATATACCAGGTCTGAGAGTTGTGTTTAGACTGAATGTTCTTGTGTTATCCTCTTCTGCTATCAGTGACTTGAGTTGATGATGAAATCTGTGCTGAAAAGTTACCTTCATTTTTGTGTCTAGGCAAATGGTGGGGGGGGGGGGGGGGAGAATGACAGAACAGAAAGACTTGACATCATGGCCACAGTGACTAGCAGTAGTTCAATGAATCGTGCTGGTAATTGAATGCAATCCACAAGTTAGATCAGTTAAAAGAGGTGAGGTGTATTTCTTTTCTCCATGTCTATGGTTAGAATACAGCACCTTGGAGTGAAGTGTGGCATAGCATGAAACAAGTGGCATATAGGAATCACAAGATGAGGTATTAACCAACTCAGAGCTGGCACAATCAGTTGTAACAGAGTGAATGGAGGAGTGTGAATTAATAACTAATATTTATAACCAATATGAGATGTGGCTGGAGTCGATGATCAAGGTCATGTCATACAAGTGGAGAAGTAGATGGAGTAGTCTGTGTTGTAATATTCAGTGTTATAATATTCAGTGTTATAATATTCAGTATTATAATATTCAGTGTTATAATATTCAGTGTTATAATATTCAGCATTATAATATTCAGCGTTATAATATTCAGCATTATAATATTCAGCGTTATAATATTCAGCGTTATAATATTCAGCGTTATAATATTCAGTGTTATAATAGGCAGCTGTTCTTTTAACCTTCGCTCATGAGAAAGTAAATACGGTAGAGTAGCCATAATGAACAATGTCAGGTACTTATCACTGACATAAATATATCAGGTCGAGTTTCTTCTGGTGGTCGGTGTTATGACAGGAAGTTTTCTGTGCAGAGAACACTGATTACCAGTCTAGACAGGGGAGACAAAATTAAGTTAAGCAATGCAATGTCCACTTAATGCATTCAATAGAAGCCATTTGTTTTCCTAGCAGAAGTCTAGACTCCATGCTGTTTGGAGAAAGTTTTCCTAGCAGAAGTCTAGACTCCATGCTGTTTGGAGAAAGTTTTCCTAGCAGAAGTCTAGACTCCATGTTGTTTTGATAAAGTAGTACCAGTAATTGTCTAGATCAGTGTTTCCAAACATGGGGCCTATGCCCACAGGGGCTGCAATTTGATAATTTGATTGCTTGGGGGGGGGGGGGAGATTCCAATAAATTGTAATTAGGCTTCATTTAAGATTAATTCAATTTCCGAATGTTACAGAAAAATATGTATATGTTACATGGAGGGGGGGGGGGTCAAAATTTTAGAAAGACTTAGGTGGGGCATAGTTAAAAATAAAAAAGGTCTAGATGCTCATGCTTTTGCATAAATGACCTAGTCTGTAAACGATATAAATGACCTAGTCTGTAAGCGATATAAATGACCTAGTCTGTAAGCGATATAAATGACCTAGTCTGTAAGCGATATAATGATGTAATTTCATAAATTCATGTTTCAGGCGTACTCAAGCCAAGTTCGAGCCCTGAACAGAAGCGCCATTCTCTTAATTTAGGTAGCAGTTTTAGCAGCGGTGACACCCAATTTGAGTCTGCAAACCCTACAGTCCAGTCACCCACAATTCATTCATCTGATGCAGGTCCACCTCCAAAGAGTAAGCTGTAATATTTGCATCAGTTTATGTGTAAGCTGTCATGATGACATGAGTATGTATGTCTGTAAGCTGTGATTACATATTTCTGTGTAATCCCATGTTATAACAACTTGATCCGGACCAACAGAATATTTATGTAATAACAGAAATTTGCTATAAACAGTATCAACCATAAAGAATAAATATAATTGGAGATTTGGAAAAGTGTTGTTAAACAGGGACATGTTATAAAAGGATGTGTTATAGAGGGATTCCACTGTATTAACTTGTGTGTTAAGATGGTATGACCACATCTGTTTGTAAGTTGTAATGCTCGTACATCATGAGTTGTAATTGTAGCAGGTTGGCTGTTATGGGATTCTGAGACTATTGTTTTCTACAACTTTATGAAACAAAAGGGGACAAAGAAAATCATGGAAAAACATCATGGGCTGGAAAGGAAGGATTTTTCTTATCCGCATCACTGAGATAGAAATAAATGGATGATATTGTGTAATGATGCATCCAATGTGGTATCCACAAGTCCTTGATGGGCTATGGGTTTATGGATGGATGGATGCAGCACACAACTGAGATGTCATCCACTTCTGAAAACAGATTCAATATTGGTTCAATTTTCCTATATGCCAGATTTTTAACATCACAAATCAGATTCGTAGGCATTGTTTTATGAATGAATCTGTCAAATGCATTTATCTCTACCAATCTTTCTATTCTTCTTTTTTAGCATAATTCTCAAACTCCCTTTGGATCTCTCTTGTAGCTGGTCCTACTAGATTTCCATTAGAATGTTGTCCAGAGAATGGCAATGCAATGTATCACTGTTTTATTTGTGTCAATGGCCCTACACATCCATCTTCATGGGACTAACTTACTGACCTTTTCTTCACTGTGTGATCACTTGATCTCCCTTATAAAGGTTGTAGTCTGTCTCAGATTTGTCACGTGGCCATACAGTTTTTCTTTCAAATAGGCCAAGAAGGGCCACATTTCTATTCTAATTCTTTATGAAGATGATGATGATGATGTTCCTCCTTCGCAAGCGAAGATGAGCATGTCATGAAAAAAAACACAATAAATGTGATGAAAAAAATAAATAATAATAATGAATTGGTAATTGTCTAATTTGGTTTGTGAGTTTCTAGATGTCCGCTGAGTCTGATCCATGCATAGAAACTTCTATTGCAGTGCATGCAGGAATGCTGAAGGTTCGGGGCTAGGAGAATTCTTGGATTTGTCTTTCCACAACTTGTGCTTGTGGATTGCCAGCAGTGTTCTTTAATTTTCAAATATCGTGATGCCAGCCGTGATCTGGGTGTGCCAGGCTGAGCAATCAAGTGCTGTAGTCTCCCAGGAGCTAAAATCGATACTGCAGTGCTTGAGAGAGTTTTTTAGGTGATCCTTTTAGCGCTTTTTCTGCAGTCCACGTGAACGTTTACCTTCGCACAGCTCCCCATAGAATAATCTCTTTGGAAGTCGCTTATCTGGCATACGGATGATGTGGCAAGTCCAGCGGAGTTGGGACCTAGTCAGCAGGGCATGGATTCTTTGCATATGGGACTTCTGAAGGATTTCTGTGTCTGGTACTCGATCCTGCGAATGTACTCCCATGAGGTTTCATAGGCACCGAAGGTGAAAAGAGTTAAGCTGTCGAGCTTGTCTCCCATAGACAGTCCAGCAAGACGCAGCATAAAGTAGTGTTGGTATAACCACTGCGAAGTACACGTCCAACTTAGTTGTCAAACTGAGACCATGCCTGATTCAGGCGTTTGCACGAAGGTTCCCGATGGCTGCACTGGCAAAAGCAATACGCAGGGCAACATCCTTGTCAAATATCTCAGTTTGCGATAGGGTGCTGCTGAGATTCACAAACTTATTAGCAGTATTAAGTTTTTGTCCCTCTACTGTAATCACTGGTTCTGTGTAGCGGACACCTGGATACCACGACAGATATTAAGATGGCAGTTTTGTAGCATATGTTCTACTGCTTTTTTGTCTTATTCACTTGGTCTGTCTGACCAAGTCTCAGCATATTGTCATGTGGTAATTTGGTCTACATCTGTGTCTGACCAAGTCTCAGCATATTGTCATGTGGTAATTTGGTCTACATCTGTGTCTGACCAAGTCTCAGCATATTGTCATGTGGTAATTTGGTCTACATCTGTGTCTGACCAAGTCTCAGCATATTGTCATGTGGTAATTTGGTCTACATCTGTCATTTCTAAATTGGAATATTATAACCTGGTCTCTTATTGGCAATGAATATTATGTAGCACTATCTTCATGTGCTTCCATCCCTTGTTTTTTAAGAAAGTTTTTTTGCTTCATAATTTCTGTGTATATTGCAATGTTCTGGAATCCACATTTAAGAAATATGGAATCTTTGACATTTAAGTAAAATGGATTCTTTGACATTTAAGAAATGTGGAATCTTTGACATTTAAGTAATATGGAATCTTAGAAATTTAAGTAATATGGATTCTTTGACATTTAAGAAATGTGGAATCTTTGACATTTAAGTAATATGGATTCTTTGACATTTAAGAAATGTGGAATCTTTGACATTTAAGTAATATGGAATCTTAGAAATTTAAGTAATATGGATTCTTTGACATTTAAGAAATGTGGAATCTTTGACATTTAAGAAATATGGAATCTTTGACATTTAAGTAAAATGGATTCTTTGACATTTAAGAAATGTGGAATCTTTGAGATTTAAGAAATATGGAATCTTTGAGATGTAAGAAATGATTACTTACTACAGCAATTCATCTTACATTTACTTATTGTATTTCGGTTCGTAAGTGATGTTACACTTGACAAAATGTCTGTAGTCAACACTGTATGTTTTCTATGTTCTTTGGTCTGCAGTATGATTGTTGCACCGGCTAGGTTGAAAAGGCATAGAGAAGTGACTTCATTGTGTTTGGGTTACCCATATGTGCTCCATCCATCAACATGGTGGCACACCACCTGCTAGAATATCATTTATAGCACACAACCACATAGCTCACAAACATATAACTTTTAGGGATTTCCATAAAAATACTTTTATAAACAAGACATAGCGAGTGGGATTCAAACTCACAACTTCTTGAGCACAAAGTGAATAGCTTATCTACTAAACCAGAGATTTCCCCTGCACCAACGTACTAATCGACCATCAGCAAACTTGTTATATCATCAGTAATGTGATGTTATATCATCAGTAATGTTCTGTTATATCTGTTATGAAGTGCAGTTTAACAATATTTCATGTCTGGACAGATTATAAACTAAGTGATCATTTCTAGTATTTGCTCAACTTTTATTGATAGAGAAATATTTATATGAACAATTTCTAAAACAGGTTTTACAGAGAGAATTACGGACAAGTTTTATAAGCTGTGTCTTCCTGTAATATAACTTTCATTCTGGTGTGTTTTTTTTTTCTTATTTACAAGATTCATATTTCCATTTGTGTTTGCTTTTATTACACAAGATAATTTTATGTGATCCCTATCAATATTGGTGTTTCCTTCTTTGTTTCACTCTTTATTGATAAAGACTTTTTGGTCAAAACATCATTTTGTTATGTTATTTATCTTTGTAAATCCTAAATATTTTATTATTATTAAATATTTATCTATGTATATGGTATACAGTTTTACTGCAGTCTCACATTCATTGAATTGTATACGATAACAATGGAGAGGAGATGGCTACCACCCTCATATAGCAGAGCCACTGAAATGTAAGGTGGCTAGTATCTCACACCCCTGCAGCAGTTAAATGATGTGGGTTAACTTTACCTTTACTTTCTACAGTTATTGAGAGAAGCCGCTCTGAGGACAAGGTCAAGTGGGATTGGAGGTTGATCTTCAAGAAAATCTCCGCAGGATTAGCCTCTGCCATTGAAACTAAGATTGATATGACAATGTCCACTACACTGGCACATGAAACTGCACTTTGGGTCAAGGAACATACATTAGAGACTACTGCCGTACAGTTTGTTGACTGGAACCATGGTATAGACCACCCACCACTTGTTTCTAAGGTCAGTGGACCACATTTATCTTATCTGATGTTTCTGTGGTCCACATTTATTGTATCTGCAGTGTCAGTGGTCCACATTTATGTCATCTGATGTATCAGTGGACCACATTTATCATATTTCATGTATCAGTGGACTACATGTTATCTTATATATCAATGAACCACGTTTGTATTATCTTATGTATCGGTGGACCACATTTATGTTGTCTCATTTATTAATAGATAAAAACTACTTAATGAACTGTCTTACCAGTGTAGGGTAACCATGCAGTGGATACCCTCTCACTGTGGAATACCAAGAAATGAAAAGCATGTGAACTGGATAAGGAAGGTGCTGCAGAAGACCAACCAGATATACCAATCACATGCCATCAGAAAAAACAGATGATCAAGTCAATAAGAGAACCACAAACACCAACACAAGATGACTATCACAATATGAACAGATCAGAACAAGTTGTAATTTTACACCTCAACAAGACACAACAGACTCCGCAGTCACTTGTACACATAGTTCAAGATTGGCAACATGGCCATGTGTACATGTGGGAAGGCAGCACAGAGTACCAAACATATACTTCAAGAGTGTTCTGAGTATGAAACGCTGAGGCAGACATATTGGACAGAGGAAACAACACTGGAATCAAAACTCTATGGGACACCATATGAACTACAAAAGACAGTGAATTTTATTCAGGAGACAGAATTACAGATATAGACATGTTTCAAGTGAACGAAAGAAGAAGAAGAATCAATAGATGACATTTTGGTTATCTCATGTATCAATGGGCCACATTTTGGTTATCCCATGTATCAATGGCGCACATTTTGGTTATCCCTAGTATCAGTAGACCACATTTAATGTATGAATAGACCATACAACAATTCTAGTAATTAATCTTATGATAAATTAATGATGGAAGTCCCACTAATACACATGTATGTGTATACTGGCCACGTTTGTGAGTGGTCCTGAGTTCATTCCCCAGTTTAGGTGGACTTTTTTTCAGATCGCAACAGCTCCCAAGTTGACCACACCTTCATTGGGTACCGGATTAATCTGGGAAGTAAAGACTGTGAGGGAAAGGAGATGGCCACAACCTTCATATAGCAGAGCTACTGAAATGTGAGATCACTTGCATCTCACACAGCTACGGTAGTTAATAAATTCTATGGGTTAACTTGACTTTGACTTACTTGACTGTGTGTATACGTGCTGGTGCGTCATGTCAATAGGACAATTTATTACTCTCACAATTTCTTCATCTCTCAACATTATGAATAAAATCTCAGAAGATGAAATAGAATGTATTGGAAATATAAACACATATCCCATCATTTTTTATTCCAGGACACTAAAGATTTTATCCAGGTTGTTGATGACTTACTTCCCCTGGCCAGGGCTGGTATGGAAGGATGCCTGATTCCTGTCCGAACAGCATTCATCGACTCTTTGGGGATTGCTGTCAAAAACTTTCACCTTCATTGTGTTACCGTAAGAGATGTTTTTTTTCCAGATTACAGGTTCCTGACAAGTTTTGTTAGAATACAGTTTAGCAGATCTACAACAACAGTACAATTTGGACACCTAATACTGCCGGTATATTATTCCTGCACCACTTAAAAAAATATACAAACTATATTATGAGGTAGCTTCAAACAGTTCTGGGTTTATATAGAAATAAGTAATAATATAATTATTTATACTACATTTCCTTCGGTGTAGGCTCAATTCGGCAACTACACGCTTTTGGCAATGTGCACACATCTGCTGGAAACTTTCATGGAACCCATTCTTTGACAGAGCTCTCAGTTGTCTTGTTGCATTGGTGATAACATCATCTGCTTCCTTGAATCACTGTCCTTTCAGTGACAATTTCATTCAAGGTAACAACAACAAATCAGCCGGTGCAAGGTTGGGAGAATATGGAGGCTTTTAAAAGGCAGTCACATTGTACTGTGCTAGGCACTTTTACCAATAGGGGTCTGTGTGCCGATGCATTGCCATGCAGCATAATCCAACTGTTTGTTCTTCATTTTTGTGGTTGTCTTTCTGATTGCATCTTTAGACGACGGAGGATATCAATGTACATTGTCTTGCTAACCGCTCGGCCTTCAGAAATAAAATAAGACAATACCATGTGGATCAATTTTAGTGTTTCTGAAGGTGGTTTTTTTCAAGCAAAAAAACATAATTTGACATCTGTACTCATTGAATCAAGGACATTTTCAACACTGACGATGCAATTAGCACAACACACAAATAAACATCTGTATCTTCTCTTTGAGAGTATATGTGAAGGTCACGGCTGCCATGTCCTTTCATCAATGTCATTACCAACTTCTAAACATATAATCTCCATAACATCATCTTTCATTCAAACACTGGTCAACTATTCTGGGAAATTTTTCATGTTACCTTGTATTATTGTAATATAATATTACCTACAGATAATACATTTACAATTTTAACTGTATCAATGAATGCAAATGTCAAGTTTACATAAAGATTTAGTTGTATGAATCCCACCGAAGACGGATGTGTCGGGCCATTGGTGCAAATAAAATGGTGATACAACGCATTTCCATTTTCTGGACTGTATCCCTCTGGAAATCTAATAGAACCATGGTCCTGCTGCAAGAGATATCCAGTGGGAGTTTGAGAATGAAAGATGAAGAAGTTGTATGAATATGTTAGATGTCAAATTAGCAAAATGTTTACATTATTTGAAGAGTAAATTGTAATGTTCACCTGTCATGGCAAGAATAACCTTTAGCTAATATAGTTTGTATTGTTGTAACTGTCTTGTGAGGGCTAGTTCTAACTGTGATTTACAGGCAAAGATGGATGCATCATGCCATTATGCTTATAAAATGGTAACACGACACATTATCATTCCCTGAACTACATTCTACTGGAAATCTAGTAGGACCATTGTCCTGCTACAAGAGAGATCTAGTGGGAGTTTGAAGATGAACTAAGAAGAAGAAGACTGAGTTATTCTTTGGGAGATGTGGAAGTGATGCGTTTAAATCACTTGCCTGCTGACCAACAGACAGGAATTGATCCATGTCCATTCTAGCGTCACCAAATCACCTTGCAACTTGAGTAAATGGGTTTTTCCATACTTGACTAACCACATCCCCTAAAAAGAGATGCAATTTTGTCAAGACATTCAAACTGTGTACTCATAAAGTTAGAACAGACCAATCGAGACAAGGATTATTACAACAACAATGAACACCAATAGCTTATACAAATAAATTCAAGTAGGACGCATGATGATAAATTACAAATTCTTGAGACTAACTAGATCTTCTTATAATGCTACAATGGACCTGGTTCAATCCCCATTAGTCTCAAGAATTTTTAATTTTTCCTCATGCTTCCTACTTGATTCTATTCTCTTGAAGTTGAGCAAAGACATCCCCAACAAGGCCAATCTGAAGCAGTTGCTGATCATTATCTCAAATGCAATGTACATCAAGAACTACTTGCATCACGTGGAAGCAGCTCTGTCTGCGGAGGACAATGGGTGAGTATTGAATCACTCATATTATTATTAGAATGTAGTGCACACACCAGACATTCTCACTCACTCGCACACACACACACATAACTTTTAAGCCATACTTCCACACTCAAGCTTCTCTCACATACACTCACTTTGTAAACCTATGCACCAGATTGGCACACTCAACATACTCACAAATGTGCTGTGTTTGTGTTTTCATTATTAAAATACCTTTATTCTACAGTATAAGACTCACATTTATATTCTCCACTGTAGATAAGACTTTTCTAAACAGGAGGCTACCCTAATAAAGTAGCTTTTCACTTAGTTGTTGTGGATTTTTCATGAGAAAATCACTATGTTTTCTTGTCCACAGGAAGAAGTTTATGTCCAGTCTTCTGAAGCAGTACACAGAGCTGGTTGATGGACTGGGCAAGCATGTTCTTCAGTTGCATAACCAGCTCATCTCCACATCTGTACTAAGTGATGCTGATAGCGGCAACTGGACTGATATCAAGGAATTCTATGAGGTAAAAGCTACAGAGATTTTGTTTGGGGTTTCTTATTCAGCCAATGGCAATAGATTCCTGCATCATCTTTACATTGGCACTATTGACTGTCTTGAGTTGCCTATCTTAGGAAAAGCAATGGAGAAAATGTTCAACTAATAAAATACCTAGAGGAAAACCAAAGCTCACCAAGACACAGTCGGCCTATAGGAAAAATATATGAAGACCAACTCATTTACCTAGCACAGGAAATCGAAAATGCTTTTCAAAAGAAGCAAAAAGTGCTGGCAACTTTTATGGACTTTAACAAGACCTTTGATAAGGTGTGGAAAGATGTCCTCTTTAAGCTTCTCCAAAACAAAATTGAAAGCAGAATGTTCAGTTGGATAAAAGATTTCCTCTGTTACCACATTGCATGAGTAAAAGTAAATGTTATTAGGCATTTCTTTGACATCATTTGGTTATTAGGTATTTTTGTGAAATTATTTGATTATTAGGTATTTCTGTGACATCATTTGGTTTTTAGGTATTTCTGTGATATCCTTTGGTTATTAGGTTATTAGAAATACCTATCACATCATTTGGTTATTAGGTACTTCCTTGACATCATTTGGTTATTAGGTACTTCCTTGACATCATTTGGTTATTAGATACTTCTGTGACATCATTTGGTTATTAGGTACTTCTTTGATATCATGTGGTCATTAGGTACATTGACATCATTTGGTTATTAGGTACTTCTGTGACATCATTTTGTTATTAGGTACTTCTTTGATATCATGTGGTTATTAGGTAATTTGACATCATTTGGTTATTATATACTTCTATGACATCATTTCATTAGTATATACTTCTTTGATAACATTTGGTTATTTTTATAATTTTATAACATAGTTTAATTACTATATACTTCTTTGACAACATTTGGTTATTTTATACTTCTGTGACATCATTTATTAGATACTTCTTCGACATGTCTAAATTTCAGGATGAGAGATGTTCTTTCTCAATACACATGTGGAACTTTCATCTGCGTAGTGTCCAAAGTGACATGTGGCAAATACTTCCTCCTAAACGAGCCCAGAGTTTGTTTAGTTCAATTCTGCATGATTCACTTTTGTTGTTGATGCAGAGGTACTCAAGAATCAAACCAAGCTTCCGCAGAGTCAAACAACTCAGGTATGAGCACCTAACAGTCATGTGTAATCACTTTTCATAATTTAGACAGGGCAGTTAATGGAGTTGCTGAGTAGAGTCTGTACTGCTGTTTAGTATGATAAGTGAGTGACGGCTGAGAAGATAAACATTTGAAACAAATCACCTGACAACCTTCTTATACGTTTACAGTATAAGATGACTTCAGAAAGTTGGGGGGGGGGGAGAGATAGGCTGTCAACTGTGAACAAATCATCGTCACATCTTGCCAAGATTTCTAATGACACACTTTAGTGGATCTACATAAATGTACAGTACATCATTTACCCTATCTTTTGTACAGTGGGATCCCGTTATAACAACAAAATATGTATGTAATAACAGAAATTCGCTATACACAGTACAAACAATATAGAATAAATATAATTGGGGATTGTGAAAAGTGTTGTTATATCGGGAAATTTGTTATAAAAGGATGTGTTGTAGAGGGATTTCACTGTATTATTTGTGCAACACATCACTTACAACTAATCGTGTCTCAATTTTTTACTTGTGCCTTCTTTAAAATAATCGCCTTGGGTGACAAAGAGATGCAAGCCAGTAGGTATTCCACATTTGTTCTTTAGTGACAGACCCTTGCAAGAAATGGTAGATATGCCATCACCATGGATGGGTCAACAAAACTGACAGAAGAATGATGAGATAATTGGCCCAGATGCTGGCATGATGTGGTCATCCTGAGATACTGACACTGGAATGCCTTCCTTTGGGGACTAAAAATTCATCCATAAATCCTTCCAACTGACACATCCGTGCCTTTGTGACAACTTTAAATGAGTCTGGGTGTCTCCCAAGTTACACAAATAAGAAGTAACTGTACTTTTGTTAGGAAAACTATGGGCTGTCATGAGTTATCTGCTCATATCTAAAGAGATTATTTCATCATCATCATGTGTCAAGAGCTGCCTGCTCATAGCTAAAGGGATTATTTCATCATTTTGTCATCATCTATTTTCTGTGACAGAAGACTATTATGTCGTATTTCACATGCCATAACATCATTTTCTGTTCCGTCATATTTATTATGACAAAATAACATCATGTTTCATGTGCTTGAAAAAAAAAACTACAAAATATTTCAAATTTTTCTGTACATTTTATTTTTTCAGATATGACATAACAGCTATTCTGCTGTGTGTTACAGAGCACTTGCTCAAGGCATGCACCACTGCTTCCCAGTATCTGGACCCAGGACACAACCAGCTGCCTTACTACAGTATCCACAACCAGTGCTCTAACCTCCTGGCCATCCTTGCAGTTGTCGCATCACCAATAGAATTGTTATACAGGTATTGATGGCTAGTTGTGTAAGTTATGATATGAGGAGAACTCTGAGAGGTTTCAACTTCACTGTCAGACCTTGTACTAGACCTTCTTTCTTCCCAACTTCACCGTCAGACCTTGTACTAGACCTTCTTTCTTCCCAACTTCACCGTCAGACCTTGTACTAGACCTTCTTTCTTCCCAACTTCACCGTCAGACCTTGTACTAGACCTTCTTTCTTCCCAACTTCACTGTCAGACCTTGTACTAGACCTTCTTTCTTCCCAACTTCACCGTCAGACCTTGTACTAGACCTTCTTTCTTCCCAACTTCACTGTCAGACCTTGTACTAGACCTTCTTTCTTCCCAACTTCACTGTCAGACCTTGTACTAGACCTTCTTTCTTCCCAACTTCACTGTCAGACCTTGTACTAGACCTTCTTTCTTCCCAGACGATACTATTATTGTTGTGTTATAAATAATATCTTGTTCTCGTTCGTCATTTGACATGTCTACTCAGCGAGTTACTAAACACAATAGAAAAAAGAAAACTACACCTGTTTGGTCATATAAAGAGACACAACTGTTTAGAAAAACAAATAATGGAGGGTAGAGAAGGGAAGGCAGATCAAGAAGACAATAGACTGACAACATTAAAGATAACATGAATAAATTGTTGGAAAATGCAAGCCAAGACAGAGAAGGGTTCAGAGAGTTCATTGAGAAGACAACATTTATAGTAGAGTGATTCAATAAGATATGTTAGATGTTCTGGGAATCCCATTTCTCTCATTATTCCCCACAGCTGCTAATGTTGTAAGCAATCATATGCCTTGGAATAGTCAATAAAACACATATATAGACCCGCTTTTTAATTACAAAGCTTTGATAAACATCATCATCAGGTGCCATGCCGGCTGGCATAGGCGGTCATGTCTCTCCACAGCTCTCTGTCCACAGTATTATGTATAAAAGTTGTCGTTGTTTCCTTGCCATGCCAGGTTGCCAAACTGTCTAATATTTTCTCACGTTGTCGCCCTCTGTCTCTGGTGCCTTCAATCTTGCGTGTTGTGATTATGTTCTCTAAACCTGCCTGTCTCATGAAGTGGCTAAAAAAAGAAGATTGTCTTTTTCTTATATTGTTGATTAAAGTCTGTTTCGCATTTAACTCTTTCAACACCTCTACATTAGTTTTTCTGGCAGTCCATGGTATTCTCAGCATTCTTCTGTAGAACCACATCTCTGTTGCCTCCAATCTCCCACTTTCCAGTTTGTTTATTGTCCAAGACTCGCACCCATATGTTAGTATAGGGGTTATATAGCACTGCAGAACTCTCTTTCTCAACTCTAATGACAAGGTCATATTACACAGTATATTTTTCATTTTTCTGAATGTTGTTTTTTGCCTGTCCTATTCTGCATCTTATTTCTGTTGAACTTCTTCCATCTGCTGTAATCATTGTACCTAGATATTTGAATTGGTCTTCCTCACTTTTTGTAATCAGAACAGTGTCATCCGCATATCTCAAATTATTTATGTTATGGCCTCCCACTGATATTCCTGGGATATCTACTATTGCACGCAATATGTTTTCACTGTATAAAGAGAACAGGTCTGGTGAAAGCACGCATCCCATGATAAACATAACCAAGTGAAATAATCAAATAGGGGACACTGGTTCCAAACCAGAACCAAAAATCTCTTACCCTATGACATTTATTTCATTTCTCTGTCTGCAAAAAAGTAGTCCCATCTACTGGTATTGTACCAAGTGCATACTTTGGTTTCATTGAATATGGCCATGCAGATTTTTAGTACAGTCTTTTCATGCAAAATGTGAATGGATACATGTTTATTGTGAGTATCCTGTTTATTGTCTGTCTCTGTGGCAGAAAGCTACAGAGCATGTATCCAAGCTCACTGACATATCCTGCAATGTAAAATAGACTTGGATTTCCTGTGACATGGGAATTTTCCTTGACACACAGGACAATGCAGGGAAAGCGAGGACATTCATCCCATCACCATTTTCACACATTGTAATCTTATTGGCTAGTGTCTTTATCAATGGCAATGTTTGACATTGGTAATACTGAATACTAACCCAGATCTTAAAAAGTAAAGGCAATCAATATGATGCTAATCACATAATCTCAACTCAACATTTGATTGTTTGTTGAAAAATACTACATAACTCTGGTTTTCCAATGTGCTTCAAAATTGTGTCACACTAGATTTCTTCTTCTGTGTTTGTTCTCAAACTCCTGCAGATTTTCTATTTGCTTTGTTTTCTATATACTATGTTTTCAGCTTTTCCTTTTTTTGAACTAGATTTTCAATAAATTATGGAAATATTTTCTGACAGAGTTTTCAAGAGAGGTTGTGACAGAAAGCTAGAGACTCAAGCCAGTGGTGATGCAATATTGGCAGGCTGTAACTCTAACTGGCTACATTGGATTTGGCCATCTCTGATACAATCTGGCACAAAGCGGTAAGTTTTTTCGCACATTTTTAGTGCCAGATTTTGCAAATTTGCAATGTAGAGTATGTGACTGTTTTATGCATTCATTACAGCATGGGTCCCATGGCAGCAACATGGTATCAGGAATGACGATACCATTTCATGTACTAAATCACAGCAACTATTAGGTAGGGTGGCCAGTTCCCTTGCTTGCTGTATATACCATCCCTAACTCAGATATCAATTTACAGTTTGTTGACTGGAAGAGTGGTCATATCAGGCGAGAAATCACATCGCATATTTTTTTATGTCCTGATGTGATTTCGGAGTTGGCACAGAGTAAGCACGCTATTTATCAGCTAGACCAGGGCTATTCAACTATATTTACTCGGGGGCCAAAATGTAGAAAATGGGGATCATCATGGGCTAGATTTATAAAAAACACATTAAATGATTTTATACATGTTTTTTTATAACTTTATTTCACTGTTTCAGCAATGATCCGCTGGCCACTTACTAGGCCTCTGCGGGCCAGATTTGGCCAGCGGGCCGCCAATTGAATAGTCCTGAGCTAGACTATCACATTCCTCATCCATTATGCAGAATATAAAAGTAATGTATAAGTGATTAAATAAATAGATGCTCGTGCTGCTCAAGAGGAACATCTCATTGCATTGGTGAAATATCAAAAACTTGTATGGTTTCGGTTATGTAATGAAGCGTGATTCAATTTTCGAAACTGTTCTGCAAGTGACAGTTGAGGGTAGGAGAAGAAGAGGAGAACAAATGGAAGTGTGGATTAATAATTGTAAAGTTTGGACAGGATTACGATTCTACACATTCAAACAAGAAACTGAGAGCAGAGGAGCATGGCAGGATTTTTCTGTGGATGTTTCCAAAGTGGCATACCTGTGACCCAGGAGGTTTCTTTGTTGGATGATGATGATGATGATGAAATGTGTTGGAGTATTAGATATTATTAAAGAGAAGTCAGACATATTGTTTTATACAACTTTGTCTCAGTGACAAAACTAGCTAATAATTCATATTCTTGTGGATTCTTCATAACATAGTCTTTAACCTTTAGCAAGCCAGATTAAAAAATACGAAACGTCTCCCTGCCACCGGATTCTTTTTTGAAAATTTGCGTTATTGATGGTGACTGTTTTGAAAATGTTGCAATTTTTTGGTTGTTAGAGATATTTAAATAATATTTGCACATATAAATAAACAATTGAATTATGCATATATTGGTGTAATTTATGTATGTGTGTGTGTGTGATACCAGACGTATGAGAAAGTGGTAAAGACGTTTTTCACAAAAAACATATATTTTATAACAAATAAAGAGGAAAAAAATAAATCAAAAATAACTTACCTTAGTTATCGAATTCCTTGGCAACACTGTAAATTAAATCACGCAAATCTGTTGTATTTATGTTCTTTCACTGCAAAATTATCAAAATATAGCCGGGAGAACTGTATAAAACATGTAGATTTGCAGTAAAATCGTTCTTTGAGATTAGGTCTAGAGCCATTTTTTGTGCTACTTCCACATTCGATATCAAACGTCTACAAGTCTCCAAACCAACGCGGCATTCTGTATATTCACTGCTGTGAAACTAAATAACTCAATAATTCATGATTCAAGCCACGATTCAATGTTATTTTATTCAAAATACGATGAAAGAAAGGTCTATAAAATCGGTCGACCATCATGGCATCGTACCGGTGTGCAGATGTGGTCAGATTAATTGCTATAAAATTTGTATATTCTGGCTAGCCATTGTTACAACGATCATGTCGGACGTAGGAATGAACCGGCTTCAATAGCGCATGTTCCCGAGTAACCAATCAGGCTGTGGGGCGTCTATTATAACGATATCTCATTGGATGGAGTATGTCGCCAACGGCGTTAGCCGCCATTTTGTTTTTCGGCGGCCGGAGTTGATATAGGCTCAGTGAAGGTTAAGCCATTTATGTTTATGAGGTCATGAGTTTTATGCCTGTCAATTATGTCACCATGCTTGAAACCTGGTCAGTGACACGAAATAGTGTACGTTTAGGCATATTTCTGCTGATGGGTAGAAATGGTCCAAGCAGAGCGGATGTTTATGACTTGTTAGAATGTCTATATAGATGGGCTTGGTCAGACAGAGCGGATATTTATGACTTGTTAGAATGTTTATGTAGATGGGCTTGGTTAGACAGAGCGGATATTTATGACTTGTTAGAATGTTTATGTAGATGGGCTTGGTCAGACAGAGCGGATATTTATGACTTGTTAGAATGTTTATGTAGATGGGCTTGGTCAGACAGAGCGGATATTTATGACTTATTAGAATGTTTATGTAGATGGGCTTGGTCAGAAAGAATATTTCATCATTTGTTCTTTATTTTTAATTTGACTTGGTAGCTATGATGACATGCAAACTGCTGCAGCATTGTACATGCATCTGAGAGTGTTCTTGAGCCAACCACTGACAAACTGGGGGATATTAGTACAGGTTGGTGACTCTGTGTCCTCAATTTTCTTATATTTCTCAGAAGACCTTAGTATCTGCAAGTTCTTAGTAATTTATGAAGTGATTATTCAAATTAACTGTTAGAATTATTCTAATTAGCTGTTTGAGTTAATCTAATAAACTGTGCATTTCATTAAACTAATAACTATATTTCATTAAACTAATAACTATATTTCATTAAACTAATAACTATATTTCATTAAACCAATAACTATGTGCTTCATTAAACCAATAATTATGTGTTTCATTAAACTAATAACTATATTTCATTAAACCAATAACTATGTGCTTCATTAAACCAATAATTATGTGCTTCATTAAACCAATAACTATATTTCATTAAACTAATAACTATATTTCATTAAACCAATAACTATGTGCTTCATTAAACCAATAATTATGTGTTTCATTAAACTAATAACTATATTTCATTAAACCAATAACTATGTGCTTCATTAAACCAATAATTATGTGTTTCATTAAACTAATAACTATATTTCATTAAATCAATAACTATGTGTTTCATTAAACCAATAACTATATTTCATTAAACCAATAACTATATTTCATTAAACCAATAACTATGTGTTTCATTAAACCAATAATTATGTGTTTCATTAAACCAATATCTATGTGTTTCATTAAACCAATAATTATGTGTTTCATTAAACCAATAACTATATTTCATTAAATCAATAACTATATTTCATTAAACTAATAACTATGTGTTTCATTAAACCAATGGGACGATTTAGCCCTGGCCCAACTCTACTGTCAGGTTTTCCAACACCGGAAATACCATTGAAGAGAGAAAGGGTTCAGTACCTGATGGGCTCAGGCGCTATTGGGACAAGGACGCTCAGCTCGAGAACGCCTTGCTCTCAAAACACGTGGTGTGAGACTCGAACTTGGACAAGGGGTACACGATGTCGGTGAATGACACCTCGGTTAAGAGGGCGAAAGAGCCAGGGTCCAACTCCTCTGTTGAGTTCTTCCCCTAAGGAACCAGGCTCACGGATGAGAAACGGTTCAGTACCCAATCGGCACAGGCACAGCACGCCCAATTACACGAGGCAAGTTCATAGACAGTGGGACACCTCGTGCGAGTCAGACGAGAGAAAAAATTGTCTGGGCGAAGAGTCAAACTACGCGTGCCTGGAAACAGATATAGAGGCTGTCACAGGCTAAGGGTAGCCCACCCGAATTGTCAAGGCATGCCGAAATCGGATGTGCTAGGCCTACAAGGCACATAACAGTTGCACAACGTAATCACGCTCCCGGCGGAAATTACACGGATATCCGTGATGGTTACAATGGAACGAACGCAAAACAAACAAACATTAAACCAATAACTATGTGTTTCATTAAACCAATAACTATGTGTTTCATTAAAGCAACAGCAATGATGGATCTAATTGACTTGTGTCATATGTCTGAAAACTTGTGATAATATCTTGCTGTTGTTTGATCTCAGGCACTGATGATGAAGGACTGTTCTCTAGCTATTCTACTTATTACACACATCTGCTTGCTAGAAGGTTCCCAGTGTACTGTACTCTCAGATACCATCAGGTAACACTTAGATTATTTAGTTATTGATGCTTCCAGTTGGAGAACAATCATGATCTTTTGCTAGATCTCTCTCTCTAACCACATTGTTACGGTTATGTTACTGCTAGAACTCTCTCTCTAACCACTTTGTTATGGTTATGTTGCTGCTAGTACTCTCTCTCTCTAACCATGTTGTTACAATTATGTTACTGCTAGAACTCTCTCTAACCACTTTGTTACACTTATGTTGCTGCTAGTACTCTCTCTAACCACTTTGTTATGGTTATGTTACTGCTAGAACTCTCTCTCTAACCACTTTGTTACACTTATGTTGCTGCTAGTACTCTCTCTCTCTCTAACCACTTTGTTACGGTTATGTTGCTGCTAGAACTCTCTCTTTAACCACTTTGTTACGGTTATGTTACTATTGTTCTTTTTTGCATGAAGATTCAATATTTTCCCCTAGCACATTCACTGGCAACAGTTAGGAGGATACTATTTTGGCACACAGTACTAGCTACAATCTAAGTCATTTCCAAGTTGAATCTACTGCCGAAGATGGATGTGTCTGTCCATTGGTTCAAATAAAATGGTGACTCAGCGCATTTCCATTCTCTGGCATACATCCTGCTGGAAATCTAGTAGGACAATGGTTCTGCTACAAGGGAGATCCAGCGGGAGTTTGAGAATGAACGCTGAAGAAGAAGTTGAATTGTAGGCAATCAATCAAATGCCATGCTGAATGGTGTAGGCAATCATGTTTCTCCACAACTCTTTGTCTCTTGTGTTGCCTATAAGCTCAGTTGGTGAACTTCTATCGTGCCACAAAACTAGTCCATCTAGCAACCTCTCTTTGTCATCCCCTATCTCTTTTCCCCTTGATCTTTCCAGTGGTTATTAAGTGTTCAAGCTGTGTTCTTCTCAGCACATGCCCTAGAAACATTGTTTATCTGTCCCTAATATTTGCTATAATTTTTCTTTTTATGCCAGTATCACTGAGAACATCTGCATTAGTTTTCTTAGCTGTCCATGGTATTTTCATCATTCTTCTCAGACTCAGAAACCACATCTCTGTAGCCTCTAATTCACTTTGAACTTTTGTGTTTACAGTCCATGCTTCACATCCATAAAAAAGAATTGGTTCGATATAACATCTCAGCACTCGAATTCAGGTCTGCAATGATAGTCTTTCATTGCACAAAATGGATCTAATTTTTTGGAATGCTGATTTGGCTTGTGCTGTTCGATTTTTTATCTCACTTGAGCATCTACCTTCTGATGTTAACAGGGTGCCAAGATATTTCACTTTTTCAATTTGTGTTAATTTTGTGTCATTAATTATTATGTTGCATCTTGGTGGTGTATGTCTCTTTGAGACAACTATTATTTCTGTTTTCTTCTTGTTTAAACTGAGGCCTTTGTTTTCACTTTCTTTCACTACTTTATCTAACAGGGCATGTAGATCTTGTTCGCTTTCTTCAATCAGTACTGTGTCGTCAGCATATCTCAAGTTATTTATATTGTATCCCCCCACTGCTATTCCTGGCATATCTTCTATATTTCACATAATATATTCTGTATACAGAGAGATAAGGTAGTCAGTTTTGAGATACTGTCACACTGGAATGCCTCCCTTATGAATCTAAAGATGCATCCATAAGCCTTTCTTTCACAGCCAAGTCTTTGAGACAAATTTACATGAGCTCAGGTGTCATCTCAGTTAACAATTGAAAAGAACCAGTGGTTTTTCCCTAAAAGACTTTGGGAATGAACGCGTGTCTGGACTTTGCATTGATTAATAATCTAGTAAATGAAAACAAACATGTATGAAACACACAAAAAAGTTATCTCCAGAGAACTCTTCTACCTCATGACACTGCAATGTATAAAGCGAAAAGAAAAGAAAGAAACAATAATCTAGCATAATAATCATAATAAAAAATAGCTTGAAGATTGGTAATTACATAATTTATTAATAATTAATTGTGAGTTATGATTTATGATAATACGGTAGGTATGATGATTATGTCATGTGTGCAGGTGATTGGTTAGGAGTATGTCTGCAGGTGTTAGCTAGGATAATGTCTGCAGATGTTAGCTAGGATGATGTGTGCAGGTGTTAGCTAGGATGATGTCTGCAGGTGTTAGCTAGGATGATGTCTGCAGGTAGTTGACATGAATCCAATTGTTTTTTTCAGATCCAAAGTAGTTTCTGATATGAACACTGATATAACTGACAATGTGTCTACTACAACATCTTTGCTTGTGGCCCAAAATTCTGCAAACAGTTCATCAGACTCCAATTCACCTGTAGACTCTTCACCATCTCCAATGAGATCTGAACCTCAAGAATTCCCAGAGCTAGACCAGCCATCTGATATTCAGCGCACTATTGATGCTCTCATCCACACTGTTGCACAAGTCAGATATTTTCCAGAGGCTTTGGCCAAGTGTATTGTTCCTGTTATAGACAGGTGGGTACTTTAGATCTTGACAGATGATATTTGACCAGTTAGCCAGTTCATTTGCATCTTATGTCTTTTGGTGGGGATGATATATGTTGTGTGTGTGGGTAATATATAAGTGTCTGTTGGTATTATCATCATCATGTGCCATACCATGCTGTGCACCAGGTAGCATTGATCTCCACAAGACTCTGTGCACAGTTATGTATAATATACTTTAGTGATACGGTCTTTGTCACCTGTACAGGTGTTCAGAAAGCTGGCATTGTCAAAATGTTAATGTCTTCTCATACTATTGAATGACAGATATTCTCAAAGATGTTTTTGCAGATACTTGATTGTATAGATGACAGCAGTAAAATCAGATTTGATTGGAAGGCACAAGCTTCTGTATTCAATATCACTGTTATTCCTGCTGCTACTTTGAAATGATTCTTTGATACTAGAGTGTAGATCCACTCCCTATATAACACCATCTTTCAGATGCTAATTCTATGAAGTAAAATGTGTGTATTATCAGAGAGCATCAAGCGTAGGAACTCGGGATACTCCAGCATATTACCATGTCTTGTGGCTTTGGTAGCATAATCTTTCTCTTTCTGCAACAACTTGTAAACTTGCCATTGTTAGGATGTTGCCTAAAATTTTTTAAACACAACAAATCAACATATAATATCGAAAATTGCATAGTTATGTGCAGCAACACGATCCTCAGGAAAATTTGCTGCTTCATTTGAAATTGCTTGACTTCGACGCATTTGTGACAATGAGTGAACCTCAGCGTCTGCAGCTTGATGTTTCTGCGTTTGCTCAACATTTTCATGCTGTCTGTGACGACATTGGTATTCCCTATTCATAGCTTGTCGATTTTCTCTTTGAACTGGTGATTCTAGCTTAGCTCAACGCCGATGCAAATCAGCATCCTTAGCAAGTCACGTTTGTCTTTGTTGAATGGTTTCTTGATCAAATCTTAGTATCTCTCTTTCAATTCTATGTCTATGCTCAGCAGCATTTGCAACACGAATCAGAGTTTGAATCAGAACATGACTTGACTTTGACGACTCAACCATCTAACTTTTCACTCTTTTATTTTTTGACGCTTTCTTGCGATTGGATCATCTTCATCCATCATTTAAAGCAAATTATATTATTAGTTTAAATAGAATATATTTTAGATAACTTTAACCACAAGCTGATACAGAAGTTTACCTGTTAGTGCATCAATAACATTTGTATTAAAAAATGTCATCTGCTTTGAATAATGTCATGACACGAATCATTTTGATTGGATGTCGCACGGGAATTCCGTGACGTAAATGCGCTCTTTATAGAATGTTCCGAAGATGACAGACCATGGTTATTATATTATAGATATACATCTGTGTGAATGTGTGTTTGTAAGATAATATATGTCTGACATGTGATTATATTATATGTGCGTGTGTGTAGATGATATATGTCTGACATGTGATTATATTATATGTGTGTGTGTGTGTAGATGATATATGTGTAATGTTTGATTAGTGGGCACAATGTCTGTGGGCACAAATCTCTGCTGTAATGTAAAGTATAATGTATTTTAGAATATGTGATGTCTATTAGATTATATGTCCAGCTCTGAGGCGACGTGCTACAGAGTGTGTCTATGATGGTCAGGATACTGGGTATAAATCTCGCTACAGGCAATTATGCTCATGGACCATTCAGAAAACAATGGCAAACTATTTAACATATTTATATTGCTTAGAAAATCACTACAGTTGAAAAATTATGCGTTAATGGCTACATCCTGTATAGGATATGCTACCAATTAGATTGTATAAATATCTACAAATAGGCATTGTTGATATGTATAATAGGCATTGTTGATATGTATAAAAAAAAAAAACTGTCAATACTGCATTTTACCAGTTCAGGCGTTGCAGGGAGGGGATTGAATAGCACATTGTTGATATGTATAATATATTATATTGGATAACATCTGTTAAGATAAATTGTTTATTTTGGTATGGATAGTATATGTCATGTTTTGATATGGATACCATCTATGGTTGTGTTTCTGATTAGACTTAATCTGATACTGTAGGAGGTTCTCTATAATATGTAATCTGTGAGTCCAGAAAAGGCAGATCCTTCTGTGACTTATTTATAATGGAAGTGACTAACATTGAAGATGTTTGCTGTTGAATTGTGACATGTGTACAAGACAGTTATTGATGTGTTACTGCATTTGGTTTCAGATGCATACTGTGGGAGATGTTTGACATCAAGAATCCAGTAGTCACACCACAGATGAAGGTAACAGTTTGAATCCATTGATTATGTTTTTAAATGTGAACATCTCTCTTATAGCTGAGCAATGCTCCAGCTAGATTTCCAGCAAGATGTATTCCTGGAAGTCTAGTCGGAATATTGCTCTGAGAAAGGAAATGCGTGGTGTCACTATTTTATTTGCATCAATAGCCAGACACATCCGACTTCAGTGTTGGTAACTGATATGTTAAGTGATTTTACCACTTTCCCTGAATGATGGATACCAGTAACCATATCGCTAGAAGTAGGCCAGTCATACCAGATAATTCGTTCTTGCACTTCAACGCTGGTTACCAAGATCAAAGCCAACCACAGTCATGCATGGTTGACCTTTTTGCCACTGCGTTGCATTGCTGTTAACATAGCCACAGACACATACAATGTTAATGTTAATAATTAGATCTCTGTGGCATAGTGATTCACTTATTTTCCTTGTGCTCAGAAGGTTACTTTTGATCCCACATTGCAATGTCTTGTTTATAGGTGCATTTTTTAATGAAATCCCTTGGGATTATCACTTGTAGCTTTGGAGTTATGTGTTATTGTACTCTTGACAGGTCAGAGGGATGTTTACACATGGGAAAACAAGAGGACAAATAAGTCAAACCTCTACATTTTTCCAGTCAACTGGTTGAACAATGTGTCTGTCTAGTCAACTGATTGAACAATGGGACTGTCCATAAATTATGCAAAAAAATCTTTGGGCAATTTTAGACCCTTCCCCTATTCAACAACTAGTCCAAAATTCAGGGAACTCCCTGCTTAATTCCATCCCCCCCCCCCAACTTTTATTTCCCAATTATTTTTCCTTAAATGGTCAAAGTAAGAAAACATTACTTGATTTGTATCAAGTTTTTAAAACAATTTTTAAAATTCTAACAGTTTAATTTGCATATAAAGATAGATATTGTTGATGTCAACCTTTACCAGACCACCTTCTCAACAGCTCAAACTTTCAACCCATTTAATTTCTCTCCCCCCACCGTTGACATATTCCATGGACATCAGACTCCAACAAGCAAATGAAAGATCTGAGTGTGTTAATTTCTCTCTGTTCATGTTTGGGTCTAGAAATAGATTTAACATTGCCTTAATAATTGAGTGCATTGTGACTTTGATTTACAAGTTTATATGTTTGTTTGATAGCTGCCGGAGTGGATGCTGGCCATACTTAAGTTGATGGATCCTTTCATTGAAAGGTAAGGTCATCTCACAAATATACATGACCTGTGACATGTTAATGATACAATTGTGATAGATTTCAGTAAGAAAGAACTACCCAGATATGATTGATATTGTAGTCATAGAATTGTAGTCATAGAATTGTAGTTCATAAAATTTAGTTTTGTTTGTTTGTTTTTCGTTCGCTCCATTGTAACCATCACGGATATCCGTGCGATTTCCGCCGGGAGCGTGATTACGTTGTGCCACCGTTATGCGCCTTGTAGGCCTAGCACATCCGATTTTGGCATGCCTTGACAATTCGGGTGGGCTACCCTTAGCCTGTGACAGCCTCTATATCTGTCTCCAGGCACGCGTAGTGGAGACTCTTCGCCCTTTCGATTTTTTGCTCTCGTCTGACTCGAACGAGGTGTTCCACTGTCTATGAACTTGCCTCGTGTAATTGGACGTGCTGTGCCTGTGCCCATTGGGTACTGAACCGTTTCTCATCCGTGAGCCTGGTTCCTTAAGGGGAAGAACTCAACAGAGGAGTTGGACCCTGGCTCTTTCACCCTCTTAGCCGAGGTGTCATTCACCGACATCGTGTACCCCTTGTCCAAGTTCGAGTCTCACACCACGCGTTGAGAGCAAGGCGTTCTCGAGCTGAGCGTCCTAATAGCGCCTGAGCCCATCAGGTACTGAACCCTTTCTCTCTTCAAGTGTATTTCCGGTGTAGGAAAACCTGACAGTAGAGTTGGGCCAGGGCTAAATCGTTGTCCCTTTTGTGCCTGAGCGTATCGAGTACGGAACCCTTTCTCTTCGCGAGCATATTTCCGGTTTAGGAAGGCTCAACATTAGAGTTGGATTAGGTCTTCTTGCTTTACCAAACGCCAATGAATGGGTCTGGGTCTCTGCCTGTAAGGAACACAGGTAACTAGAAGCTCGACTCGAGCTGACGGAGCTTGTAGTTCCCCTTTCCTAGGAACTTTTCATTTTCTATTTGCAGTTCGCGCTGCCCTCTAGCGCTGTTCTGCCCGTTCATGGTTTCATTGTACTCGGTATGAAATATATTTGTCTCGCGCCATGCATCTACCTTTACGTGCATTTTACATTGGCCGCCCCTCCAATGTTCGGACTGGACTGACTAGCTTCACTGTATGTCGACAGTGTCACTATATGTGGTGCTGCTGGTGGTGTCAGAGATATTGTCTGTCTCTTGTGCAGTCAAATCTCTTTCCATCTGCTACCTCCACATTCTCGGACATGATCCCCAAAAGATTTGGCCAGAATCAGCACGAGCTGCTGTATTTCTGTTTCCAGGGTGCACCGCGTGGAGGTAAATTTGGGATCTTGGTTATCTGCTAACCCTGGGTCCGCCTAGAGCAATGCGTTCCCTTTGCACCCCATAAAATTTAGTGATAGTCATTGTAGTCATAGTCATTGTAGTTCATAGAATTGTAGTTCATATAGTTGTAGTTCATAGAGTTGTAGTCATAGTCATTGTAGTTCATAGAATTGTAGTTCATATAGTTGTAGTTCATAGAGTTGTAGTCATAGTCATTGTAGTCATAGAATTGTAGTCATAGAATTGTAGTTCATAGAATTTAGTCATAGAATTGTAGTCATAGAATTGTAGTCATAGAATTGTAGTTCATAGAATTGTAGTTCATAGAATTGTAGTCATAGAATTGTAGTCATAGAATTGTAGTTCATAGAGTTGTAGTTCATAGAGTTGTAGTCATAGTCATTGTAGTCATAGAATTGTAGTCATAGAATTGTAGTTCATAGAATTTAGTCATAGAATTGTAGTCATAGAATTGTAGTCATAGAATTGTAGTTCATAGAATTGTAGTTCATAGAATTGTAGTCATAGAATTGTAGTTCATAGAATTGTAGACATAGTCATTGTAGTTCATAGAATTGTAGTCATAGAATTGTAGTCATAGAATTGTAGTCATAGAATTGTAGTCATAGAATTGTAGTTCATAGAATTGTAGTCATAGAATTGTAGTTCATAGAATTGTAGTTCATAGAATTGTAGACATAGTCATTGTAGTCATAGAATTGTAGTTCATAGAATTGTAGTTCATAGAATTGTAGTCATAGAATTGTAGTTCATAGAATTGTAGTTCATAGAGTTGTAGTTCATAGAGTTGTAGTCATAGTCATTGTAGTCATAGAATTGTAGTCATAGAATTGTAGTTCATAGAATTTAGTCATAGAATTGTAGTCATAGAATTGTAGTCATAGAATTGTAGTTCATAGAATTGTAGTTCATAGAATTGTAGTCATAGAATTGTAGACATAGTCATTGTAGTTCATAGAATTGTAGTCATAGAATTGTAGTAATAGAATTGTAGTCATAGAATTGTAGTCATAGAATTGTAGTTCATAGAATTGTAGTCATAGAATTGTAGTTCATAGAATTGTAGTTCATAGAATTGTAGACATAGTCATTGTAGTCATAGAATTGTAGTTCATAGAATTGTAGTCATAGAATTGTAGTTCATAGAATTGTAGACATAGTCATTGTAGTTCATAGAATTGTAGTCATAGAATTGTATTCATAGAATTGTAGTCATAGAATTGTAGTTCATAGAATTGTAGTCATAGAATTGTAGTTCATAGAATTGTAGTTCATAGAATTGTAGACATAGTCATTGTAGTCATAGAATTGTAGTCATAGTCATTGTAGTTTAGAGAATTGTAGTCATAGAATTGTAGACATAGTCATTGTAGTCATAGAATTGTAGTTCATAGAATTGTAGTCATAGAATTGTAGTTCGTAGAATTGTAGTCATAGAATTGTAGTTCATAGAATTTAGTCATAGAATTGTAGTCATAGAATTGTAGTCATAGAATTGTAGACATGGTCATTGTAGTCATAGAATTGTAGTTCATAGAATTGTAGTCATAGAATTGTAGTCATAGAATTGTAGTTCATAGAATTGTAGTTCATAGAATTTAGTCATAGAATTGTAGTCATAGTCATTGTCTATACACATTTATTTTTATATGAGTTATAAACCTAGAAGGCAGATCGAAGAAGTTACTGTTCTGAGATGTCACAATGTTACTGTACATCAAGTGACCAAACATGATGTAACCCAAAAACTGATTGTCATCCAATCCTGCAATAACTAACAGCACAAGCAGAGAAAAGACAACACATAGATAGTTAGTTATGAACCAGCATCATTGCACTCTGGGCAGACACATAGGTCCTCAGTCTCCTCCATCAAATGTTGAAGGGTGTGTATGCTAAGTGTTCCTGTGACTCACTAGTTGGGTACGATCCTCATTTTGTTCTAAAGATTCCAGTTGTACTAGTTCCACATTTAATATCAAATTTTTCAAATCTCAGCCTTGACGTCGCTGTACACATCCAGCAGGCACGCGTGAAGCAGTTTCAGTGTGTCCCCCTTGTTGATACCAACTCCCTGTCTATTGATGCATTGGATGCAAATCTGTCTGCTCTTTCTTTACCATGCACACCTGCATGTCCTGGGAAGTAAATTTATGTGAAGTAGCTACAGATGCCAGCCCACTCATATCGATATCGATCATTTTGTATCTTGCAAAGTATGAAGCGAGTCTAGCACAATAACTAACTTAGTAAATAAGTTTCTAGATAGCCACCTGAGAACAGTGGTAACTGCTTCTACTTCCATCTACATGCTCAATGTGATTCTAGTTATTTACTTGTATGTTATGTGTTCAGTGCTATTATTGCTAGTCATTCTATAGATACACAACTTGTCCACCTCGCTTAATCTCATTGTTCCCTAGTGATACATGAGGCTTCAGGGTGCAGTTTCCTAGATCTTGTATGTAGATTGTCTGTGTAGAGTTTTTTTATGTAGATTGTCTGTGCAAACTCTTATAGACTGTGTGATCATTTAAACAGGACTGTTGAGCCCATGCTTCGATACATCAATCATGTGAAAACATCAGATACTTACATTCGACCCGTGATATCATATGTTGCTGATCTACCCTGTGGATGTCCACCAATATATTCTCTCAAAGATCACCCAAAACCTTCAGGTATGTATCATCTCTACACATCTTGTACCATCTCTACACATCTCTACACATCTTGTACCATCTCTACACATCTTGTACCATCTCTACACATCTTGTACCATCTCTACACATCTCTACACATCTTGTACCATCTCTACACATCTTGTACCATCTCTACACATCTCTACACATCTTGTACCATCTCTACACATCTTGTACCATCTCTACACATCTCTACACATCTTGTACCATCTCTACACATCTTGTACCATCTCTACACATCTCTACACATCTTGTACCATCTCTACACATCTTGTACCATCTCTACACATCTTGTACCATCTCTACACATCTAGTACCATCTCTACACATCTTGTACCATCTCTACACATCTTGTACCATCTCTACACATCTTGTACCATCTCTACACATCTTGTACCATCTCTACACATCGCTACACATCTTGTACCATCTCTACACATCTTGTACCATCTCTACACATCTTGTACCATCTCTACACATCTAGTACCATCTCTACACATCTTGTACCATCTCTACACATCTAGTACCATCTCTACACATCTTGTACCATCTCTACACATCTAGTACCATCTCTACACATCTTGTACCATCTCTACACATCTTGTACCATCTCTACACATCTTGTACCATCTCTACACATCTTGTACCATCTCTAAACATCTAGTACCATCTCTACACATCTTGTACCATCTCTACACATCTTGTACCATCTCTACACATCTTGTACCATCTCTACACATCTTGTACCATCTCTACACATCTCTACACATCTAGTACCATCTCTACACATCTTGTACCATCTCTACACATCTTGTACCATCTCTACACATCTTGTACCATCTCTACACATCTCTACACATCTAGTACCATCTCTACACATCTTGTATCATCTCTAGACCTCTCATGTAGCATTTTTCTCTCTTGCTAATTTCTTGTTTAATCTCCCATCCCTACGCTTAATGGCAAGTGTGAATGCGATCAACAATCATTCCCCTGGGAAAAGACAATAGACAATAATTTCTTGGCCTGGAGAAAGCTAGCTATCCTGAGAAAACTAAGTCGAACCACATCGAAAAAACTAGTGGAAAGAAACTTAGTAAAGTTTATCAGCAAGAAATATAAACACAACTGGATTATGTATGGATCAGCTTCGTGCAGCCCTGCATCAGACACAGCATTTCAGGAACTAGATAAAGTGCAACACGCAGGCTCATCCTCTGGGCAATGATATCAACAGCCATAGGATATGGAGGAACCAAGAAGAATGCAAACACTAGGATAACCCAGAGACACAACGATGTTAATACATGTCGAAATGTTTCATTGTATGACAAAAATATTCCAATGAAGGACATCCAAAATCTAGCAATGGGGTAACTCAAAAGAAACAGTTTTATCCAACAAGTAAAATGACTTCGCAGACAACTCTCAGATCTGCCTGAAGTTGATTGCCCCTTAAGTTCTGTGCCAGAAATATTCACTTGGAGAGAGAATTATGGATTACCAATACACATTCAGACCAAAGTAAACAGAATAGTCAGTGAAGATGAACAGAACAACATGCAACTTAAGACAGTCACCCTCAGTTTCCTGGACGATGAATGTCCACAGGATATATTTGTCACAAGTGGAAAATGCAGTATGGAATGTGGGAGCAGGTGTATATATAGAGTACCCAAACAATACTAGGGATATGATTAGAGCAGCAACAGGGACATTTCTGTAATAATTATGTGGCAGAAATTCTGGCAATCAAGGTCATTTAGAGAGCTTTTTTTGCTGGTGTGTCCAGTTATGAACCCTAACTGGTTATGGGTCTTATTATTGTTATTATTATTGTTATTGTTATTATTATTACTTTCAAAGAAAATTATCAAATTATGAACAGATCAGAACAGGCTGAAATTCTACACAGAACAGAACAAAACCCACTTCACAGTCACATGACACACAATGGAGACAATTAATGAAACATTGGCAAGACAGCTATGCATAGGCCCTACGTGTGGACAAGCACCACAGACTGCAGAACATATACTTCAAGAATGTTCCGAGTATGAGATGTTGAAAGGAACATGGCACAGACAAAATTACAGATATCGACATATTTTAAGTTTATTGAAGAGACAAGATAACAGATATAGACATGTTTTAAGATAAGATTACAGATATAGACATGTTTTAAGACAAGATTACAGATATAGACATGTTTTAAGATAAGATTACAGATATAGACATGTTTTAAGATAAGATTACAGATATAGACATGTTTTAAGATAAGATTACAGATATAGACATGTTTTAAGACAAGATTACAGATATAGACATGTTTTAAGACAAGATTACAGATATAGACATGTTTTAAGACAAGATTACAGATATAGACATGTTTTAAGACAAGATTACAGATATAGACATGTTTTAAGACAAGATTACAGATATAGACATGTTTTAAGACAAGATTACAGATATAGACATGTTTTAATCGAATAGAAGAAGATAGTACAGTGTATTGCCTGCATCGAATGTAATGAGTCAACTTAGACGGGCTGGTGGGGTCATAATCTTCTTGAGCATTTTGATTAAGCCCTCTATAGATAACATGACTTATCCAAGTTTGTTGTGATATAGAAGACATGACTTATCTGAGTATGTTCTGATATAGGAGACATGACTTAATGACTTATCAAAGTATGTTTTGTTATAGACAACTCGACTTTATGAAGTATATTCTGGTGTTGGTCTTTGTCCATCGTAGTCGTCAATGATCATTTAGCTCAATTGTAGTGATGATGAATATCATGATGAACGTGATGATGTCTGCGATGTGCCCCACTGTGAATAATCAGTCCTATGCATGCCTAGGGTTGTCTACCACACTGAGCATGTCTGGAGGATTCTGTAGGGAATTGTGCAGCTCTTGTCTTTCTTCTAGCACGTTTTCGTTGCACAGCATTATGTCTGAGGTTCTCTGCAGCTGCTGCGCCACTCTTGATCCTGCAACTCTAGTTGGATCTGCCTTGTGCAGGACTCTCCCATAAATTTATATATGTTGAAGTGATGTCTTGAGATTGTCTTTAAAATGATTCTTCTGTACTCTAGTCTTACAAGAACTAGTCTGGAGTTCTCCTTATAACAGCGGACTATGTGTCTTGCTCCTTCATCAACAGTGTGTGTATGCTCCACCAACCTTGTCTAGCATCATGTTCTCTGCTATGTTGGGATGATGCTTTCAGAGAACTGGACTTAGGAGTAGACATCATATATTGCTTAGGAAAATTGTTCAACCTTCGACGGCTCCGAGCAAAAACCAAAGTCAAACCCCACATCATGAGAGAATTCTCATTTTATAAGTATTGTGCCATAAGTACCAACTTTAAAAAGTATGATCTATTATAGACAGATTCTCCGAAACCTGTACTAACTTTGGACTTACTATTAACACAGAGAAAACAGAAGTCATGCTACAACCAGCCCCTGGCAAAAGCTATCTCGAGCCCTGCATAATGGTAAATGGCATAGCACTGAAAGCTGTGAATAAATTCACATATGTAGGTAGTACATTATCACGAAGTTCCAACGTTGATGATGAAGTGTATACCAAGATGTCCAAGACAAGCAGCAATTTCGACAGATTGTACATAAATGTGTGGCCTAGGAGCGGCATTAACTTACAGACTAAGCTGAAAGTTTATAGAGCAGTGGTACAGAATAGGACTTATTAGCCATCTACAAACTCATGGTCAAGGGCATAACTCTAACTGAATTTTAAAAGTGAATGTAACAAATGGTCATCATCATCATGTGATGTACGGACAACATATATAACAGAATATACTAAGATATAATGACATGGTCCCAACCATCAGATTTGTTGTTACTAATGATATTAACATATGTTGTTATCACAGCTCTGAAAGATGTACTGGCTAAGTGTATTCAGCTTGTGGTGGTGGAGATTGAGAGGTATATTGTGCTGGTGCCTGCTTCCCTGTGCTGCCTGTTCAGTGCCATACAGAATAGATGTGAGGAACAGAATATCAAGACCAGTCATAAATGTGCAGCACTTCAGGTGAGAAAATCATCCTTTCTATGTCTGTGTAGCACTTCAGGTGAGAAAATCATCCTTTCTATGTCTGTGTAGCACTTCAGGTGAGAAAATCATCCTTTCTATGTCTGTGTAGCACTTCAGGTGAGAAAATCATCTTTTCTATGTCTGTGTAGCACTTCAGGTGAGAAAATCATCCTTTCTATGTCTGTGTAGCACTTCAGGTGAGAAAATCATCCTTTCTATGTCTGTGTAGCACTTCAGGTGAGAAAATCATCCTTTCTATGTCTGTGTAGCACTTTAGGTGAGAAAATCATCCTTTCTATGTCTGTGTAGCTCTCAGGTGAGATAATTATGTTTTTATGTCCTTTTATGTTTGAACATTGGTAGCATGTAGGGCTAGTCTACTAGCAGCATGGCTCTAGCCGATGCCCACTTTTCAGTGGAAGTGATAAAAATACTGGATGTAATAGTTACCACCACCACAGTCAGATGTGTTGGACCATTGCATAAATAAATATATGACAATGCATTTTGATTCACTACATCCTGCTAGAATTTAGTAGAATCATTGTCCGGCTGCAAGAGAGATCCAGTGGGAGTTTGAGAATGAACACCAAAATGAACAAAAACTCACCAGTTTGGTACCTTCCCATTCAATTTGCATCATTGTTTATAACCAAATTCTAATAAGTTATAGTTTTTGTTTTACACTGTTGTAGGTCCAAGTCTAGTTGCTGCTGCTATAATGCTGTTTGATATTGAACTTGACTTTGCAAACTTTTCTACCTACATTTTGAAGATCTGTACTTTTGTCAGAAAATGATTTCTAAAATTGAAACAAGACATGTTTGTTGTTCATACTTTTTGAGCTATGGATAACATTTTTTGGGGAGGGTGGAGGAGGCGAGGGTCAGAATTTCTCGACATAACTAAGCAGGGGAAGGTCACTGAATTCATGATAGTTGTTTGTAGTGTCAAGAATATTAACCAAATTGTTGACATAATTTATGGACAGCCCTATGAGCAAGCTTGATATTTGAATGGTAGAATATTTAATAAGTGTGTAACAAGAACTATTAGAATATTTAATAAGTGTGTAACAAGAACTATTAGAATATTTAATAAGTGTGTAACAAGAACTATTAGAATATTTAATAAGTGTGTAACAAGAACTATTAGAATATTTAATAAGTGTGTAACAAGAACTATTAGAATATTTAATAAGTGTGTAACAAGAACTATTAGAATATTTAATAAGTGTGTAACAAGAACTATTAGAATATTTAATAAGTGTGTAACAAGAACTATTAGAATATTTAATAAGTGTGTAACAAGAACTATTAGAATATTTAATAAATGTGTAACAAGAACTATTAGAATATTTAATAAGTGTGTAACAAGAACTATTAGAATATTTAATAAGTGTGTAACAAGAACTATTAGAATATTTAATAAGTGTGTAACAAGAACTATTAGAATATTTAATAAGTGTGTAACAAGAACTATTAGAATATTTAATAAGTGTGTAACAAGAACTATTAGAATATTTAATAAGTGTGTAACAAGAACTATTAGAATATTTAATAAGTGTGTAACAAGAACTATTAGAATATTTAATAAGTGTGTAACAAGAACTATTAGAATATTTAATAAGTGTGTAACAAGAACTATTAGAATATTTAATAAGTGTGTAACAAGAACTATTAGAATATTTAATAAGTGTGTAACAAGAACTATTAGAATATTTAATAAGTGTGTAACAAGAACTATTAGAATATTTAATAAGTGTGTAACAAGAACTATTAGAATATTTAATAAGTGTGTAACAAGAACTATTAGAATATTTAATAAGTGTGTAACAAGAACTATTAGAATATTTAATAAGTGTGTAACAAGAACTATTAGAATATTTAATAAGTGTGTAACAAGAACTATTAGAATATTTAATAAGTGTGTAACAAGAACTATTAGAATATTTAATAAGTGTGTAACAAGAACTATTAGAATATTTAATAAGTGTGTAACAAGAACTATTAGAATATTTAATAAGTGTGTAACAAGAACTATTAGAATATTTAATAAGTGTGTAACAAGAACTATTAGAATATTTAATAAGTGTGTAACAAGAACTATTAGAATATTTAATAAGTGTGTAACAAGAACTATTAGAATATTTAATAAGTGTGTAACAAGAACTATTAGAATATTTAATAAGTGTGTAACAAGAACTATTAGAATATTTAATAAGTGTGTAACAAGAACTATTAGAATATTTAATAAGTGTGTAACAAGAACTATTAGAATTTTTAATAAGTGTGTAACAAGAACTATTAGAATATTTAATAAGTGTGTAACAAGAACTATTAGAATATTTAATAAGTGTGTAACAAGAACTATTAGAATATTTAATAAGTGTGTAACAAGAACTATTAGAATATTTAATAAGTGTGTAACAAGAACTATTAGAATATTTAATAAGTGTGTAACAAGAACTATTAGAATTCAAATGTTTTGATATTCATCGAACTAGATTGAGTACATATTCGTCACCTTGAAATCCTGTGAGATTGAGTACATATTCATCACCTTGAAATCCTGTGAGATTGAGTACATATCCATCACCTTGAAATTCTGTGAGATTGAGTACATATTCCTCACCTTGAATTCTGTGAGATTGAGTACATATTCATCACCTTGAAATTCTGTGAGATTGAGTACATATTCATCACCTTGAAATTCTGTGAGATTGAGTACATATTCATCACCTTGAAATCCTGTGAGATTGAGTACATATTCATCACCTTGAAATCCTGTGAGATTGAGTACATATTCATCACCTTGAAATTCTGTGAGATTGAGTACATATTCCTCACCTTGAAATTCTGTGAGATTGAGTACATATTCATCACCTTGAAATTCTGTGAGATTGAGTACATATTCATCACCTTGAAATTCTGTGAGATTGAGTACATATTCCTCACCTTGAAATCCTGTGAGATTGAGTACATATTCCTCACCTTGAAGTCCTGTGAGATTGAGTACATATTCCTCACCTTGAAGTCCTGTGAGATTGAGTACATATTCCTCACCTTGAAGTCCTGTGAGATTGAGTACATATTCCTCACCTTGAAGTCCTGTGAGATTGAGTACATATTCGTCACCTTGAAATCCTGTGAGATTGAGTACATATTCATCACCTTGAAATCCTGTGAGATTGAGTACATATTCATCACCTTAAAATTCTGTGAGATTGACTACATATTCCTCACCTTGAAATTCTGTGAGATTGAGTACATATTCATCACCTTGAAATTCTGTGAGATTGAGTACATATTCATCACCTTGAAATTCTGTGAGATTGAGTACATATTCGTCACCTTGAAATCCTGTGAGATTGAGTACATATTCATCACCTTGAAATCCTGTGAGATTGAGTACATATTCATCACCTTGAAATCCTGTGAGATTGAGTACATATTCATCACCTTGAAATTCTGTGAGATTGAGTACATATTCCTCACCTTGAAATTCTGTGAGATTGAGTACATATTCATCACCTTGAAATTCTGTGAGATTGAGTACATATTCATCACCTTGAAATTCTGTGAGATTGAGTACATATTCGTCACCTTGAAATTATGTGAGATTGAGTACATATTCCTCACCTTGAAATCCTGTGAGATTGAGTACATATTCATCACCTTGAAGTCCTGTGAGATTGGTTCAATAATAAAAACCAATAATCATAGACCAATGTTGTATTTCCTCAGATTATGGCTTGGGCTATATGGCTGAAGCTTCAGCAGTTCTCAACTGGCACTGATAAACTGGGACCCATCTTCAGTTCAGAGATCAGGGGTCATATATCAACAGTTGCTGATAGCTTGTTTCACATCCTCGTATATGGTAAAGGTATGGGAGCTCCTTAAGTCACATCTTTGCTCTGCACTGTCTGTCTCAGTCTATGTTGTCTGGACTAGTTGAGAAGATTTGAAAAGTTTGACTTCTAATAGTGTGATTGTAAACATTTTTTAGAAGTGGGTTTTATTTTTCTATTTGTTTTATGGAAGATGATGACAAAATAAATATTTTAGCTGTGAACTGGTAGCTTTTGACACATGATGATGATGATATAGTAATCACTTTAGCAGTGAGCTGGTAGATCTTGACACATGATAATGATAAAATAATTACTTTAGCTGTGAACTGGAAAAAAAAAGGCACAGGTTCCCCTGAGTTCAGTGACCAAGATGACATCCAAACATATTTATTGTCTCAAAGGCATTGTTGTGTTATGTGGGTTTATGGATGCATATCTAGTCCCCGAAGGAAGGCATTCCAGTGCAGCAGTGTCCCAGAATCATTATATCGTGCCAGCACATAGCATACACCTCTGAGGCAACCAGATCATTGTTTTTCTGTTAAGATTTCATGACACACCTAGCATTCCCTGTCACTTACCAGTCTGTGACACAGGGACACAGTTGCAATCAATCAATAATCAATAAACCCATAACCCTTCAGGGTCGTAGGGGTACCACATTGGATGCTTCAGCACAGTTGCAACATCTGCTAGTCAGCATGTCTTTCCTTTCTGACAATTTGATGGCAGGCTAAAGTCAGAAATTGAGACAAGACATGCAGTGACAATGGTGATTTTGTTCACAGGTGACAGGCCATCAGTTCATCCCCCAACTTGCTGTAGTCACCTTCTACAACATTCCTGGAAAGAAGATAGTTGCCATAGTCTTTGCATTTGCACCCTGAACTAGAAGTACATGCCACTGTTGTCATAGTGGCAGCAGAAGTACATGCCACTGTTGTCATAGTGGCGGCAGAAGTACACGCCACTGTTGTCATAGTGGCGGCAGAAGTACATGCCACTGTTGTCATAGTGGCAGCAGAAGTACATGCCACTGTTGTCATAGTGACAGCAGAAGTACATGCCACTGTTGTCATAGTGGCGGCAGAAGTACATGCCACTGTTGTTATAGTGGCAGCAGAAGTACATGCCACTGTTGTCATAGTGGCAGCAGAAGTACATGCCACTGTTGTCCTAGTGGCGGCAGAAGTACATGCCACTGTTGTCATCCATGCGGCAGAAGTACATGCGACTGTTGTCATAATGGTGGCAGTTCTACATGCCACTGTTGTCATAATGGCGGCAGAAGTACATGCCACTGTCGTCATAATGGCAGCAGAAGAAAGATAGATATATTATGGAAGCTAGTGAAGAATAAATCTATCCAGCTTGCTAATGTGATCATACTATTTTCTCTTACAGGCACTACTACATCACGTTTTACTACACAATTTTTCAAGAGTAACAAGAACTGGCTGGTCATGAGATTTCAAAGTATCGCAACATACATATCTGATGAGTAGGCCAAACAATAGTACTAGTCATTGACTAATGTGTCTTATTAGTTGTTGACAGCCATTGACTAATGTGTCTTATTAGTTGTTGACAGCCATTGACTAATGTGTCTTATTAGTTGTTGATAGCCATTGACTAATGTGTCTTATTCAGCATATACCTATTTAAGAGCCTATTTTTTAATTCCATCTTTTATATCTGACCTTTCCGCCGAAGACGGATGTGTCTGGCCATTGGCGCAAATAAAACGGCGACACAACGCATTTCCATTCTCTGGACTACATCCTGCTGGAAATCTAGTAGCATCATAGTCCTGCTATAAGGGATATCCAGCGGGAGTTTGAGAATGAACGCTGAAGAAGAAGAAGATATCTGACCTTAATTAAGCAGCAGTAGAAAAACTAAATAAGAATGTAACCAGATCGCATTGCATCGATAACCTTCAATAAAAGATTATCTGAAAGGAGAAACAGGGGAAGACCCAAATGAAGATGAATAGATGACATCAGAAAAATGCTATAACACCAAAGCTGTACTACTGCAGCAGCATCACAGTTAGCCAAAGAAATAAGACTTCTGCTCCCCATGATGCCTAACAGCACACATGGATAAGACAAGACAGGATGAGTAAAACTAAATAATACCTGATCAGACTGTTCAAAATTATGGCAACATTGTTTTATCCCCCTTGTCAACAACTGCAAAGATTTCAGGGAACCCACTTTATTATGTAGAAAAAATCACCCACACCCAATTATTTTTAGGCGGAAAAAGTATGAAGCAAAACTACATGATCTGTTTCACATTTTTAGAAAAGTGTGAAGAAAAACTAGTACTTATGTAGGAAACAGGTAATGAAGTCTTACTGAATGATGACTAATACACTATCACATGTCGGATGTTTATGTGAAATAATACACGCAACAATACACAGGATACATAAAAATAATATTACACAGGACATAATTGATGTTTTGACCAAAAGACCTTTATCACACATAACAAAAGAATATGCGTAGCAATGACCACACTACAGAAACATGTCTGAGCGAAATATGGATGTGAGATGCCGAAAGGATAGGAAGAGGAAGTACATACAAATGTAAATATAGATGGAAATGAAACGGACAAAAACATGACGTAAATGACGCATGCACTCTCTTACACACACTCACACACACAAAACCGCCTTCCTTTCCCCCTCTCCCAAAAATGAGAATAATAAATCACACACATACACATTAACAAGAATAATTTATGTCCAATCAGGAAGCACAAATTGAGAGTAACAAGAGCTGATAAAGAGGAAATGATTGCATCAAATATCTGATCATACAAGTTAAATATGTGTTCAGAACCAACTGAGATTTAGGGAGACTGTGTCTGTCATCTGCGTGTCATCTTTAATGATGAGAATGTAGAGTTACAAATGTTTTTCCCTCTGATCTGCAAATATTGTGATCACAGAACTTGTTGGTTGGTTGCTGATCTAGTGACCTATGGGCTCGTGACCTTTGACCCGATGTCATTGTGTAATATATGCTTGTGTTTAGCCAAAGGAAAACTGTACCTAGTCTCTCTCTCCCCCCTTCCCTAGTATTGTGTAGTTAAACTCTGGCTCCATCACAACTACAGAGGATTTGACCTCTGTCCTATGCACTAACTTCAGCACAAAAGGAAAATGAATGAATGAAAAAGGTAGATGTGCTAGTACAATGATATGGTCTTGCAACAATCATGTTTATATTTATACAATGCTCCTGTATGTTCCACCATTGAAATAATTTTACTGTTGGAATAACTTAGGTTCTTTACACTGGTGATAAGCTGGATGTTTTGGACTAACTTTACAGTAGTGATAAGCTGGATGTTTTGGACTAACTTTACAGTAGTGATAAGCTGGATGTTTTGGACTAACTTTACAGTAGTGATAAGCTGGATGTTTTGGACTAACTTTACAGTAGTGATAAGCTGGATGTTTTGGACTAACTTTACAGTAGTGATAAGCTGGATGTTTTGGACTAACTTTACAGTAGTGTTAAGCTGGATGTTTTGGACTAACTTTACAGTAGTGATAAGCTGGATGTTTTGGACTGACTTTACACTGGTGATAAGCTGGATGTTTTGGACTGACTTTACACTGGTGATAAGCTGGATGTTTTGGACTGACTTTACACTGGTGATAAGCTGGATGTTTTGGACTGACTTTACACTGGTGATAAGCTGGATGTTTTGGACTAACTTTACACTGGTGATAAGCTGGATGTTTTAATCAGAACTATGACTTGCGACTTAATTTCTGAAAACAAATAAAGTAGTTTAGCTGTAAGTCTTATTGTTAGTTTGTATAGGATTTAAACCCATGTTTACTTGTTACAGGTTCCATTCTCTAGCAGGTACTGACATCACTGATGCAGCCACCACTGTCTTCACAGATCATATTTATTCCCTCATTGCTTCCAGCATCATGAACTCAACAAATGGTATGTTCCTTCTTACATTAGAAAACACATCTACTCACTCTGTGTATCATTGAAGGACACATCTATTCACTCTTGTGTATCATTGAAGGACACATCTATTCACTCTTGTGTATCATTGAAGGACACATCTATTCACTCTTGTGTATCATTGAAGGACACATCTATTCACTCTTTGTGTATCATTGAATGACACATCTACTCACTCTTTGTGTATCATTGAAGGACACATCTACTCTTGCACTGCGTTCTGTTTTTACATTAAGCTATATTTGTGGAGGATATTTGGAAAAAGTAATAAATTGTTTTTCAAGCTGTTTTGTATAATTGTTTTTTATGTGTATAAAAGAATGATCGCTGAGTGTAATTTATTAGATATAAACCCCATCAAGGCCAGCACCGTGCAGTGGTGATGGGGCTTAGTTCAGCCATCAGCGGCAGGAAACTAAGACTGGTCGGGCAGTCCCATTTGAGCAGGACCATAGTCCTGCCCAAGTAAGCAGAGTGCTGAAGACGGAGTCATCCAGCCAAAAGGCGCACAGATAATCAGGATGCCACGCACAAAATACAATGGAAACATGTCTGTATCTATAAAAAGTTATGGTGCCTACCCTGTGGCGGCCGTTCAGGCAGGGACGGTGCCGGGACCTATACCTCGAAAGGGCCCAATTTCAGGTACTGAATGTCCTACTGAAAGTCCAAACAAACTTTAAACGACCAATAAAAATAATGCACTGGAATGTGTCAACAGTAAAAGAGATGGATACAGCAAAATATTGGAACTTGAAAATGTCCTCAGTGAAGAACAAGTTAATATATGTTGTATCCAAGAAACACACCTCAGCAGCGACATAGCCTTCAAAATCAGAGGCTACCAGTGCTACCGATGTGACCGAAAGGACAGGCGAAAGGGTGGAATTCTGACACTTGTTAAAAACAATATCAGCGCATGTCAGCTGGAAGTATATATGAAGGGGCAGAATACCAGATGCTCCACCTAAAAACAGACAGTGCAGAATTCCATCTCCTGAACTACTACTGCCCAAATGATAAACCATTGGCACTAGACACAATTCCAGATAAAGAGAGACTTATGGTGTGTGGTGACTTCAACAGCCACTCTCAGAGCTGGGGCTACGATCATATCGACAAGAGAGGTGAGGAACTTGAGAGCTGGCAGGATGAAAATAATCTGATCCTTATTAACCAGCCAGCTGACTCACCAACCTTCTACTCGAGAGCATGGCACACCACCTCTACACCAGATCTGGCATTCCACTCACCAGGCTTGGAATGGAACATCACACGTGTCGTTGGAAAGCAGCTTGGGGGTAGTGACCACAGACCAGTATTTCTGGAAATCCACAATGAATTTACCAAGGACAGCAGCACGCTCACTAGGTGGAACTATAAGAGGGCAGACTGGAAAATGTACCAGCATTTAGCCAGTGTTCTAGCTAAGGACATGAACTTGGACAAAGACATCAATAGAGCAGTGAGTGAATTTAATAGATGTATACTACATGCTGCTAGTAAAACCATACCCAGGGGGGCACGCAAAAATTACAAACCCTACTGGAATGATTAACTGGAAAAGCTGCAAAATGAGATGGAAACATCTAGACAGCAGGCTGAGAACAGACCTAGCCAAGAACATCACAACAAATATCAGCAAACAAAGGCTAAATTTCAAAGAGCCAAGTTACAAGCCAGACGGAGTAGCTGGAAAGAAAAAACAGAGTCTTGAACCTAGAAAGAGATACTAGGAAATTATGGAAACTTGTAAAACAACTAAATGATGAAGGTACAGGGAGAAATACCAGGATCACACTTTATAAAGATAGAAACATTTTAACAGGTAAACATGCAGCTGATTACTTTGCAGATTCCTTTGCAGAAGACAATAACATCAAAGTCAGCCCAGACAAACAACAGGAGGTTCGAGAGAACCAGCAAAACATTGGAAAAGGCGAACCTATACCTGAAGTCATGGAGGCACCAATCACAATGAGAGAACTGGAGCATGCAATATCCAAATTGAAAATGAAAAAGTCCCCTGGAGCTGATGGAGTCCAATGAAATGATTAGAAACCTGGGAATTGCTGCAAGAGCAAATCTACTGCAGATCTTTAACACAAGCTGGTCCACCGGTAATGTACCACAGTTATGGAGAGAAGCAATAATGATACCACTCCTCAAATCAGGAAAAGATGGCAACACAGTCTCCAACTACAGGCCCATCAGCCTCACAAACTGCCTATGCAAAACAATGGAACGCATTATCAATCTTAGGATGTAGTGGTACCTTGAAAGTGAAAACCTTCTGGTATCACAGCAAGCAGGTTTCAGACAGTGCTACTCTACTGAAGATCAGGCAATCTACCTCTCCCAAGAGATTGAGGATGCCTTCCAAGATAAGAAACTGGTACTAGCGGCACGGATAGACCTCAGAAAAGCATTTGATAAGTTCTGGAAAGAAGGGCTCCTAAAGAAATTGCGAAATTGCAGGGTTAGCTCAAGAATGTACAAATGGGTAAAAGCATACCTGCATAATAGAAGAGCCAGGGTACAATTAGATGGTCGCAAGAGCAAGAAAGTTCTACTGCGTCATGGAGTCCCCCAGGGAGGAGTCCTGTCACCAACACTTTTCTTGGTTTACATCAATGACCTAGTTGCTGAACTACCACATGGGATCAAAGTGGCAAAGTATGCTGACAACTTGGTGATCTGGTGCACGGAAGAACATGCGAAGGTGGCCACTAAACAAATACAAAGAGCTATCGATGCCCTAACCTTATGGGCTAATAGATGGTGCATCAGCATTAACACAGATAAGTGCAGCACTACACTCTTTACCCTCTCACCAAAACAAAAAGCCGGTCATATCAAGATAGATGGAGAGCTCTTGAAAGAAGACAAACAACCTACATACCTCGGAGTTACTTTTGATGATAAACTGACATGGAAGCAGCACATAAACAAAGCAACAACAAAAGCCAGGAGGAAGTTAGCTATCCTGAGAAAACTAAGTGGAACCACATGGGGAGCCAGTGGGAATATACTCAGTAAAGTTTACCAGCAAGGCATAAGACCACACCTGGAATATGGTTCAGCTGCGTGGTGTCCTGCATCAAACACCACATTACAAGATCTAGATAAAGTGCAAATCCAGGCACTTAGAATAATGTTGGGAGCAATGAAATCAACACCCATAGCAGAGATGCAGAAAATGGGAAGAATGCAAATACTTGGCGAACGCAGAGACACAAAAGTACTAATTCAGGCAGAAAAGTTTCAGTGTATGCCAAGTCATCCAATGAAGGAAAGATTCCAAAATCTAGCAATGGGACGACTGAAAAGAAGCAGTTTTATCCATCAAGCTAAATGACTCCGTAGACAACTTACAGACCTACCTGAAGTTGACAGCCCCTTAAGGTCTGTACCAGAACAAACCCCGTGGAGTGAAAGACATGAAATGCCAATATACATTCAGACCCATGTGAAAGGAATACTAAGCGAGGACGAACAGAACAGTGTGCAGCGAATGACAGTCACCCTCAGTTTCCTGGATGAGGAATATCCACAAGATATATGGGTCAGAGTGTACACAGATGGGTCAGCACAGAATGCCATGAGGATTGGAGGTGCAGGTGTATATATAGAATATCCACACAAGCCTAGAGATACAATCAGAACACAGACAGGAAAATTCTGCAATAATTATGATGCAGAAATCCAGGCAATTAGTGTGGTAGCTAAAAAACTGCTGAACTCCAACTCTGACCTACAGCCTGTGGTATTCCTGACAGATGCAAGGTCAGTGCTTCAAGCTCTCCAGTCTGGAAAACTAACAGACTTGAAAAAACTACTTAGCGAATTGTCTTACCAGTATAGGGTAACCATGCAGTGGATACCCTCTCACTGTGGAATACCAGGAAATGAAAAAGCAGACCAACTGGCTAAGGAAGGTGCTGCCGAAGACCAACCAGATATACCAATCACTTACCATCAGAAAAAACAGATGATCAAGTCAATAAGAAAGCCACAAACACCAACACAAGATGACTATCACATTATGAACAGACCAGAACAAGTTATAATTCTACGTCTCAGAACAGGACACAACCGACTCCGCAGTCACATGTATACAAAGTTCAAGATTGGCAACACGGCCATGTGGACAGAGTGCCAAACATATACTTCAAGAGTGTTCTGAGCATGAAACGCAGACATATTGGCCAGAGGAAACAACAATGGAATCAAAACTCTATGGGACACTGTATGAACTACAAAAGACAGTGAGTTTTATTAAGGAGACAGAATTACAGATATAGACATGTTTCAAGTGAACGAAAGAAGAAGAAATTAGATATAAACATATATCCATTGTGTGCATACTGCGCCTCTAGGCTTGTTGTCCCCATCTTCAGCACCTATACTTGCTAGGGCAGACTGTGATGTGCCTCTAGGCTTGTTGTCTCCATCTTCAGCACCTATACTTGCTAGGGCAGACTGTGGTGTGCCTCTAGGCTTGTTGTCTCCATCTTCAGCACCTATACTTGCTAGGGCAGACTGTGGTCTTGCTCAATTTTAGGAGGGACTGGCAAGTTTTCAGTCTTGATTGGAGACATGTTCATACATTCTTCGAAGTCACTGGTCTATCAGCTTCTTGGTCATGCTCTTCTCTTTCTTGGCACTCTGCCCTCCAGAATCAACCTTTCCAATACCAGCATGTCGCTTTAAGTGTCCAAAATACTGTAGCTTCCTTCTTATGCTAGTATTTAGAAGCCACCCTTCATTTAGTTTCAGCAATTTCAAAATTTCGATGTTTTTCTTTTTCTCTGTTCATGATATTCGTAGGATCTTTCTGCAGCAGTTCATTTCAAATGTATTTATTCTTATGGATATTTTTCTTGTTTAAAGTTCAAGTCTCGTATCCATATGTTGCCACTGGGAAAACACACAATATTAAAAAGGTTATCTTAGTGTCATTATTACTACTTTGCCATAACTTTCTTATTTGTGATAATTTTAATGTTGCAATTTCGAGTCTTCTTTTGATCTGAATTGAAAAATCTCTGGAACTCTTTATATTTGCTCCCAGATATTCCAATTTGTTTACAGATTCCAGTACTTCTTCTTCTTCAGCGTTCGCTATCAAATAACCACAACAAATATTTCATGTGATTTCCGCCAGGGAGCGTGAAGTACGTTGTGATGCAAGTTCCACAGTAAAACTGTGATTATTTGCACCCCGGTTGGCCACTTGTGGTCAGGATGTTCGAGGTCCAGCACATCCGTTTTCGTCATTCCTTTATTTCGGGTTTGGTCCCTAAGATTCCAGTACTATATTATCTATTTTTATTATTGGTGTGATCTTTATTTTGTCTGTTGTCATAGTGTTTGTTTTCTGTGCATTTAGATATGTATTTTGGTTCTTGTTTTATTTCTTTATAATATACACAAGATTAGCTGTTTCAGTCCCTCTGAATGTGTAATAAGAATGACTGTGGTCTGCATATCGTATTTCTGGAATCTTGTACCCACTGATAACTCATTTCCCTCTAGTTCTTCTCTTACATTTCTCATTATATTCTCTGCATAGATGGTTAAAAATATATGGGGATTAAGTGCATCCCTGTCTTACTCCACTTTTTATAGCGAACTACCCTGATGTTTCTACCTGCACTTTTTATAGCGAACTACCCTGATGTATCTACCTCCACTTTTTATAGCGAACTACCCTGATGTATCTACCTCCACTTTTACTGCTGCTTATTATTTGTGATATAGTGTTTCAATAAGATGTATTAGATGTTTGGGAAAGCCCATGTCTCCATGATGGACCATAGCTGGTGATGTTTAACACAATCGAATGCCTTGGTGTAGTCTATGAAACACATATGTAGATCTAAGCTGTATTTTCTACTTTTCTCAATTATGTTTCTCATGTTGAATATGGACAACCTGGACAATGACAGCACAAGACAAAAGAAAAATAGTGAATACAGAAATGACATGTCTACGAAGAATACTCGGAGTGTCATTAAGAGATAGAATTAGAAATGATAACATCAGACAGATAACCAAAACAATACCAGTATTGGAACACATCAAAAGACAACAGATCAAGTGGTTTTCACACGCTTCCAGACTACCAACAGATAGCATGCCACAAATGGCCATGACACATAGACATAACGGTTATAAAGCCAGAGGCAGACCATGTAAAAGATGGATCACAGAAATCAAAGAAGCCACAGGAACAAGCTTACAAACAGCGCTCAAGAAGGCCATCTCCAGAGAACTCTTCCACCCCTGACGCTGCAAGGCAAACAAGAGCCACAGCGTATAGATAGATAGATAGATGTTGAATATGTGTTAATTCTTACAGCTGACGGGAATTGAACCATCAATATGTGGAATATCAGAGAACTGCCCTGAGGATTAAAAAAAGGGGATAGAACAAACAATGACATTATAAGAAAATATGATGAAAACAATATGGTGCAAAGAATACATAGACACTCAAAAAATCTAATGGTTCAGCCACCAGATCAGAATGGAACAAAATTGTGTTCCATCGATAGCCTTCAACAAAAGATCATCCGAAAAGAGAAGCAGGGGAAGACCCAGACAAAGATGGATAGACAACATCATTCTAGAACCCCAAGACTACACTATGTAAATGAAAATATACTTAGCAAAAGAAAAAAGACTTCGACCCTTCATTACGCCTAACGGCACACATGGATAGGACAAGACATGTTGAATTAGTTATCTGTAGTTTTCTAAAACAAGCTTGAACTTCATGAATGTATGTTTCTAATTTGTGTTGTATTTTCTTTCATTACGCTCTGTAGTATTATACTGCTGGCGTGACTAATTAGTGCTACTGTTCTAAAGTTGGTTAATAGTTGAAGGTCTCCTTTCTTTGGCAAGGGTAATCAGAAATATATTCCTAAAAAATGAATAACGGAAATGGAGAATAATTTTTGACGGGTTGCAGAGACAGCAGAAAAATATTTACTGAAATCTAAAACACAACCCTGCTTAGAAAACCAATGGAAGAGGATGTTACCCTGATGAATGATGTTCATTTACAATCTTGAGTTCCTTTATGTGCTCATATTTCTGTATCAGTCAATCATGTGCCATGTTGAGTGGATTAGGCGATCAATCAAGTGCCATGTTGAGTGGATTAGGCGATCAATCACGTGCCATGTTGAGTGGATTAGGCGATCAATCACGTGCCATGTTGAGTGGATTAGGCGATTATGTTTCTCTACAACTCTCTTGTCTTTTGTGTCGTTAATAATTCAGTTGATGACGTTCTCTCGTGTCACAGTGACTATACATGCAGCAATTTCTCTCTTTGTCTTTTTTTTCTCTTCTCCCCTTGATCATTTTGCTGGCTACTCACTCCTCAAGTTTTTCTCTTCTCATCACATGCCCTAAAAATCTTGGACGTCTGCTTCTAAATTTTGCTATAGTTTGTTTCTGATGACCTCTACATAAGTGTTCTTGGCTTTCCATAGAATGTTCTACATGTGTGTTCTTGGCTGTCCATAGAATGTTCTACATGTGTGTTCTTGGCTGTCCATAGAATGTTCTACATGTGTGTTCTTGGCTGTCCATAGAATGTTCTACATGTGTGTTCTTGGCTGTCCATAGAATGTTCTACATGTGTGTTCTTGGCTGTCCATAGAATGTTCTACATGAGTGGTCTTGGCTGTCCATAGAATGTTCTACATGAGTGTTCTTGGCTGTTCATAGAATGATCTACATGAGTGGTCTTGGCTGTCCATAGAATGTTCTACATGAGTGTTCTTGGCTGTTCATAGAATGATCTACATGTGTGTTCTTGGCTGTCCATAGAATGTTCTACATGTGTGTTCTTGGCTTTCCATAGAATGTTCTACATGTGTGTTCTTGGCTGTCCATAGAATGTTCTACATGTGTGTTCTTGACTGTCCATAGAATGTTCTACATGTGTGTTCTTGGCTGTCCATAGAATGTTCTACATGTGTGTTCTTGGCTGTCCATAGAATGTTCTACATGTGTGTTCTTGGCTGTCCATAGAATGTTCTACATGAGTGGTCTTGGCTGTCCATAGAATGTTCTACATGAGTGTTCTTGGCTGTTCATAGAATGATCTACATGTGTGTTCTTGGCTGTCCATAGAATGTTCTACATCGGTGTTCTTGGCTGTCCATAGAATGTTCTACATCAGTGTTCTTGGCTGTCTATAGAATGTTCTACATCAGTGTTCTTGGCTGTCCATGGAATGTTCTATATGAGTATTCTTGGCTGTCCATAGAATGTTCTATATGAGTATTCTTGGCTGTCCATAGAATGTTCTATATGAGTGTTCTTGGCTGTCGATAGAATGTTCTACATGAGTTTTCTTGGCTTACCATAGAATGTTCTACATGAGTTTTCTTGGCTTACCATAGAATGTTCATCATTCTTCTCAAAAACTAAATCTCAATATTTACCAATTAGCTTTGACTTTTTTGTTTTTGTTTACCATCCCAGCTTCCCAGAGAAGAAAAGGCAGGTTTTAGACCAAACAGGTCATGTGTTGACCAAATATTTACACTCAGGACAATAATAGAAGAATCAGTAGAACACCAATCACAACTGATTATAAACTTTTTTGACTTTCAAAAGGCTGTTGATAGTATACATAGACCTTCACTCTGGAACATTCTTGAAATATATGGATTCCAATAGAAATACGTAAACATTATACAAGCATTTTATGACAACTCACGAAGCTGTGTAAGAACAGAAGCAGGAAATTCTGAATGGTTACAGGAGTGAAGCAAGGATGTGTCATGTCACCGATGTTATTTAGTATTGCAATGGATTGGGTCATGCGAAATTGCACAGCCGATAAAGATCATGGTATCGAGTGGCTCGGAAATAGAGTCTGGAAGATCTCGACTTTGAAGACAACCTAGCATTACTTAGCTCAACTCACGAAGATGCACAAGAAAAAACAAACAGCCTGCAATTATTCTCTGCACAACTTGGGCTTGAAATCAACACATCCAAAACAAAAATATTTGACCTTACCAACAAATCAGCGGACATCAAACTAAACGGCAACACTCTTGAAAAAGTCAACAACTTCACATACCTTGGCAGCAAGCTATCAACAACAGGAGATTCATCAACAGAAATATCACACCATGGTGCACTAACTGCTAACTCATTCAATAAACTATCAAATATCTGCCATTCAAAATCACTAAGAAGTAGCACAAAACTCAAAATCTTCAACTCCTGCATAATTCCAACATTAACATATGGATGCGTAAGGTAGAAAGCAACATCATAATTAGAGCAAAGACTAAACACCTTTGGAAATAAATGTCTTAGAAGGCTACTGAACATACGCTGATCAGACTTCAAATCAAACACAGTTGTCAGACAAGAATAAAAACAAGAGTATGTATCCACCTATATTAGAAAGCGTCGCTGGAATTACATCGGACACGCACTACGAATGGATACTGAAAGACTCCCCTGTCAAGTTTTGATGTGGTCACCAAAAGGCAAGAGAAAACGAGGAAGACCAAAAGAAACTTTACGTAGAACTATTACAAGGGAACGTTTCGCCATCGGTATCAGAAACAATGAAGACCTAAAGCAAATTGCAATGAAACGAGAGACATAGAAATCTATGACATCCGCCCTATGTGTCATCTTTGGCCCTAGAGGAATAACTAACTAACTAAATCCCAGCTTCACATGCATACAAAATTTAATTATAAATAACATCCTAGCCACTTGAATTCATGAATGTTTTGACATTACTCAATTGCATAGAACATTTCTCATGTTTGATCATTTCTCTATGCGTAGATAAATATATGTAATATTGTCATACCTGCAAACTTACAAATCTCAATTTGTACTTCATTCTCTGTCAGGTGTCGGTGAGTTGAACCTTCTGTGTAATCTGATCAGGAATAACGGACAGTGGCTACTGGATCAGATGGACATACAACCTCCTGTACACAATGCAGATGAGATGCAGAAGGAAACAGAGTTTCAGCTGAATCTGAACCCACCATTACCTGTGGCTGATTTTAACCCTATCATAGAGATGAACAGCATTGGAACTTCTAGTTTTGACCAGGTCAAACACATAACCTTGTTTAGTGTCCAGTTGTAACCTCAGTAATATTGGCCATCAGTTATAACATCAGTACTAGACTTCAGTTATAACATTAGTACTAGACTTCAATCAGTTATAACATTAGTACTAGACTTCAATCAGTTATAACATCAGTACTAGACTTCAATCAGTTATAACATCAGTACTAGACTTCAATCAGTTATAACATCAGTACTAGACTTCAATCAGTTATAACATCAGTACGAGACTTCAATCAGTTATAACATCAGTACTAGACTTCAATCAGTTATAACATTAGTACTAGACTTCAATCAGTTATAACATCAGTACTAGACTTCAATCAGTTATAACATCAGTACGAGACTTCAATCAGTTATAATATCAGTACGAGACTTCCTGAGATAACAAAACATTAAATAATTTGTCTATGTTATTTGGCATGCATCAGGTAGCATTTTGTTCAGGTAGCATTAGGTCTACAGTTCATTTATTAGGTCTATTAGATAAATACAGAGTATATAAATACCCTGACCGGGACTCTGAGTCTACATACACCAGGATGGCTGCTGGAACGGAGAGCGGAGCACTTATGGGAATGCCCCACGTTCTGTGAAGCCAGTTTCTAATCAAGAATCAATTTATATGAATATTTGCCATGATTCCTGAAAACAAGAACAATCCAAATACAGTCTATAGCACTCCAGTGTACACTAGTACAAATGATGGATATAGAAATAAAAGGGATCTTAAAACAAGTTCATAATATGATCATGCAAAAGTGAAGTATACTGATGATTTCCTCTCCTGATGCTGCAAAGTATACACAGGTCAATATGTACTTCTGTAGCAGTGATGATAACAGACACAAGATAGCAACAATAGGTCAAGCATCCATGATTTAAGCATGGTAACTACAGTACAGGATAAGTACAGGAACTAGTTCTCTTGTATGACTGGCCAACTATAACATCAATGTAGTTGCTAGCGTCCATTATTCAGTGCAAGTGGTAAAACACTGATTGTATTAGTTAACAATGCAGATGCTGAATTTAACTGTCCATTGGCATATATAAAACGGTGACCTTTGCTTTCTAATTTTCTGGATCACATTCACAGTAGGATCATTGTCCTGCTATAAGAGAGATCTGGTGGGAGTTTAAGGACATACGCAAACAAATTATTTGAAACAACAAATTGGACTTGTGGAATAATCGCACAATGTCTTCTTTCATGATGTAAGAACTAGACTTCTCTATTAGAAACAGTAGATATACTGTACATATAAACAGTAGATATACTGTACATATAAACAGTAGATATACTGTACATATAAACAGAGATATACTGTACATATAAACAGAGATATACTGTACATATAAACTTTTTTTCCAAACAAATGTAAACAATATTTTTGTCTGTATATATACAAGGAAAGTTTGCTGTCCACGTGAAGGAAGGTTTACTACCCACATATGCTAGAGAGGTTTACTACCCACTTAGCCTAGAGAGGTTTACTACCCACATAGCTTAGAGAGGTTTACTAACCACATAGCTTAGAGAGGTTTTGCATTGAAGACATATAGTCGAATAGATTGTGTGGTCACAAGTGTCCAACATTATATCTATCTATATATTGCCATGTGCACTTGTGCTGTTAAATGTTGTCGGGGAAGTTGGAGTTGTCTGTCTTTGGTTGTTTGGGTTGCAGTGGCCATGGTCAGCCCAATTCTTTGTTTCTTTGATTATCTCCCCCATCTAGTTATTGGTCTTCCTTGTAGCTTGAATTTCTACTGTTGTATGCGCAAAGGCATGGTTGCATTGGTCCAATTCTCATGATGTTGCCAAACCACCTGGTTTGCTGTCTCTCTATGTAGTCTTGCATTGAGATGGTCTTTATTTGTTTCCTGATATCTTCATTTCTCCATCTGTCTCTTCTGTTGATGTTTATATCTTTCTTCACACATCTCATTTCACACACTGTGATCTTCTTTGCTAGTCAAGTGCCATGTTTGATAATGGTAACACAGAGTTGATATAAAATTACCGTTTATCGTCATTTTGTATCCATACAGATTGTCCAACATTGACACCACTAAATAGTTAATGGAGGAGCACTGACCCACAGAGACAGATATAAACATCCATCTACAGAAAGCTGTATGGGAGCACTGATCCAGACATCCACAGAAAGCTGTATGGGAGCACTGGCCCACAGAGATAGGTATCCACAGAACGCTGTATGGGAGCACTGACCCACAGAGACGGATATTCACAGAAAGCTGTATAGGAGCGCTGACCCAGACATCCACAGAAAGCTGTATGGGAGCACTGAGAAGCTTTCAAATACAACAGCATTTATCAAGAAAGCCTGACTTGCTGTGTGGACATGTTAAACCAGACATTGCTGTGTAGACATGTTATACCAGACTTGCTGTGTAGACATGTTATACCAGACTTGCTGTGTAGACATGTTATACCACACTTGCTGTGTAGACATGTTATACCAGACTTGCTGTGTAGACATGTTATACCAGACTTGCTGTCAAAGGCACAGATATCACAGTCAAACTGCTACCCATAGCACTACCCATTCCTCTATGGACTAAATTCTGCAGGAATTTAAAAAGAAATCAAGAAGAAGAAGACCAACATGTATGAGAAGTTAAATCTGATATTTTTACTCAACTGAATATTATTTCTTGGTTTGATTGCAGCACATAAATCTGATATTTCTACTCATCTGAATGATATCATTTCTTTGTTTGATTTCAGCACATTATTATGGAGTTTTCCTTTGATTGGCTAGCTATTCTTAGCAGTGATCTGGGTCTGAGCAAGTCAGCGTTCAGAAACCTGCTGATGAACCGTTATGAACTTCAGGATGGGGCTACAATAGAGGAGAGAGATAAGAAACCAGTTGATGTTTTAAGGGCAGTATATGAACACTGACTTGACAAGCTACACTAAAAAGTTGATGTTGATGGTGTGTTTGTTGTTGTTGCTGTCCGCACAGTTTATGTTGTGTCCTACACTCATTGCAGTTGATGGTGCATATTGTTTTCCTGGACCTGGTGGTACTCATTTGGACTGTCCAACTAGACCTAATTTTATATCTCTAGACTTTGTATTCGCAGATTAAATGGTAAATAAACAAATGTAACATCCACAATTCAGAAAGTGGATAATTTGTCATTTATGAGCTGCAAGAAATTTCAAGAAATCTTAAATTATAATTTAATTATCTTGAGGTACATTCCCAATAACACATGCGTCATATAACACACACAAATGTCTCGTATGTCACATGAATCCTGTACCATGCAGCCACAGATCCATACAGGCCTAGAACACAAGAAAATTGAAATCTCTATGTTAATGTTTCCTCCACAATATTTGACAGTAACAGGAGATACTACTACCATATGAAGGTGAAAGATAAATATAATGGACAGTAACAGATTCGGGGAGATGCTACCACCCCAAGAAGTTGAAAGATAAATATAATGGACAGTAATGGGTTCTGGGAGATATTACTAATCTATGCTGTTGAAATAATGGACAGTAGTTGAATGATATCAGAGTGCAATATGTGTATGAGGGAGGAGCCACGAGTCTCATTCATGTTTTAATACTTTTTAGTTATATATTGTATTGTGATAATTGTTGTTGTGTGTATATTATTAAACATATTATAACTGTGATACTAATCCCTGTGTGTTTGTGTAGATTCACTGTTTAGAAATCTCCATATTAACAACAGCAGACACTAATTATTTATACATGTTGATATTAAGTCCAGACTACATGTTGAGAATTGTCTGGTGCGGTTTTTGAAAATTCATAAAAACATTAAATCTAGTAAAATTATATATATATATATATGTATATTCTTGCAGGGAATATATTGAAGTACCAGTTTATGAATGTTGAAATGTTTTATATATATAAATTTGACCCAGCAAATTTTGGCCAACTAATATGTTATTGGTTTTTGTTTTAATGTTACAACACTAACCTGCAATAAATAATTTACCCCAAAACAATATTCATGAGATAATTCTTATACATGCAGTTGCATCTGTGGGACTCACCAATGGTCAACTAGACAAACCACCCATGGAACAGAAAACCATAGTAGATGACATGCTGTTATATTGAGGTTCTCTTCTTATAGAAGCTTCGTGGCATGTCATCTATACAATTATGCTTCTCGTGCTTTTGTTTTGTTGTTGCAATGTTTTAATATTTGTATATATGTATGCACCCTCTGTGGTTGGGAGGGAGTCAGAGATGTACTGCGCAGCACTGGGGAGGAGGAAACAGACAGTACTGGTTTTTCCTATGGCTGAGCCCCATCATAGAGGCACCGTGACTCAGGACGTAACAATCCTTTTGACTTGAACATTTGGTTACATGCCTGGAGCAATAGAGAAATTCAGCATAACCAGTAGTCAATTGGTGGCAGGGAATGAGCACAGTGAACCCTATCTTGGCTACAGTGACTCGGAGCAGTGCATAGGTTGTAACCTACCATCCTGGTGGTGTGATATTATTCTCTGGCTCTTGCCCAGGATGGTCCAAAAATCCACAGACTTCCCAGCAATATAATTTTGAGTCAAAGGGCATGAGCCCATGGACCACTGGATCAGCAACCAACCAACCAACCAGATAATTCTTTATTGTTTTCTGAAATTCATTCTATTTTAAAATAAATAATGTTGCAGTAAATGGGATTTGAACCAATTTTCCTCAGATAGCACCTACTCCCCTCGCAACTTGAGTCAAACACTTTCCATTTTTGACCAAAAGATGTAGTCTTGCACAAAATAGAGCTACATGAAGCTCTACAATCCAAAAAGCTGCAGCATCTTGTGAGAAGAGGAGAAATTCAGGTGAGAATTTCTACAGTGGTCATTCCATGTCCGAACTGGCCAAAAACATTTGCAGCAAGAATAGGGCTTATTGGCCATTTGCTAACTCATAATCAAGGATATAATTCTGAATTTCAAAAGTGGATGTAGCAAATGGTCATCATCATTTGTGATGGACGAACAACAGAATGCATTCTGACATGTCCCAATATTACTGCATATCAAGTGACCAAATATGTCATAGCCTGAAAACCAATTGTCATTCAATTCACAGCAGAGAAAAGACAATATATAAGTAGATAAAAGGACATTATGTAAGTAGATAGAAGGACAATATATAAGTAGATAGAAGGACAATATATAAGTAGATAGAGAGACAATATATAAGTAGATAGAAAGACAATATATAAGTAGATAGAAGGACAATATATAAGTAGATAGAAAGACAATATATAAGTAGATAGAAGGACAATATATAAGTAGATAGAAAGACAATATATAAGTAGATAGAAGGACAATATATAAGTAGATAGAGAGACAATATATAAGTAGATAGAAGGACAATATATAAATAGATAGAAGGACAATATATAAGTAGATAGAGAGACAATATATAAGTAGATAGAAAGACAATATATAAGTAGATAGAAGGACAATATATAAGTAGATAGAAGGACAATATATAAGATAGAAGGACAAAATATAAGTAGATAGAAAGAATATTCTAGTACATTTCTGCACCATCATGTATGTATAAATGTGCATAGACATCTCATATTGTGAATTTGCCCCCTATTTATTCATATTGACATATCAAATAATTTATAAATGTCTTTTTTCATTGAGTAAAATATAAAGACATTCATAACATATATATTTGTTTATATATAATAGGAACCGGGTATGTTTTGTCTTGGAAGCTTGCTACTTGTAAAGGTAAAGGTGCCAGCTCCTTGCCATAGACATGAGGCTTAACACCTTCCCAGTGGAGACATCCTTAACGATACGATGAAATTACCTCTATTTTGTGGACATCTCCTTAAGGAGAGATGAGCCATGTATTCATATGATTTATCCCTGAAAGCACCTCAAAGTGTTCAAATACTGATTGGCTAGTTCAAGCTCTCTAAAGATTAGCTAACAATTGAAATTCAGTATTTTCACACATTTGAAAGCATAATTATTACTTTCCGAGTGTTGACACAGGTGGCTTTTCTTGGTGTAGCCATTTTTCCTTGACCGTACTTTGATGACAATGTACACTCAAAGAATTTGAAGATTATAAACATTTAGAAGAAAGTTTTTCTGATAATTCTAGCATTCATTATCTATGATTCAGGAAATGATTTAGAAAGTGCTAATTTGCATTGTGACACTAGTACTAATGTGGTAATTCAGATAATAGGCCCTATAGACCTATGCTATGCAGTACACATTTTTCAAATTTGTGAGATGGTAAAACATTTTCGCTTCTGTCAACAATAGTATAATGATTCACAACATTAATCATGCAAACATTTTCAGAATCTTTGAATACTATTATACAACATATTTATGATGTGACAAATAAATATGCTGACAAGCATATTACTGATAGGAAAAACTTTGCGTTCAGAATAAAATGGGTTATTATGATTAGGTCAATTTAATTGAAATAATGTTTTATTTTGCGAGACAAATGTATACAAAGTTTTTCACGTCACCTCCATAATATAAAGAAGCATTATGTTTGTAAATTCATGACTTAGAGCATACAGTATTAATAAGCCTACACTCATATTTATCCTAGTTCTCACCACTGTCCCCAGTGAGATTTATCCTAGTTCTCACCACTGCTCCCAGCTAGATTTATCCTAGTTCTCACCACTGCTCCCAGCGAGATTTATCCTAGTTCTCACCACTACCCCCAGCGAGATTTATCCTAGTTCTCACCACTGCTCCCAGCTAGATTTATCCTAGTTCTCACCACTGTCCTCAGTGAGATTTATCCTAGTTCTCACCACTGCTCCCAGCAAGATTTATCCTAGTTCTCACCACTGCTCCCAGCGAGATTTATCCTAGTTCTCACCACTGCTCCCAGTGAGATTTATCCTAGTTCTCACCACTGCTCCCAGCGAGATTTATCCTAGTTCTCACCACTACCCCCAGTGAGATTTATCCTAGTTCTCACCACTGCTCCCAGCTAGATTTATCCTAGTTCTCACCACTGCTCCCAGTGAGATTTATCCTAGTTCTCACCACTACCCCCAGCGAGATTTATCCTAGTTCTCACCACTACCCCCAGCGAGATTTATCCTAGTTCTCACCACTACCCCCAGCGAGATTTATCCTAGTTCTCACCACTACCCCCAGCTAGATTTATCCTAGTTCTCACCACTACTCCCAGCAAGTTATGTCTAGTCCAAAGGCGACTGAAAATTTCTTAGTTGTGAAAATGATTGGGAGACAGTTGACATTTCAGTCAGAAAGATGATAAAGCTCATTATGGCATATTGTTGCAGTGTGATGCAAGGGAAGGGTTGAAACTAACAAATGAACTGGAGCACATGATGTCGTATGGCTGTAAGCTATGTAACAAAAAATCTAAATCCATGAAAACACTCTAGAAATGTTGTGCACTTACCCCAGTATAACTAGCAGAGATTATACACCCTTAGCTAGCGGAGATAGTTAAGTGTAAATTGTGCAAGTGGTGCACTCTGTTTGCCTCTACCAATCCTTGACAATCCCCAATATCTCAATAAACAATCCAGATCACATACCCCAGTTCCATTGTGTTATCAGTGAATACTTTATTGTGCCAGCATACCTCTACATTATGCTGACAAAACAAGACTACTTATGAGAGAGAATGTATAAATTCTATTTTAAGATTGTAAATAATGTCTGTTTTAGTGTTTGGTATTATGTACTTGATAAAGTGATTTTTTGTCATCACAAATTATTTGTTAGAGATGTACATATAGAAAATTAACAAGTTTATGAAGTGAATTTATTCATTGATGCAGTTTGTCAATGTGCGTGTGTATAAATATTTGTGTTGGGATAATTCTAGTTTTGAAATGTTTATAAACAATTGTTGGAAATGTGAATGTATGGCCTTTTGCATCTTGCAGATGGTAATTTAACAATAAGCAATCCGTTGAATATTTTCTCAGGAATGTGACTTTTCAAACCATCATATCACAGCAACGGAAGATTTTTGTTTGCGTCTTTCTTTTTTTTCTTCCATATCTTTAAACATATTATTTCTGAACAATGCTGCTCCCGTCCGCAGGTTTTGTCTCCAGACATCCCGAGTTTTGGCCGTGTTTTCCCAGTTTTTGGATTCTTTGTGGAAGCCTTTCAATGAGGATTTGCAGATATCTTTATACCTCAACATTGGTTTGCAGTGGGCTCGATGGCCTTGAGTCAGTTCTCCAAATAGTACATATTTTTTAGATGCTGCAGTTTGGCAGTCTGCAACATTACTCAGCCAACAGTAGCTATTTATACTGTTTCCATGGCAGACGGTAGCTGAGTGCGATGCAACACTTCCATGTTGGTGATTTTGTCATGCCATTTAATGTTTAAGATCTTGTGGAGACATCTTAGATGAAAGATGTTAAGTCTTCTCTCATGTTTAGTGTAGGTAGTTCATGTTTCAGATCTGTGGTATAGTGTACTCAGCACGCATGTTAGATAGATCTGTAGTATAGTGTACTCAGCACGCATGTTAGATAGATCTGTAGTATAGTGTACTCAGCACGCATGTTAGATAGATCTGTAGTATAGTGTACTCAGCACGCATGTTAGATAGATCTGTAGTATAGTGTACTCAGCACGCATGTTAGATAGATCTGTAGTATAGTGTACTCAGCACGCATGTTAGATAGATCTGTAGTATAGTGTACTCAGCACGCATGTTTGATAGATCTGTAGTATAGTGTACTCAGCATGCATGTTTGATAGATCTGTAGTATAGTGTACTCAGCACGCATGTTTGATAGATCTGTATCTTTGTTTTAAATTTTAGCTTATGATTTTTCTAATCTCACTTTGACAGTCCACCAAAAATGGTAGTCACTTTCCTATACATGCATTTATTTCATTTTCCAGGAAAAGGGTGGATTTAATTGTAGATCCTAGATAGCAAACATTGTCGACTTGCTTTATATGGGTGTTGTTTAAGGTGATGTTTGTTGATACTGTATATCCCTGATATGCCAAAGTTTTCGTGATGCTAATTGTCATAGAGAACAGCTCTCAGGCCTTTGCCTTATTGTCACTTTGGCACTGCAAAGTGGATGTGCCACTAATGCAGCATCATTGTTGAAGAGAAGTTCTCTGATGAGTATTTCTGACGTTTACGTCTTCGCTCTGAGAAGCACTAAGTTATACAGTGATCCATCATAACGGATGAGGATGAAAACGTCACCTGCTTCATCTGCAAGAGCATGTTTCAGAAGCACTGTGAAGAAGATTCCAAAGAGGGTAGGGCTAGAACACACCCTGCTTTACTCCAGTGTATACTTAAAGCTATCAGATGTATTTTTCTCGAATGATACATTTGTGCCCATGTCTTCATGAAAGCAATTAACCAAGTCCAGTAGTTTTGGTGGACAACCAGTAAATTTTAGAATGTCATATAGAGCTGGTCTACTAACAGTGTCAAAAGCCGTAGTTAGATCCACACAAGCCATAAAGATTGGCTTCCCCTGTTCACTACATTTCTCATGTAATAGACGAAGATAAAAAGTCATGTTGGTAGTTGGCTCTGAAACCACACTGTGACTCTGGCAGGATATGTATGCTAAGCAGTTGGAGTCGCTTTAGAACGATACGTGCACAAAACTTCCTGGTCGGTGTGATGCTTTAGAACGATACGTGCACAAAACTTCCTGGTCAGTGTGATGCTTTAGAACGATACGTGCACAAAACTTCCTGGTCGGTGTGATGCTTTAGAACGATACGTGCACAAAACTTCCTGGTCGGTGTGATGCTTTAGAACAATACGTGCACAAAACTTCCTGGTCGGTGTGATGCTTTAGAACAATACGTGCACAAAACTTCCTGGTCGGTGTGATGCTTTAGAACGATACGTGCACAAAACTTCCTGGTCGGTGTGATGCTGAGAAGGGAGATGTCTCTGTAGTTGTTGCAGTCACCCTTGTTCGTGTAGAGTTACTATCTTTATGTCCGTCCCACATATCTTGGGGGATTTTGGGTATATATCTGGACATGTTTGTTTCCCTTTATGATTTCAGCAGGAATGTTGTCTGCCCCTGTTGCCTTGCCGCTTGCTAGTTTATTTATAGCCTCAAGGAGGTCAGTCTCTGTGACTTCATCATCCAGCTTTGTCATTTCAGGTTTATTCTCAAGTATTTGATCTAGTTGTGGGTCTGCAACTCAAGTATTTTATCTAGTTGTGGGTCTGCAACTCAAGTATTTGATCTAGTTGTGGGTCTGCAACTCAAGTATTTGATCTAGTTGTGGGTCTTCAACTCAAGTATTTGATCTAGTTGTGGGTCTGCAACTCAAGTATTTGATCTAGTTGTGGGTCTGCAACTCAAGTATATGATCTAGTTGTGGGTCTGTAACTCGAGTATTTGATCTAGTTGTGGGTCTGCAAGTCTGTCTTTGGAATGCAGAGTTGGATAGTGGTTGACCCAATTTTTCATGTTGCTTGGTTTTGCTGATTATTGATCTCCTGCTGTGGACTTCAGTGGGCAATTTTTGATATCTTTGGCCCTAGAGCTGCTTTGATGTTTTTGTACATCATTTTGGAGTTTCCCATATCTAAAGCAGTTTGTATATTTTAGTGCATAGATCCTAACAAATATTTGTTTGTACACTTTTTCGATTCTTGCTGCACTAATTGTTTTGTGTGCTTGAGGTGGTCGTGTGCACTTTTTTTACGGGTTCTTTTTGAACATTAGAAATGTTTCCTTTTTCATTTCTATAAGGAGGAGGAGTGTTGCTTCATGTCCTTCAACCCAGTGTTTGTTCGAGAATTTCTGTGTTCCGTATGACAATATGACGCTATCATATATATGTGTTTCAATTCGTCCCAAGTGTTATCTACGTTTATCTCATTCTCTGTGCATTTTTCTTTTTCTATGTCCAACTGAGTAGTGAATTCTTGACAAAATAGTTCATTCATTTCCTGGTTTTGTACCCGTGAAATATTTATTTTGGATCTTGCTGGTTGACTTGGTGTGTGGAATGTCTTGTTGGTTGACTTGATGTGTGGAATGTCTTGCTGGTTGACTTGGTGTGTGGAATGTCTTGTTGGTTGACTTGATGTGTGGAATGTCTTGCTAGTTGACTTGGTGTGTGGAATGTCTTGCTGGTTGACTTGGTGTGTGGAATGTCTTGTTGGTTGACTTGGTGTGTGGAATGTCTTGCTGGTTGACTTTGTGTGTGGAATGTCTTGTTGGTTGACTTGATGTGTGGAATGTCTTACTGGTTGACTTGGTGTGTGGAATGTCTTGTTGGTTGACTTGATGTGTGGAATGTCTTGTTGGTTGACTTGGTGTGTGGAATGTCTTGCTGGTTGACTTGGTGTGTGGAATGTCTTGTTGGTTGACTTGGTGTGTGGAATGTCTTGCTGGTTGACTTGGTGTGTGGAATGTCTTGCTGGTTGACTTGGTGTGTGGACTGTCTTGCTTGTTGACTTGATGTGTGGAATGTCTTGCTGGTTGACTTGGTGTGTGGAATGTCTTGCTGGTTGACTTGATGTGTGGAGTGTCATGTTGGTTGACTTGGTGTGTGGAATGTCTTGTTGGTTGACTTGGTGTGTGGAATGTCTTGCTGGTTGACTTGATGTGTGGAATGTCTTGCTGGTTGACTTGATGTGTGGACTGTCTTGCTGGTTGACTTGGTGTGTGGAATGTCTTTGGTTTTATATTTATTTTGCTAGTATATGGTCTGTATTACAGTCTGCACTATGCAGCATCCATGTGATTGTTACTGAGTTAAGATCTTTCCATCAAGTGAGAATCAGGTCCAGCTGGTGCCAATGTCCTGATCTGGGATGATGCCATGAGACTTGGTGTATGAGCTTGGTGGCAAAGAAATTATTTGTTATGTACAGGTGGTTTGAAGTGCAGAATTCGAGTAGTCTCCACCCATCCATTCTTGTTTTTCACCAGTACCATGATGACCCACGCAGGCCAGTCATGCGTGATTGTCAGTACCCACTCTGATGTTTAGATCACCTAGTATAAACAATTTGTTCTTTTGCTGAGATTGAGTCCACGATGTTCTGTAGAGAGTCATATAATTTCTCTTTGTTTTCTACAGCGGCGGCCAGAGTCGGTGCATCGACACTGATGATATTGATAGGGCCGTGTTTTGCCTTCAGCTGTAGTGATATAATGCCCTCTGACACTGCTGTATGTGTAGTGATGAAATTTATAAGAATATTTTTAAGGGCAAAACCAACTCTATACAGCCTAGGTTGATTTTTGTTTAAACCCTGCCAGAAACATGTGCAGTTCCTTTCTGTAATTGATCCTTGATCAGGAAGAAGAGTTTCCTGCAGGGTAGCGATGTCGATGTTCAGCCTCATGAGTTCTTTATGATGTGTGCTGTTTTTCAGTTGTCAGTTGTGTCTGTGATGTCGAGTCCAGTGCACATGGTTCTAATATTCCATGTGCCAAATTTGAGAGGCTGTTGCTTATTTCTGCTTCTCTCTTGACGATTGTTGCTAAGCCTGGGTGGCTTGTATGGAGAAAGTGCTCTGTCCATTGTGCACTAACCCCCTCTTAGTTCCATTGATAAAGTCCAAGGGAAAGGCAAAGTGGATATACCTGGAATCAAGTAGAACTGCAGGATATGCCAGAGAATGGTTGGCATGATCTGCCTTAGGGTCCCTCCTCTGGGGGTTTTAATGGTACTAAAGTACTAAAATTTTGAGGGGCACTTATGAAGCTGCCGAGCCATCTGCTTGGGGACGCATTGAGATAATTTCAGTGTACAGTAATGTGTTCACACGACACATTAAAACTGCTGTAGCTTCATACTGAATGATGTGTTGTTGATATTGAAGTAAATTAGGTCATCGCATAAACTTCAAAATTGTTATATAGAATCTCACTTTATAATGGAACAAATGCATCCATCTGACAGTCTCAGCTAGTCTGTTCTAGACAACACACTTTGTGTTATACAATGACTATGATATTAACACAAACTTTGAAAACACTGTAGCCCACATGACACTGGAAACAAAATACAGCATCATATTGGTGTGACAATTATTGCTTAGAGATATTGACAGACAGTTATTGCTTAGAGATATTGACAGACAGTTATTGCTTAGATATTGACAGACAGTTATTGCTTAGAGATATTGACAGACAGTTATTGCTTAGAGATATTGACAGACAGTTATTGCTTAGAGATATTGACAGACAGTTATTGCTTAGAGATATTGACAGACAGTTATTGCTTAGAGATATTGACAGACAGTTATTGCTTAGAGATATTGACAGACAGTTATTGCTTAGAGATATTGACAGATAGTTATTGCTTAGAGATATTGACAGACAGTTATTGAACTTATAGAAGTATAGATATGCCTCTACAAATAATTGTTGTAGTTTGGAGATGTATGTACGCAGGTGTTGTAGCGTGGAGATGTTTACATCGAGTTGTAGTTTATAGATGTAAGTGTATTTGAGAGGTATCTACAGCCAATTATTTTGTTACGAGATGTTTACAGACAATACATACAATATGGACATGTGTACATACATTTGTTGCAGTGACATATGAACAGGTCCGTCCCAAATCTTGCTTATAATAGAACTTTATTTTGTGCTTTTTCTGTTGTGAAACCTGCATGTCTTAGCCTTAATAGTCCTGGCACTTTGTGCACGTCCATTGTTATTCACACAAAACAGATACTCAGTGTGGTAGGTGACATCCTAGAATATTGTTAGGATATCTTAAATGTGGCTTCCCATACAGTCCTTGTGTCCACAGTTTGTATGCCTTTTATAGCAGTGCTATTTCAACTGTGTCCACTATTGGGATGTCAGCCATTAAGTGTTGGTTTGACAGTGGTCCACTGTTCAGGAGTCTGGCATTATGTGTTCATTTGATTTTATGTTCACTTTTGCAGTGTCAGATACACATCAGTTTAGTGTTAGTTTCAGAAACAGTTGATGTGTGTAACCTGTGTTCACTGAGTGTATATCCTAGTAAGTAGATGTTTTCAATAATAGTTTCTGCTACACAATAACAGTAGCCATGTGTCGCTACACACTAACAGTAGCCATGTGTCTGCTACACAATAACAGTAGCCATGTGTCTGCTACACAATAACAGTAGCCATGTGTCTGCTACACAATAACAGTAGCCATGTGTCTACTACACAATAACAGTAGCCATGTGTCTACTACACAATAACAGTAGCCATGTTTGTAAGTTGTGCTGTTGGTAATAATGTAACTGAATCTGAATTGTGAATTGTGTTAGATATGCCCTCAATAAATGTCTCTATAAATGAGTGTTGTTTACTGATTGCTTTCTCCATGTTATGTTGTTGAGTGAGTGTAACTTGGTGTTATGTTGTTGAGTGAGTGTAACTTGGTGTTATGTTGTTGAGTGAGTGTAACTTGGTGTTATGTTGTTGAGTGAATGTAACTTGGTGTTATGTTGTTGAGTGAGTGTAACTTGGTGTTATGTTGTTGAGTGAATGTAACTTGGTGTTATGTTGTTGAGTGAGTGTAACTTGGTGTTATGTTGTTGAGTGAATGTAACTTGGTGTTATGTTGTTGAGTGAATGTAACTTGGTGTTATGTTGTTGAGTGAATGTAACTTGGTGTTATGTTGTTGAGTGAATGTAACTTGGTGGTATGTTGTTGAGTGAATGTAACTTGGTGTTATGTTGTTGAGTGAGTGTAACTTGGTGTTATGTTGTTGAGTGAATGTAACTTGGTGTTATGTTGTTGAGTGAATGTAACTTGGTGTTATGTTGTTGCGTGCATGTCACTTGGTGTTATGTTGTTGAGTGAATGTAACATGGTGTTAAATTGTTGAGTGAATGTAACTTGGTGTTATGTTGTTGAGTGAATGTAATTTGTGAGCTATCACAAAATAGTTGATACACAGTTGCTGCAGGTGTAAAGATAGTAGTAACAGCAGTGGAGGTAGTAGTAACAGCAGTGGAGATAGTAGTAACAGCAGTGGAGGTAGTAAATGGTAGTGGAGGTAGTAGTAACTGCAGTGGAGATAGTAGTAACAGCAGTGGAGATAGTAGTAACAGCAGTGGAGGTAGTAGTAACAGCAGTGGAGATAGTAGTAACAGCAGTGGAGATAGTAGTAACAGCAGTGGAGATAGTAGTAACAGCAGTGGAGGTAGTAGTAACAGCAGTGGAGATAGTAGTAACAGCAGTGGAGGTAGTAAATGGTAGTGGAGGTAGTAGTAACTGCAGAGAGGTAGTAAATGATAGTAATGGAAGAACACGAGGAATCATATTATAACGAATTGGTCGGATAGAAAAGGTCAAACTATTAACAGATCAGGCCAATTGGTCGGAACTGACAGAATGTGTACATAATCGAATTTCGTTATATATGGTTATGATACTAATTATTTATTAATAGTTATGTCCCTTTCAATTATTCCCCTTTGTGACTTGCAGCGTCAGGGGTAGAAGAGTTCTCCTGAGACAGCCTTTTTGTGTGCTTCATAAATGTATGTTTTCATTGATTCTTTTATTTATGTGATCCATATTTTGCATGGTCTGCCCCTGGCTTTGTATCCATCGTTTCTGTATAGTAAGGATTTTTGAGGGGCACTGTCTGATGGTAGTCTTGAAGCATGTGAGAACCACTTAATCTGTTGTCTTCTGATGTAATTCAGGATTGGCATTGTATTTGTTAGTTTTCCGATGTTTTAATTTCTGATTCTGTCTCTTATTGTTACTTCGCGAATTCTATGTAGACAAGTGATATCTATTGTAACAAGTTTTATTTTGGTAGCATAGTGATGGTATGATGATCAATATATATATATATATATAATGCATATTTATATAGTCTAGTTTTGGTGTTCATGTTCACATATTTGTTTTTGAAAATAGGAGACATCTGCCCCAAGATCTGATATGCTATATTGCATCTATGTTTGATATCTTTGGTGTTTTAACAATTCGATGATATGACGGTTCCAAGATCAGTGAATTCTTTCACCTGTTTAAGTTGTTGATCCCCATCGAGGCCAGCTCCTTGGCGTGGAGATGGGGCTTAGTCCAGCCAGCAGAGGCTGGAAACTAAGACTGGCCGGGCCCTCCCACATTCGGGCAGGACCACAGTCTTGCCTAGCAAGTAAAGGTGCTGAAGTCAGCGACATTTGGCCAGAAGGCGCACCGCAACAATCAGAATGTCATGCATTATCGCACATGAATGTCTATATCTGCATTACCCCGTTATGGTGCTAACCCTGTGACGACTCACCAGGCAGGAGTAGCACCGGGCCCTATACCTCGAAAGGGCCCACCCCATACGACTGGAGGTCCTCTTCGATTGCCTTGTGGAGCCAGGAGGCACAAGAGTAATATCACTGACCAACAAATATTACCAACCAATGAGACATCACTTACAATAATGCACTGGAATGCTGAGGGTGTAAATAGCAAAAAAGATGGCTTTAGCAAGAAATTAGAATTAGAAAACACCCTTCTTAAGGAACAGGTCAGCATTTGTTGCATACAAGAGACACACCTCAGCAAAGATGTAGCCTTTAAAATTGCAGGTTATCAGTGCTTTAGAGCTGATCGAATAGACAGAAGAAAAGGAGGTATACTAACCCTAGTCAAAAATAATATCAGCGCACATCAAACTGAGCTATACATGGAAGGAGCAGAATATCAGGTCCTTCAACTAAAGACCAAGAACACAGACTTCAACCTACTAAATTATTATTGTCCAAATGACCAGTCCCTTTCCCTGGACACAATACCGTACAGAGGAAGACTGATAGTATGTGGAGATTTTAATAGTCACTCACAAAGCTGGGGTTATGACCACATGGATAAAAGAGGAGAAGAACTTGAAAGCTGGCAAGACGATAAATGTCTTCTATTGCTTAATACGCCAAAAGATCCTCCAACATACTACTCAAGAGCATGGCAAACCACTTCCACGCCAGACTTGGCATTGTACTCAGCAGACCTAAACTGGGAAATCAATAGAACAGTGGGGAAGCAACTTGGAGGTAGCGACCATCGACCAGTCCTCCTTAGTATTAAAAATGAACTCACAGGAAATGCATGTAGCCTTCCAAGATGGAATTATAAAAAAGCAAATTGGGGACTATTTAAACACCGCAGTAGTGTTTTAGCTGGACAAATAGATATGGAAGGAAAAGACATAAACGCCATAGTCAAAGAGTTCAATAAATGTATTCATCAAGCTGCCAAGGAAGCAATACCAAGAGGAGCACGCAAACAATACAAGCCATACTGGAGTGAACAACTAGAACTGCTGCAAGAGGAACTAGAAAAAGCATGGACGGAAGTGGAGAATAACCCAAGCCAGGAACATCACAACAAACATCAACACGCAAAAGCTATATTCCAAAGAGCCAAACTAGAAGCTAGAAGAAAGAGCTGGAAAGAGAAAACAGAGTCCTTAAATTTTGAAAAGGATGGAAGAAAACTGTGGAAACTGGTCAAACAACTAAATGATGAGGGAACAGGAAGAAGCACAAACATAACACTCGTACAGAATGGCAAAATGATTACAGGAAAGCAAGCAGTAGATAATTTCGCTAGGATATTTGCTCAAGACTGCAATATTGAAATTAGTCCAGAGAAACAGCATACAGTGCGGAGCGACCAACAAAGTAAATTGGAACATGCTCAGACTAGAATCAGTGATGAAAACAGCGCAGATGAAATTATGGATACATTGTTCACATATAGTGAATTAGAATTAGCAGTCTCTAAACTAAAGCTGAATAAGTCCCCAGGAATTGATGAAATATCAAATGAAATGATAAAGAATCTAGGAACAACAGCTAGAAGGAAACTATTGGACATCCTAAATATTAGCTGGACTACTGGGAAAATACCACAAATCTGGAGAGAATCAATTATGGTCCCTTTGCTTAAACCTGGAAAAGATGGAACAACACCAACTAGCTACAGACCAATTAGTCTTACAAGTTGCCTGTGCAAAACAATGGAGCGCATCATAAACCTAATACTAAAATTTCACCTGGAAAGTAGAAAATTCCTTGCACCACAGCAGGCAGGTTTCAGGCAATGCTACTCCACAGAGGATCAAATCACATACCTCTCACAGGAAATTGAGGATGCTTTCCAAGACAAAAATCAGTTTTAGTGGCATGGATTGATTTACAGAAGGCCTTTGATAAAGTATGGAAAGAAGGATTGCTTCAAAAAATGAGAAACTACAAGATATGTGGAAATATGTACAGATGGACGAAAGCCTTTCTTCACAATAGAAGAACCAGAGTACAAGTAAATGGCAAAAAAAGTAGGAAAGTATTACTACGCCATGGAGTGCCTCAAGGAGGAGTCCTATCACCCACTCTTTTTCTCATATTTATCAATGATCTAATTGAAGAAATACCCTGTGGAACTAAGGCAGCACTATATGCAGATGACTTGGTTCTATGGTGCACACATGAGAGCGCCATGGTTACCACAAAAATGCTTCAGAGAGCCATGGACATTTTGACTAATTGGGCTGACAAATGGTGTGTAAGTATCAATATAGAGAAGTCAGCAACAACCCTTTTTACACTTTCACCAAAACAAAGAGCAGGAAACATCTATGTAAATAAAACTATCTTAAAGGTAGATGACCAACCCACATATCTTGGTGTAACATTTGATGCCAAAATGACATGGAAACATCATATCAGCAAAGCAGAAACAAAGGCTGAAGGAAGATAGCTATACTAAGAAAACTGAGTGGGACAACTTGGGGAGCTAATGAAAGAATTCTAAAAAATGTATACCAACAAGCCATTCGACCACACTTGGAATATGGTTCTACAGCATGGAGTTCATCATCAAACACTACACTACAAAACCTAGATAGAGTACAGAACCAAACACTTAGAATCATTACAGGCGCAATGAGATCCACACCAATCATAGAAATGCAGAATATCGAAGGGATGCAGTCATTGAAAGAGCGTAGAGATACTAAAATTATAATTTATGGAGAAAAGTTTCTTTCCCACCATAGTCACCCAATGAAGGAAAGATTCCAGAATCTATCACAAGGACGGCTTAAAAGAAGCAGCTTCATACGCCAGGCCAAGCGTCTACGTAGACAGGTATCGGATCTGCCAGAGGTAACAATACCACTGACATCTCAACCAGAACACACCCCATGGGAAAAACGGACATGCCTACTAGTGACCATCCAAACAACAGTAGCAGGTGTGCATGGGGATGAACATCAGAATAATCTGCAGAAAAGAGTAGCAGCTCTCAGTTTCCTTGATGATGTTTACCCAAGTGATCTATGGACCAGAGTATATACAGATGGATCAGCACAGAATGCAGTAAAAAATGGAGGAAGTGGTGTATATGTAGAATACCCAGATGGCACCACTGATACCACTTGTATACCAACAGGGAATTACTGCAACAACTATGACTCTGAAGTCAAAGCTATTTATACAGCTGCAGAGAAACTGTTAACATTGGACAGGACCTCACACCCTATTGTAATACTTACAGATGCAAGGTCAGTACTAGAGGCATTACAATCCAATAAACTTCCAGAGTTAAAAGAGGTATTGTCCATAGTACAAAATAGGTGTAGAGTTATACTGCAATGGATTCCATCACACTGTGGAATAGCAGGAAATGAGAGAGCTGATCAACTCGCCAAGGAAGGTGCTAACATGCAGCAACCGGATGTACCAATCAGCTATCACCAAAAGAAATCCATGATAAAGGCACAACGAACGCCTAACTTACCTCCACGGGATGACTACCACCTACTTAACAGACAAGAACAGGTCATCATATTTCGACTGAGAACTAGACACAATAGACTAAACAGCCATATGTATACAAAATTTAAAATTGGCACAACAGCAAAGTGTAATTGTGGACAAGTCAATCAGACTTCAGAACATATCCTTCAAGAATGTGCAAACTATGACACATTAAGATGCACATACTGGCCTTCTGATACACCAATGAATGTTAAACTATATGGTACAAAACAAGAAATGGAAAACATTGTCCAATTTATACAAGAAACAACACTGCAGATATAGACATTATTAGCGAACGAAAGAAGAAGAAGAAGAAGTTGTTGATCATCGATTAAATTAGTGATGTTTATTTTTGATTTTACTGTTGATATTATCTCAGTTTGTCTGTGTTTATCTTCATGTTAAAGTTCCTACATGTTGTGTGGAGTATACTTATATGTTGTTGTAGTTGTTCTTTCGTTGTTGCTATTATTGCTTGATTGTCTTGCAAACAAGAAGTTCGCTCAGGAGGTTATTTAGATTGTCTTGCTCATTAGTGTTGGAAATTGTAAATATACATTACATATATGTCATGACTAGCTAGGAAGATAGAACACATCCTTGTCGCACTCCAGAGTGTATGTGGAATTTGTCTCAAAGTCAAGTTGGAACAGGGTACTGAAGTTGTGTTAATCACTGGAAACACACATAATAACACATGGAAATCGACGTTTTGACCAAGTGGCCTTTATCAAGACTGCTTAAACAAAAACGATGATTAAGAACAGCACTATTGATGTTCACATGGCAGAGCTAAAAGTGACATTTTTATCGAAACGTCTATTTGTGTGTGTTTCCAGTTATTAGCACACCTTTATTACCATGTTCCAAGATTTGCCTATATGGAGAACTCCAGAATGGCTCCCGCAAGGCTTGAGGATAGAAGGGAGCGTTTTATAGATATCATTGACTCACTACACAATAGACACACATTCATGGGAGCTCTTGTACATAACAGATCCAACTGACGTCATATAATCTAGATTGGTGCAGCAGCTGTAGAGAACTTAAAAAATCATACTGCGCAACAAAATAGCGCTAGAAGAAAGGCAAGAGCTGCTAAATATTCCACAGACTCCTCCCACACATACTCGGAGTCTAGTAGACAATTGTAGACACAGATACGACGCATCAGTCATACCCGAGATATCATCATCCCAGTAGAGCTGAACGGTCATTGACAACTATGATGGGAGAATTGTGAAACATGATTGTGATTAGGTAAAGGTATATCTCATGACAGCAACCTGCCGTCAGGGATGAAGATAGCTCTTCATGTACTACTAAGCCGTTACAACTATTAGTGGGATGACGGTCAGTTCCCTTCCTTGCTGTCTTTACCTCTTCTAACTCATACGTCAGGTACCCATTTACAGCTAGAATGACAATGAAAAACGTCACCTCCTACACCCCCCTTCCATCCCCATTTGAACACACCTAGTAAGAACTGTGGACTGAATAGGAAATCATCCTTCTAACTTGATGTTTCCTGCGAGTTTGATTAGATGTTACACAGTGATCAATTATAATCTATTCTTAAAAGTGTTGTAAAATAAGACAACTGGTTCTAAAAAGATGCGCTATTGATGGGAACCACTGTGTGTCCAGTGACGTATTCCCTCCAGAACGTCGTCTTCCCAATGAACTACCTGGATCCTTCTCTGTCTTGGGCGATGCGGGTTGCATTTTCCAACCATGTATTCATGTTATCGTTAATGTCATCAGTCAATCGTCTTCTTGGTCTGCTCGTCCTCCTCTTCCTAGGTACTCTGCCCTCCATTATTTCTCTTTCTAAACAGTTGTGTCTCTTTATATGACTAAAATGGTGTATTTTTCGTTTTGTTAATGTGTTTAGTAACTAACAATCTGGCATTTTCAATGTGTTTATATCCTTTCTCCAGATTATGACTGAAGTACAGTGATGTCACATTTCTCCAGATTATGACTGAAGTACAGTGATGTCACATTTCTCCAGATTATGACTGAAGTACAGTGTTGTCACATTTCTCCAGATTATGACTGAAGCACAATGATGTCACATTTCTCCAGATTATGACTGAAGTACAATGATGTCACATTTCTCCAGATTATGACTGAAGTACAATGATGTCACATTTCTCCAGATTATGACTGAAGCACAGCGTTGCAAAGCAACATCAAACTTAGAACAAAGACTAAATACTTTTGAAAATAAATGTCTTAGAAGGCTACTGAAGATACGTTGGTCAGACTTCAAATCAAACACAGTTGTCAAACAAGAATCAAAACAGGAATATGTATCCACCTATATTAGAAAGCGTCGTTGGAATTACATCGGACACGCTCTACGAATGGATACTGAAAGACTCCCATGTCAAGTTGTGATATGGTCACAAGGAAGACCAAAAGAAACTTTACGTAGAACTATTACAAGAAAACGTTTCACCATGGTATCAGAAACAATGAAGATCTAAAGCAAATTGCAATGAAACAAGAGACATGAAATCTATGACATCCGACCTATGTGCCGTCTTTGGCCCAAAGGAATAACTAACAGTTTTGTCACATTTCCCCAGAATGTGACTGAAGCACAGCGTTGTCACATTTCTCCAGATTATGACTTAAGCACAGCGTTGTCACATTTCATGGCGGGGTGATTTTTGAATCACTCGCATCCTTTTTCCAAACTCTCTTTTTTCTCTCATTATGCTGTTCTTACTCTCTCACTCTCTTTCGCCCTCTCTCATCTCCATTCACAATATGTTTATCTAACGGAGTCCAGATAAACAAAACAAGAACAGATAATGAACACAGGAACAGCTATTGGCAAGTAAACAATATTCTGTGTGAATATTTATTTTGCATACAAATTGACACTCAATTAACAAAACATCAAATGTTGTCGAGCGAGAGGTCTACATGACATCCTACCTGGTTAACACAACAGGTAAAAAGAATCAGGTGTAATTCAGTCCAACACGAAAAGAAAACAGTGACTTGCATTGATAGAAAGGGTCAAACTATTAACAGATCAGGTCAAACATATAGATTAGTTAATAATAATTTACTTGTAATAGAAGAGCAGGTATAGTTTGGACTTTCACTAGCTGAACAGGTATAGCTTGTGAGTCTGAACTTTCACTAGCTGAACAGGTATAGCTTGTGAGTCTGGACTTTCACTAGCTGAACAGGTATAGCTTGTGAGTCTAAATGAACAAAATTAGGTAAAAGTGTTACCAAAATAAGTCATAAAACAACTTAACAACGAGACACAGTGACAGCGTTCTGTCGCCATGACTTTCTGTCACACATGATCCAGCATGGAACAGTCGAGGGTAGAAGAAGCAGACGAAGGGAACAACTATTATATGGACAGACACCATTAAATAGTGGAACAATAACGATTTTCTTTTACTGACATTCAGTAAAAGTCAAGTTAACCCATATCATTTATTAACGCCGTAGTGGTGTAGAATGTACGATCTCACATTTCAGAGACTGCTATATGAGGGCGGTAGCCATCACCTCTCCCTCACAGTCTTTACTTCCATATTGATAATGTACCCAATTAAGGCTAGGTCGACCCTGGAGCCGTTACGATATGAAAACATTTCTGCCTGAACTGGGAAATGAATCTAGGACCACATATGCAAAGCCAGTGCGCTAACCACTCCGCTATGCGGCTTTCTGACATACGCATCGTTATTGATAGTTGTAGCCCAGGGAACAGAATGCATTGTGTTATACTTTCTAGCTATGGAGCTACGATTCAGCCACACTCATTGTGTTATACTTTCTAGCTATGGAGCTACGATTCAGCCACACTCATTGTGTTATACTTTCTAGCTATGGAGCTACGATTCAGCCACACTCATGTCTAACTACATGTACCTCTGTTTAGACAAATATTTTATAAGGAAGCAGACGGGACTCGAACCAGGTCCACTCAGATGGCACCTACTTTCCTTGCAACTTGAGTGAACACGTTTACCATATTCTACCACACGGTATCTCTTAAAAATATGCGATTTTAATAAATACTTTACGTATACATTATGTATGTAGTTGTTGTCTGTGTGTCGATCGACCAGACCATATTATAGTGGATTGAGAATATACAACGTGAAAGTCGAATACAGTCACATCTTTTTAATCGTGCGGAATAGTCGAATACGTAAAACGTGTTGATTTACGTTGTGAGGCGGGCATGTGCACCTGAGTGGACCTGGTTCAAGTCTCGTTTGCTGCCTTATGATTTTTGTTCTATAATAAGAAATCCTCGATGATTCTATAAAATATTGTTCTGCTATGTGATGACTGCGCATGCGCTCGTAACACACAACATCGTGAAATGAACATAAAGTGGTTATGTCACAGCTTGGCTTCCATCATGAACCTGGCGTTCACAGAATCAAGTTACGCGAGGTTGTATTGCAAGAATTAAGTACGTGGAACAATGCAGGTGATGCACAGATGCGGACATGACTGACTCTAGATAGTAAGTCCTTAACAGAAGTGTAGTTTAAACGCGAACAGCTTGCGTCTAGTATTCTTCCATGTGGAAAATTAGAATTTGTTGAAAGTGAACATGGATGATATAAAAGCTTGCAATATGAATCTTAAGCCTGTGTATTTCCGGGTCCCGAAAGGGGAGCAAAGAATAGTAACACTGTTTACCTTACTCGCATGTCGTAAAAAGCGACTAAGGAGGTTATGGGATGGAGTTGGCTGTCCCATCCCATATAGGATCAGTGACCCTAAACCATGCTGAAGTCGGATGTGTCAGGCCGAAAGCGCAGATATCGCAGCAATGTGGTAAACCATGACACAACGCATTCCGTTCTCCGGACTACATCCTGCTAATCTGCAGGAGTTTGAGAACCAACGCAGAAGAAGAAGATATGAATCTTATATCTTGTTTAAGCAGAACTATTTATCAGCTTAAAATGTCTATATTGTAACGAGAGCTTCGTGTTGTAATGGTTAAGCCACTTGGCTTGTGTTTATGAGAGTTAGAGTTCGAAACTGGGATTATTTTTTATATCCGGGATACTTCATAATTATCTAGGGATTATTGCTTAAGAACACGGAGTTATTTAACTGATGTTCTAGACAGAATCTAGAGAGAAATGGGATGTTCTAGACAGAATCTAGAGAGAAACGGGATGTTCTAGACAGAATCTAGAGAGAAACGGGATGTTCTAGACAGAATCTAGAGAGAAACGGGATGTTCTAGACAGATTCTAGAGAGAAACGGGATGTTCTAGACAGATTATAGAGAGAAACGGGATGTTCTAGACAGAATATAGAGAGAAACGGGATGTTCTAGACAGATTCTAGAGAGAAACGGGATGTTCTAGACAGATTATAGAGAGAAACGGGATGTTCTAGACAGATTATAGAGAGAAACGGGATGTAAGTGTGAAACTTGATTAAATGAAGGGAATCTATTTTAGGATAGTGGAGTCAGACGCAGTGCATCATTTGCACAAATGGAGTCAGACAGTTCATCACTTGCACAAATGGAGTCAGACACGGTTCATCACGTGCACAAATGGAGTCAGACACAGTGCATCACTTGCACAAATGGAGTCAGCCTGTTCATCACTTGCACAAATGGAGTCAGCCATGGTATCACTTGCACAAATGGAGTCAGACAGTTCATCACGTGCACAAATGGAGTCAGAAAGTTTATCACTTGCACAAATGGAGTCAGACATAGTGCATCACTTGCACAAATGGAGTCAGACACAGTGCATCACTTGCACAAATGGAGTCAGACACAGTGCATCATTTGCACAAATGGAGTCAGACACAGTACATCACTTGTACAAATGGAGTCAGACACAGTACATCTCTTGTACAAATGGAGTCAGACACAGTACATCACTTGTACAAATGGAGTCAGACACAGTACATCACTTGTACAAATGGAGTCAGACACAGTACATCACTTGTACAAATGGAGTCAGACACAGTGCATCACTTGCACAAATGGAGTCAGACACAGTACATCACTTGTACAAATGGAGTCAGACACAGTACATCACTTGTACAAATGGAGTTAGACACAGTGCATCACTTGCACAAATGGAGTCAGACACAGTGCATCATTTGCACAAATGGAGTCAGACACAGTACATCACTTGTACAAATGGAGACCACACGCACAAACACAAAAGTATAGCAAAAATCAAATAGAATTCAATAACAAGCTGTTTTGTACCATTCTATTTTCTTCAATGTGAATACTTGTTTCTACCATAACACGTCATTGTTTGTGTGATACTTTTATCATATAATCTCAATAAACTAGATTCTGTTTGCACAAATAAAATCTTAATGTATGTTCCCCATTTGTTTAGCAATGTTTTTATGAAGGCTGATTTTTATAGTCGATTCGTGAATTTAATCAGCTTTTGAGCAGTACATTATATTTTATTCGTGTTTTTAAATATTGTTTTATCAGTAAAAAATGAATATTTCAAGTTCTCAGTTTCAACATATGAATAGAGATTTGTATATTTCAAGTTCTCAGTTTCAACATATGAATAGAGATTTGTATATTTCAAGTTCTCAGTTTCAACATATGAATAGAGATTTGTATATTTCACATTATAACTGCTAAGAAGTTTACATCGTTGGAAATTGAATTTTCCTGAAATGATGTTGAGACCATCTTGAACACAAAGAAATATTAGAATTGAACACAATCACTGGGAAAACGTTTGCTCTTTAAATTAATAAACATTTAATTTATTAATGTTATTGGGGAATTATGATGATGATGACCATTTGTTACACCCATTTCTAAAATTCAGTTAGAGTGATGTCCTTGACTATTAGTTCGTGTTGCGAAGTGTTGCCAACCTGACTCGCCTCTTCACACAGAATATCAGTGGTATGTGATAATCAGTGAATTATTACTTCAATATTCTGTCAATCACAAGTACATACATTATGTGAGATCTGGCATCAGAACAAACATTTAATTATACCTTGTTATAACTTCAAGGTACTTGGTGTCTACACTTGTTTGTGAGAGATTGTGTTTTTGGTGTCTACACTTGTTTGTGAGAGATTGTGTTTTTGGTGTCTACACGTGTTTGTGAGAGATTGTGTTTTTGGTGTCTACACGTGTTTGTGAGAGATTGTGTTTCTCATCCGGTATTCTTCTTCTTCTGCGATAAGTTTCATATGCTCACAATTCTATTCAGGCAGGAAGAATTCAGTCATTAGAGTTGCCAACATCTTCACTTCCTAATACCTCCAGGTTTTAGTCCTGAAGTTCCAAAATGTGGATATATCTGCAGAATGTGTTCTGGAGTCTGAGGACTCTTTTGGCATGGGTTTTGGTCAGTTCTGACAACTTTTATTTTGTGTAGATGTGCTTGTAGTCTACAGTGTGCTGTGTGTACATAGAAATGGTAGTTCGCTTTGATCTGTTCAGCTTTAGGATAGAGTTTTGTGGAAAGTTGCTGTCTATTCCTTGACTCAGGTATGTTTATATTCTCTTTTACTATCGAAGACGGGTGTGTTATGCCATTGGCGCAAATAAAATGGTGACAACACGAATTTTCATTCTCTGGACTATATCCTGCTGGAAATCTAGAATGGATACAAGAGAGATCTAATATTAGTTTGAGAATGAACGCTGAAGAAGAAGAATATTCTCTTTTGATGAGAGTTTTTGCTTCAGTCATTGATACACTGTGATAAAATGTGTCCTATTTTGTACCAGCTTTTGCCAGTCTCTCAGTTCTTTCATTGTCTGCAATTCCCCAGTGTGTAGGAATACACTCGAGTACCAATATGTTGTGAGTAGGTAGTTGATTCAGAAGTTCTATTGTTCATCCGCCAAGGTTCTGTGATGGTTTATTTACTAAATGTACAAAAAAGTATCTGTTATTGTCACTTTGAGAAACGTTGTGCATTCATTACGCTGTACATTTTATTTGCTGTGTTTAAAAAAAAAAATTCAAAACTACACAAATTTAACTTGTTAGATTTTTGCTGCTGAAAAATAAAACAAGAAAAATTGAAATACATGTAATTGTACTCGTCTGATTGTCACAGAACTAAGGTAATGTAAGGATAGCTCACGTTTAGCTTTTCTAAAAACCACTCCGTTTTTTCCCCCAATTGAGTGAGGAAGCTATTGATAAACACGAAATCTCTCTCATCGTGAGTTGTTCAGTTGAGTTTGTTTCTAGTTCTCGTGCGTTAGAACAAAGTTACCACTCACATTTTTTTAAGGAAAAAACATCTCTCTTCCAAGGACTAAAAAAAGTATGGTTAAGTACTCTTATTGTGAGGCACTCTATTTTTGCTAACGCTAACGCTAGTGTGTGTGTGTATATATATATATATATATAATGTAGTTATTATTTAAACCAGCCTCTATTACCAGCGTTAACCACTAACCGCTCATTCCTTCCTATTCCCATCAATTTTTTACGTTGCTTATTGTTTATTGATAGCTCCCATCTCCATATTTATCTGTGTGGAATCTTGCACATGCACACTACTTACTGTGTTTCTATTGTCTGTGCGTACAGATGTCATCATTGACCTGAGGCTTCACTCATTGAATTGGGTAATAGAGTTGAATTGTGTAAATGAGAATTGAATTGTGTAAAAGTGAGTTAAATGATGTAACACAGTTGAGTTGATTAATACAAAGTTAAATGGTGTAATAGAGAGTTGAATTTTGTAATAGAGAAATTAAATGTGTAATAGAGAGTTGACTTGTGCAATATAGAGTTAAATTGGATAATGGAGGTTGTAATAAAGAGTTTAAATGTGTAATAGAGAGTTTAATTGTGCAATATAGAGTTGAATTAGGTAATGGAGGTTGTAATAGAGAGTATAAATGTGTAATAGAGAGTTGAATTGTGCAATAGAGCGTTAAATTGTGTAATAGGGAGTTCAATTGTGTAATGGAGATTTGAATTGTGTAATGGAGACTTGAATTGTGTAATGGAGATTTGAATTGTGTAATGGAGATTTGAATTGTGTTATGGAGATTTGAATTGTGTAATGGAGATTTGAATTGTGTAATGGAGATTTGAATTGTGTAATGGAGATTTGAATTGTGTAATGGAGACTTGAATTGTGTAATGGAGATTTGAATTGTGTAATGGAGATTTGAATTGTGTAATGGAGATTTGAATTGTGTAATGGAGATTTGAATTGTGTAATGGAGATTTGAATTATGTAATGGAGATTTGAATTGTGTAATGGAGATTTGAATTGTGTAATGGAGATTTGAATTGTGTAATGGATGATAAATTGATTATTAACTTAATTTTGAGTCAGCTGTAACTGGAAGATATGCTTGAGTTTGTGTATCGATCACGTGACGAGGTGGGTTCTGCTGTTACCAGATGTTTAATTTCCATAAATTGTTCGACTACTTTCTGTGAAAAATATGTTGACACATACAAACTCGGAAATGGTTGGAAGTATCAAGAAACAATTATGCAAATGTTTTTGTTTACTTTGTGATAATTCAAATATTTCATTTGACTTTAGAGAAGTTCCCTATCTGTGAACTCTAGAAATGAGTATAGATACCTATGGACTGAATCGTTCTGCAGACATGAGTGTAGGAATATTCACTGAACAGTTCCCATATTTTGTTTGAATATATGACTGTTTTATCTTGGAATGACGCTCGACTGAAGCAACCAGGGGGACTGAACGGATAGTTCAGGGTAAAAAAAAACACGGCCACTGTCTTCTTTTCAGGTAAGTCGTAGAAAGAGGCTAAGGAAAGTTGGGGGTGACAACATCTAATATGTGGAAAAAACATCATTGTCACATCTTGTCTCAAATTCTTATGTTTCTCTTCTATCAAAAAATGCCCATGGATGACAAAGTGATGCCGGCCAGCGGTCATGACACATTCATCCTTGTGTGGCTGACTCGAAGGTAACGATGAATTTTATATGTACCAACACATCGGACGGATCAACACATCTGACAGAAGAATGACGTGGCAGCTGTCCCAGAAACATTGGAATATCTCCATTCGCAGGGAGGGGGAGAATAAACATACATCCATAAACTCCATATGCACTACCATACCTTTGAGACAATCTTATGCATGTCCAGGTGTCGCACATGCACTACCATACCTTTGAGACAATCTTATGCATGTCCAGGTATCGTCTTAGTTCCACAACTTATAAGAACTTCTTCTTTTGTCAGGAAGGCTATGAACTGTCAATATCTACATGACGACATTTAAAGGGATTATTTCCATTTTATCAGCAGAATTAATCTCGGAGCAATGCTACACATTATCTTGGAGCAATTCTGCACATTAATCTTCGGCAAATTTTTATACATCTTCCAGTTAGTACAGCCAATTTCTATACATCTTCTGGCTAGTACAGCAAATAATTTCTATACCAGTTAGTACAGCAAATGTATATACCAGTTAGTACAGCTAATGTATATACCAGTTAGTACAGCAAATGTATATACCAGTTAGTACAGCAAATGTATATACCAGTTAGTACAGCAAATGTATATACCAGTTAGTACAGCAAATGTATATACCAGTTAGTACAGCAAATGTATATACCAGTTAGTACAGCAAATGTATATACCAGTTAGTACAGCAAATGTATATACCAGTTAGTACAGCAAATGTATATACCAGTTAGTACAGCAAATGTATATACCAGTTAGTACAGCAAATGTATATACCAGTTAGTACAGCAAATGTATATACCAGTTAGTACAGCAAATGTATATACCAGTTAGTACAGCTAATGTATATACCAGTTAGTACAGCAAATGTATATCCCAGTTAGTACAGCAAATGTATATACCAGTTAGTACAGCAAATGTATATACCAGTTAGTACAGCAAATGTATATACCAGTTAGTACAGCAAATGTATATACCAGTTAGTACAGCAAATGTATATACCAGTTAGTACAGCAAATGTATATACCAGTTAGTACAGCAAATGTATATACCAGTTAGTACAGCAATGTTCTTTACATCTTTCAGTTTGTACAGCAAATTGGATTCTTTACTCACTGTTTAATTACTAGCAAATATTTATTTACTCACTGTTTAATTACTGGCAAATATTTATTTACTCACTGTTTAATTACTGGCAAATATTTATCCACTTCTAGGTTTCAGTTTATCGTGTGCACTCTCTATCTATAGTGTCGTACCTGAACGTTGTTGTTTCAAGGGAGAAAACTCTACCAGTGTACTTATATATCTACCTAGCCATCTACCTACCTACCTACACACATACTCATCTACGTACTTATTTACCAATATATCTACCTATCTGGAGCTATTATCCTAAGTACTTTCATTCCTACCATCTCATCTACGCAAATACCAACCTTTCCGTCTACCTATCTACTTAAATACCATCACATCTACACACATACCTGTAGATATACCTTTCTTCCTTCCTATCTATCTACCTGCATACATCTACCTGTCCATCTATCTACTTACATACCTACTCATCTTCTTACCTACCTCCCAATCTATCTACCTGCATACCTACCCATGCACCTATCTATCTACCCATCTATCTAGCTACATACCTATCCGTTTTCCCACCTACCTTCTCATCTGCAGACATACATACCAATCTACCTGTCAATTTCTTACCTATATATCTAACTACCTGAATAGCTACATACCTACATTCCTGTTTGACTCTATATGTCTTTCTCTCTCTGCATATTTCTCTGTATGTGTGTCTCTCTGCATGTTTCTCTGTATGTCTGTTTATAACTATTTCTGTCTATTTATATTCTCAGTATATGGTTATATGCGAAGGCGAACTACAGAGCGTGACTTGCTAATTCTTTGTCAGTATCGTTTTCAAAGTACTGGCAATCTACTGAATGTAAACACTGCATGGACAAAATGACTATATCCAAAAAAATGCTGGGTTGATCGTTCCTGAACTGGATATTCTACCAAATTACAGAGACTGTTTAGTTTATTTCTAGGCCTCTGTACAATCTAATGACGATATTTCTGTACACAAACACTGAACACTGTGCAAAACGTTGCTCAGAGAACTGTACATTCACTTTGATTGAAAGGATACTACCCTTTGTAGCTGTTCTCTGTTGTTGATATATATATATATTGTTGATATGTTGATATGTATATATATATATATATAGCTGTAACGTGTCTGATTTTATCTCTTATCAGAAGTTATTTTTGACTCCCTTATTTGTCTGCTGCCTTTGGGAGCCCACTTAGGGGGGGGGGAATCTGGTACTGCACATTATTAACCCACGTATAATGGTGTTTCCTTGTGGTTTTGTAGACGTATTGATGGTGTATGATATCGTACCTCTGCGATGATAGCGTAGTTCGCGTAGAAAATTCATTGAATATTATGGACCAACAATGGGAATAAATAGAGCGTGAGAATTAAGCACACAGCGAAGGCAATCTGGCAATGTTAATAGTCTGTTTCACATGATTTCTCTGGTAACATATTGCATCTCTACACTGGCATCCATCGTTTAACTGGATGGTTTCACTAGTTTCAAGGTTGGTTGTAGCTCAGAATGGAAATGCGTTGTGTCGCAGTTTTATTTACGCAAAAGTACCGACATATCCGACCTCGGTGGTGGTAACACTTCCAGTATTTTTACTACTTCCACTGAACGGTGAATGTTCGCAACTATATCGCTCGTGTTCCAGCTTTACGTCGCAACACACTTGTCGTACTTCAAGACTTTGGTAAAACAAGACATATTGTCTACTGGGAAATCCAAGCTTCTAAAATGACTCTTTTGACTATTCCTTTGATTTTCTTTGGCTGTCCTACAAAGTATAATCATAGTCACTAATGTCAATCATATCTATATCGACATATACACAGACGCCCACATGTACGATTTAATCAACCTAGCTCGTGACGTAGACATCAATCCAGCATTTTGTTTTGGATGTAGTGATTTTCTAGATAATAATAAATACGTTCAGTAGTTTTCCATTGCTATCTTAACGGTCCGGATGCACAGTTGCCTGTGATGGGGATGAACGTGGTACTTTGGCCGTCATAGACGCGCTCTGTACCCCTATGCCACAGAGCAGGAGAGACCCGCCAAGAGCTTTAATTATAGTTGATCCAACTGAAATCATGGAAAAACAGAATTATATGATTCGATATTCATTAGGAAGTTATTTTATACTGTAGTATAACCTGCAAGTAAAGAGTTCAAAGGTTCTCGAGGTTCCGAAAGGTCTGGCAGTGGGACGAATATTGATATAATATTCTTTTTGCGAATCAAACAAACATTCCCAAACATTTAGCAGACTTTTAATTAATATGTCTGCCTACACACATTATTTCCAATACAGATCTATATATTCGCTGAAACCCTTTGTTGCCTTTCGGCGTCAGGGGTAGAAGAATTTTCATAGGAGAATTTTCTGGAGACGGCCTTCTTGTGTGTTGAGTATATTGTGGAATTTGTCGCCTCTTTTATTTCAGTTGTCCGTCGTTTTCGTGGTCGGCCTCTAGGTATGCGTTCGCTGTATCTGTGTAGCATAGCTTGCTGTGGTATGCTGTCTGATGGTAGTCTGCTGATGTGTGCAAACCATTTGACCTATTGTCTCTTGATGTATTCTAAAATTGGGGGGGGGGGGGTGCCGGTTTTTCTCTCCGGGAAACCCTTCATTTTCTACGAGCGACTTGAGTTCTCACTGTCGGATTGCTAATCCTGTCGCAGTGTTGTATCAGGAAAACCTCACCTGACTACGCTGTGATCTCTAATTAATACATACATTAATGAATCCACCTATTCCAGATGAAGAATCCCGAAACACCGAACTACGCTTCCATTTGTGACGAGTGAGAATCAAGACAGTTGTCGTCTCGCGTCAATTTACTGGAAGGTACAGATATATGTAGGCATATCTGATGTGACTGAACTGTTTATTTCACTATTTAAAAAAAAAAGAAAAAAATATGTGAATATTTTTCTTATAATCTAGCGACGAGTCTAGTGTGATATTATTTATACATATTTAAAGATAAAACAAAACCAACGTCTCTGGGATCGAACACATAAATCTCTTAGTAGATAACTGACGCTGCAACGGACATAGCTATTTCAGATAAACGATACAAATCATAAACAGGCACTTATATGAATATTTGTTGTATTTGCATGACAACAACGGTCGTTATTGTGAGAATTTGACGATCAATCGATATGATTTTAAGATCAGAAAGGCAGATGGTATCAGTTTTCTGTGATTGCCTCATAGACACACTCACCACTTATGCAGAAAGGAGAAAGAATAGTCAACATTAAAAAAGAGTAAACATCGAATGAGTTGAAAATACAACAATATTACTTCTAAGCTCTACTATTTTGTTTTTTTACCTATAGTTAACCTTTTACTTCTGACCATTATACATTCATATTAATTATCGACGTTTTCTGACTATACGATAATGATCACCAACTTTAGGATTTTTTACTTACGATTGAACTATGTCCAGGACCTCATATGTAACTGAGCCAAATTTCATTCGCATCCGTTATGTGGTTTATGAATCCATAGTGAACATACATAGCGGGTTTGTTAATATATATATATGGAATACGGTTTTACTGCAGTCTGCCATTCCCTCAATGTGTCACACCTCCCACACATGTCAAAGTGTGGGAGAAAATTCCAGGCTTGTGAAGGACTCATTGATTATAGTCTGACTCACCGCAGCCAGCATCTTCATCAGCATCCCAGTTATGACAGCGCAAAAAATTGACGGTTGTGGAAAGACGATAACCAACCTCACTCGACATGGACCTTAAGAAGAAGAACAATAATCCCAGCTGCAATCACATGGTCATCATCTACACTGAAGGACGAACAACAGAATAGTGAAGACTGCGCATGCACAAATTCTTTGCTGTCAGGAAGTCCTAATATACAATTTATTGAATGTGTCAACTCTCACAATGCGTTGTCTGCTGCTGAACCTCATTGCCAAAACTATTCCATCTATATACAGCTATTATGATGTTCTAATCCGCTATATATATATTGATTTAATCATGCGCTATATATACGTATTTAATCTTACGGATTATGATGAAGGATATACGTGTATTACTTTAAGCCGATTAGCATTCCAAAATCGCATTATTTTTAGGTACGAAAACTTGCTTATAAGCTGTTACACGTAAACACTCAAGCTATATGTCTGATAGTTCCTGCCAGTTATACGTTATATGGGCAGGGTTCAAATCTCATTTCTACCTATCATGCAGGTATATAGAATGTATGAACAAACTTCACAGATTCGTTGGGCAGGTCATGTGGTATATATGACATATCATCACCTCCCATACTTTTTAATGGTGAGTTGCAGAAGGGCATACGTTCTTAATGGTTGCCAAAAATAAAAGCGGTACAAGGACTCGTTAAAACTCACTGAAAGTCTTTGAACTAGACCAAGAACCATTGCAAGAAATAGAAACTACAAAATAGAGGCCTATTGTGCTCTACTGTTAATAACAGGTGCAGATTCTTGTGAAAAGAAGAGAAATACAACAGCTTGACATTCCTATAGTGATCATGTCCTGCTGGTACTATAATATCCCTTATATCTATTATCTCGACATAGATATCAACGCATCACTTATTCAATCTGTAATGCCCACCGTCCCATACCCATATTTCATCTGTGGGGTAATGTTACCCTCACTCCAGGATGTGCAAACTTAAAACAGTTTGTGTGTATGTAAATATGTCATTGTTATATATATATATATATATATATATATATATATATATATATATATATATATATATATATATATATATATATATATATATATATATATATATATATATATATATATATATATATATATATATATATATTGATAAGATTATAATTTTGTAAAACAAAAGTAGGCATATCCAGGTAACAGCCCGCTGCTGAGCTGATATGACAACCGAATCTATCTTTCACACCCTCTCTGTAGGTAATAATCATGAAAAACAAACAGTATTATCTCATAATTATCCTTGTCTCTGACGCCGATCCCATAAAGTAACTGATTAACATAAAACCTATCCTCAGACTGCAACTAGGAAAATCCCTGTTGTGTTGTCAGCCCTCAAGTATGACTGTCTATTCTATAAGACCTATTTCCTAATGGGAAATGCAACCTTCTAAAATGACTCATTTGAACATTCCCATGATTTCATTGGTTGACACACATAATATACTCATAGTGATCAATGAAAATCACGGTCAAATGAGTCATTTAGAAAGTTTGACTTCCCATTAGCCAGTTTGTCTTAATTTGTAGACGATCATGTCTCAAATAAACGCGTTTCTTCACATTAGCAAGTTTTTACTGGTGTATCTACGGAAAGCAAGGAGGTGTTACGGTTCCTGCCGCATAATTTCATTTCAAAGACTAACATGGGAAACAACTCTCACGGGTACAAGTGTTCGCTTTTAAATTCTTGAGCGTTCGTCAACTGATCTGGAAAGTTCTGGATGACTAATAACGAAAGACATGCCTGTTTTATTATACGTTCAAGAAATGGCGGAGAAAAATGTGAAGAGATAGGAAAACACGGAACGTGTAATCAGAATAAAGAATCTACGATTCTAGAAATCGAGAAGACATCCGGCAAGATTTCAGTTTTGGGCAGTTTATAGTTGAAGATTAATTACAGCAAGAGACACACCTGTTCCATACAACCTGCAAACAATAAAACAAGAAACTAAACAGCAACAGACACACCTGTTCCATACAACCTGCAAACAATAAAACATGAAACTAAACACATTTAAAATAGAAATTAGGAAGTTAAGCAGACCAGCAGAACAGTTAAATAACGGGTCTAACAGTTCAACAATCTAGGAAATATCTTTAAAGAGGATGACAAACAGAGGCATAGAGCGATCGAAGAAAGATGTATGAAAGTCAATATTGTGACTTACTAGCTGTCGCTAATACTCAATCATCCAACAATCTGCATGGTTACAATACGACAACTGATATACAGTATTTTTTTTACCAACTCTGAATTAGGTGTGATATGTCACAGATCACGTGATGGACATACGCAGATCGACAGTAGATAAAAGATAAAGTCCGAAGTCAGAACATTAAAGGACAACTGCGTCTGGACCACAAAGTGTAGTATGGAATAACCACACGTCTGACATGCCATGTATATTAGAAATAGGAGGGGTGGGGGGGACATAACGATTAACTAGACAGGGCCCGCGTGACACAGTGGCATGAGAGTAGAATCGGATAAGAAGACCGAACAGGACGGACATATGAACATATCGCAAATAAAAAAACCAGCTATGACTATTACGCGACTTATCTTGTCTTTTCTAGCCATGTGTGACATGAGGTGCCATGGGGAGCCGGAGATTTCTATTATTGTCCAGTTGGGAAGCTTCAGTTGAGAGGCTTCAGTTGGGAGGCTTCAGTTGGATGGCTTCAGTTGGATGGCTTCAGTTGGGAGGCTTCAGTTGGGAGGCTTCAGTTGGAAGGCTTCAGCTGGAAGGCTTCAATTTAGATTTTGTCTCCATTAAATATCTTTGATGCTGTCTATCTACCTGTATCGTGGGCAGCCTTTCGCTCCAAAGCCGGACACTCTCCTGGTGTATGCTGTTGCCGGGAGTAAGTTGGTCTTCATTCTGGTTAGATGAGCGAACTTGGATACATGATGCGACTTGGGTACATGATGCGACTTGGATACATGATGCGACTTGGATACATGAAGCGACTTGGATACATGATGCGACTTGGATACATGATGCGACTTGGATACATGAAGCGACTTGGATACATGATGCGACTTGGATACATGATGCGACTTGGGTACATGATGCGACTTGGATACATGATGCGACTTGGATACATGATGCGACTTGGATACATGATGCGACTTGGATACATGATGCGACTTGGATACATGATGCGACTTGGATACATGATGCGACTTGGATACATGATGCGACTTGGATACATGATGCGACTTGGATACATGATGCGACTTGGATACATGAAGCGACTTGGATACATGAAGCGACTTGGATACATGATGCGACTTGGATACATGAAGCGACTTGGATACATGATGCGACTTGGATACATGAAGCGACTTGGATACATGAAGCGACTTGGATACATGATGCGACTTGGATACATGAAGCGACTTGGATACATGATGCGACTTGGATACATGAAGCGACTTGGATACATGATGCGACTTGGATACATGAAGCGACTTGGATACATGAAGCGACTTGGATACATGATGCGACTTGGATACATGATGCGACTTGGATACATGAAGCGACTTGGATACATGATGCGACTTGGATACATGATGCGACTTGGATACATGAAGCGACTTGGATACATGAAGCGACTTGGATACATGATGCGACTTGGATACATGAAGCGACTTGGATACATGAAGCGACTTGGATACATGAAGCGACTTGGATACATGATGCGACTTGGATACATGAAGCGACTTGGATACATGATGCGACTTGGATACATGATGCGACTTGGATACATGAAGCGACTTGGATACATGATGCGACTTGGATACATGAAGCGACTTGGATACATGAAGCGACTTGGATACATGATGCGACTTGGATACATGATGCGACTTGGATACATGATGCGACTTGGATACATGATGCGACTTGGATACATGATGCGACTTGGATACATGATGCGACTTGGATACATGATGCGACTTGGATACATGATGCGACTTGGATACATGAAGCGACTTGGATACATGATGCGACTTGGATACATGATGCGACTTGGGTACATGATGCGACTTGGATACATGATGCGACTTGGATACATGATGCGACTTGGATACATGATGCGACTTGGATACATGATGCGACTTGGATACATGAAGCGACTTGGATACATGATGCGACTTGGATACATGATGCGACTTGGGTACATGATGCGACTTGGATACATGATGCCACTTGGGTACATAAAGGAAGAAATGCTAGTGAACGGACATGAAGGTACCACCGAGACATAAGGGAATGTGCAGTAGACGGCTGTAGAGGAATAGAAGAGAGGAAGCGAAAGAAAGAAATATGAGGAAACATACAGTCAGAAACCGATGTAGCGTACCAGTAATAATTGTATCTCCCGAAAGAAGGTAAAATACATCTATATCTGATATTTCCTCTCCTGAAAACTTCACCTAAAATACATCTATATCTGATATTTCCTCTCCTGAAAACTTCACCTAAAATACATCTATATCTGATATTTCCTCTCCTGAAAACTTCACCTAAAATACATCTATATCTGATATTTCCTCTCCTGAAAACTTCACATAAAATACATATATATCTGTTATATTGTCACCTGAATACTTCACCTAAGATACATATATATCTGTTATATTGTCTCCTTAATACTTCACGTAAAATACATGTATATCTGTTATTTTGTCTCCTGAATACTTCCCCGTCTCTTGCAGAGTGTGCAGGAGCTCATCGAATTTTGATTGTAGTATCATTTCTATGTGTCAATATGTGTGTCTAATATTCAGGGAATTTTTCGAAATATTGTTTAGAAATATGTGGTACCTGTTCGCATGTACATATGGCTGTGTTGTCTCTAAATAACAATGAGAGCGCATAACGCCCTTACCGTTTTCAAAACTCATACAAAGACATGACAGCCGGGGGGGGGCTGTTTTAAGAAAAGGGGGGGGGCCAATTAAGAAAACTTTTTTGTATATAGATTGTAGGAGAAGAAGGATAGGACAATATTTAACTAAGAATGACTAATCTATGACTAATCTATGACTAATCTATGACTAATCTATGACTAATCTATGACTAATCTATGACTAATCTATGACTAATCTATGACTAATCTATGACTAATCTATGACTAATCTATGGCTAATCTATGACTAATCTATGACTAATCTATGACTAATCTATGACTAATCTATGACTAATCTATGACTAATCTATGACTAATCTGACATAGTTAATCTATGACTAATCTGACATAGTTATTCTATGACTATTCTATGACTAATCTGACATAGTTAATCTATGACTAATCTATGACTAATCTATGACTAATCTATGACTAATCTATGACTAATCTATGACTAATCTATGACTAATCTATGACTAATCTATGACTAATCTATGACTAATCTATGACTAATCTGACATAGTTAATCTATGACTAATCTGACATAGTTAATCTATGACTAATCTATGACTAATCTGACATAGTTAATCTATGACTAATCTATGACTAATCTATGACTAATCTATGACTAATCTATGACTAATCTATGACTAATCTATGACTAATCTATGACTAATCTGTCAGAGTTAATCTATGACTAATCTGTCAGAGTTAATCTATGACTAATCTATGACTAATCTATGACTAATCTATGACTAATCTATGACTAATCTATGACTAATCTATGACTAATCTATGACTAATCTATGACTAATCTGACATAGTTAATCTATGACTAATCTGACATAGTTAATCTATGACTAATCTATGACTAATCTGACATAGTTAATCTATGACTAATCTATGACTAATCTATGACTAATCTATGACTAATCTATGACTAATCTATGACTAATCTATGACTAATCTATGACTAATCTGTCAGAGTTAATCTATGACTAATCTGTCAGAGTTAATCTATGACTAATCTATGACTAATCTATGACTAATCTATGACTAATCTATGACTAATCTATGACTAATGACTAATCTATGACTAATCTATGACTAATCTATGACTAATCTATGACTAATCTATGACTAATCTATGACTAATCTGACATAGTTAATCTATGACTAATCTGACATAGTTAATCTATGACTAATCTATGACTAATCTGACATAGTTAATCTATGACTAATCTATGACTAATCTATGACTAATCTATGACTAATCTATGACTAATCTATGACTAATCTATGACTAATCTATGACTAATCTGTCAGAGTTAATCTATGACTAATCTGTCAGAGTTAATCTATGACTAATCTATGACTAATCTATGACTAATCTATGACTAATCTATGACTAATCTATGACTAATCTATGATTAATCTATGACTAATCTATGACTAATCTATGACTAATCTGACAGAGTTAATCTATGACTAATCTATGACTAATCTATGACTAATCTATGACTAATCTATAACTAATCTATGACTAATCTATGACTAATCTGTCAGAGTTAATCTATGACTAATCTATGACTAATCTATGACTAATCTATGACTAATCTATGACTAATCTATGACTAATCTATGACTAATCTATGACTAATCTATGACTAATCTATGACTAATCTGACAGAGTTAATCTATGACTAATCTATGACTAATCTATGACTAATCTATGACTAATCTATGACTAATCTATGACTAATCTGTCAGAGTTAATCTATGACTAATCTATGACTAATCTATGACTAATCTATGACTAATCTATGACTAATCTATGACTAATCTATGACTAATCTGTCAGAGTTAATCTATGACTAATCTGTCAGAGTTAATCTATGACTAATCTATGACTAATCTATGACTAATCTATGACTAATCTGACATAGTTAATCTATGACTAATCTGACATAGTTAATCTATGACTAATCTGACATAGTTAATCTATGACTAATCTGACAGAGTTAATCTATGACGCAATTGACATAATTAATCTATGACTAATCTGACATAGTTATTCTATGACTAATCTGACATAGTTAATCTATGACGCAATTGACATAATTAATCTATGACTAATCTGACAGAGTTAATCTATGACACAATTGACATAATTAATCTATGACTAATCTGACAGAGTTAATCTATGACTAATCTATGACTAATCTATGACTAATCTATGACTAATCTGACATAGTAAATCTATGACTAATCTGACATAGTTAATCTATGACTAATCTGACATAGTTAATCTATGACTAATCTGACATAGTTAATCTATGACTAATCTGACATAGTTAATCTATGACTAATCTGTCAGAGTTAATCTATGACTAATCTATGACTAATCTATGACTAATCTATGACTAATCTATGACTAATCTATGACTAATCTATGACTAATCTATGATTAATCTATGACTAATCTATGACTAATCTATGACTAATCTATGACTAATCTATGACTAATCTGTCAGAGTTAATCTATGACTAATCTGTCAGAGTTAATCTATGACTAATCTATGACTAATCTATGACTAATCTATGACTAATCTATGACTAATCTATGACTAATCTATGACTAATCTATGACTAATCTATGACTAATCTATGACTAATCTATGACTAATCTATGACTAATCTATGACTAATCTGACATAGTTAATCTATGACTAATCTGACATAGTTAATCTATGACTAATCTATGACTAATCTGACATAGTTAATCTATGACTAATCTATGACTAATCTATGACTAATCTATGACTAATCTATGACTAATCTATGACTAATCTATGACTAATCTATGACTAATCTGTCAGATTTAATCTATGACTAATCTGTCAGAGTTAATCTATGAGTAATCTATGACTAATCTATGACTAATCTATGACTAATCTATGACTAATCTATGACTAATCTATGACTAATCTATGACTAATCTGACAGAGTTAATCTATGACTAATCTATGACTAATCTATGACTAATCTATGACTAATCTATGACTAATCTATGACTAATCTATGACTAATCTATGACTAATCTATGACTAATCTATGACTAATCTGTCAGAGTTAATCTATGACTAATCTATGACTAATCTATGACTAATCTATGACTAATCTATGACTAATCTATGACTAATCTATGACTAATCTATGACTAATCTATGACTAATCTATGACTAATCTGACAGAGTTAATCTATAACTAATCTATGACTAATCTATGACTAATCTATGACTAATCTATGACTAATCTGTCAGAGTTAATCTATGACTAATCTATGACTAATCTATGACTAATCTATGACTAATCTATGACTAATCTATGACTAATCTGTCAGAGTTAATCTATGACTAATCTGTCAGAGTTAATCTATGACTAATCTATGACTGATCTATGACTAATCTATGACTAATCTGACATAGTTAATCTATGACTAATCTGACATAGTTAATCTATGACTAATCTGACATAGTTAATCTATGACTAATCTGACAGAGTTAATCTATGACGCAATTGACATAATTAATCTATGACTAATCTGACATAGTTATTCTATGACTAATCTGACATAGTTAATCTATGACGCAATTGACATAATTAATCTATGACTAATCTGACAGAGTTAATCTATGACGCAATTGACATAATTAATCTATGACTAATCTGACAGAGTTAATCTATGACTAATCTATGACTAATCTATGACTAATCTATGACTAATCTGACATAGTTAATCTATGACTAATCTGACATAGTTAATCTATGACTAATCTGACATAGTTAATCTATGACTAATCTGACATAGTTAATCTATGACTAATCTGACATAGTTAATCTATGACTAATCTGACATAGTTAATCTATGACTAATCTGACAGAGTTAATCTATGACGCAATTGACATAATTAATCTATGACTAATCTGACATAGTTATTCTATGACTAATCTGACATAGTTAATCTATGACGCAATTGACATAATTAATCTATGACTAATCTGACAGAGTTAATCTATGACGCAATTGACATAATTAATCTATGACTAATCTGACAGAGTTAATCTATGACTAAATTGACATAGTTAATCTATGACTAATCTGCCAGAGTTAATCTATGACTAATCTGACAGAGTTAATCTATGACTAATCTGACAGAGTTAATCTATGACTAATCTGACAGATTTAATCTATGACTAATCTGACAGAGTTAATCTATGACTAAGAAATGACACGCATAATATTTGTTTTAGAATCAGAAATTCAATATGCGCATGCGCACTGCTTACTCGTGAATGAATCTCAATTTAAAGATAATTCTAAAGTTAGCTGTATTTAATACTTACATCTGATTCACAGTCGAGGAGAGAGATGACACGTTTATAGGAAGACATAGTTATAAGACACTGTCGAGGAGAGAGATGACACGTTTATAGGAAGACATAGTTATAAGACACTGTCGAGGAGAGAGATGACACGTTTATAGGAAGACATAGTTATAGGACACTGTCGAGGAGAGAGATGACACGTTTATAGGAAGACATAGTTATAAGACACTGTCGAGGAGAGAGATGACACGTTTATAGGAAGACATAGTTATAAGACACTGTCGAGGAGAGAGATGACACGTTTATAGGAAGACATAGTTATAGGACACTGTCGAGGAGAGAGATGACACGTTTATAGGAAGACATAGTTATAAGACACTGTCGAGGAGAGAGATGACACGTTTATAGGAAGACAATGTTATAAGACACTGTCGAGGAGAGAGATGACACGTTTATAGGAAGACACAGTAATAAGACACTGTCGAGGAGAGAGATGACACGTTTATAGGAAGACACAGTAATAAGACACTGTCGAGGAGAGAGATGACACGTTTATAGGAAGACAATGTTATAAGAAGTTACGGTAATAATACACGGTTATAAGAAAATACGGTTATAAGAAAATACGGTTATAAGAAAATACGGTTATAAGAAAATACGGTTATAAGAAAATACGGTTATAAGAAGACGTTGTGCTATGTTTATTAGGACAGTAATAGAAACATTACAAAATAAAAAGTGAAAAATAATATGAGTTATAAACCAGCGTCATAATATACGTTTTCCCATAAGTGCTCAGTTGTCTGGTCAGTGGTTGACCAGAAACATAAGTGCTCAGTTGTCTGGTCAGTGATTGACCAGAAACATAAGTGCTCAGTTGTCTGGTCAGTGATTGACCAGAAACATAAGTGCTCAGTTGTCTGGTCAGTGGTTGACCAGAAACATAAGTGCTCAGTTGCCTGGTCAGTGGTTGACCAGAAACATAAGTGCTCAGTTATCTGGTCAGTGTTTGATCAGAAACTGTAACAGTAGCGTCATCTACCACACTGTCTAAGAAGCGATGTCGCCATTTCTCAACCTTCCCAGAGCATGAATCCTGGTATCATACTTAATGATGGCTGGGTAAATCATAACGAGTGAATTCGAAATTTGAGTCAGCTGGTCAGTGGGCGAGTGACTAATTTTACACTATCGCGGCACCCACACTGTTTACTGATGTAGTAGATGATAACATATTCAGCTATGTTTTCTGTATTCCTTCTCAAACTCCCGCTGGATATCTCTGGTAGCAGGACTATGACCGTACTAGATTTCGAGCAGGATGTAGTCCAGAGAATGGAAATACGTAATGTCGCCGTTTCTTTTCCGTCATTGGCAATGCAAACCCGATTTCGGGGGTGGGGGTGGGTGCTGAGGAGAAGGAAAGAAAGCGTGTCTTTTCTGGAAAGACCCAAAGAAACTACCACCAACAACTGACATGGGAACGGGATGTATATCAACAGTTGCGGATGTTCTTAAATTATATCAACTATATTGGGTCAATTTATTAAACAAGATATACTATCACATAAACACACATACACACATCAAAACACACTCAGGCATTACACATAAATTTGATGTCACATAAAGACAGCACAAATAAACGTGATATCACTGAAACACACATACACATTTCATAGAGAAACTACAAATACATAATTTATATCCCAAACAAACATCTCGTAAAGAAATATGAAATTGTTAGAAGCAATTTGATGACATCACACAGCGACGGCTCACCAACTTCTGCACCCTCACGCGTCGCAACACTAAGTTTTCAAGTGTAGCTGAGTACACCCCATTGGATGTAACTAGCCTACCACGCGAGTTGGAAACTTAGCAAAGTTGAAATGGGAGATATGTTTAACAATGATGAATGAATGGATCTACTTCCAAAATTGTTTGAATGAAAAACAGTCGAGAAGTTTAGTCTACCAACAAACATCGCAGATGAGGACATATTTTCTGTAGAGACATTGACATAAACAGAAATTGGTAGTTTCGAAAGGAATGGATTTTGTGAATGTATATTTGAAGGTACAGTATTTCAATGTTGACTAGCTCAAACAATTTGATAAAATCAAGCAGAAATCACGTCAATACTCATTACAGTTTGTGAGTAGTTGGTGGTAACCTATGGGTCGCCTATAACTTTGACAGCGATATCTGTGCCTTTCTACACGATAATTCGATTTGATCCTAGTCTATTTGTCACTTTGATCATCTATGAACTGGGACAGCTAGCCTTACTACTAGAATTTCTTTAGTCGTCTGCAATGACATGCATGACATACTACAGGGGTTGCTATTCATTGCAACTATTCTCTTCCTCGGTAAAACACGGGCGTTAAATGTGGCAACTTTCACCAGTATAGCTAGAGAAAATGTGTGTGTGTATATATATGGAAAACTCCGTAAATCTATGTTCCTGTCAACCAGTATAGAAATGTTGGAGTCTGTATCAATTTCAGTGAAAATTGGTACGTCGACTACATAGATAATTAGCTACCACAGACACTCTCTCCTAACTGTAGTCGGTAGGAGAGATCTTGACAGTTTGTAATTACTATCAAAAATTTCTTATCGATCGAGTATTGATGTAATAATCTTCTAGTAGAGTATATTATCTTGACCTTAAACTTCATACGTTGCTACCTCACTGATCTTGACCTTAAACTTCATACGTTGCTACCTCACTGATCTTGACATTTCTTGCTATATTACACGATTTTGACAAATGACTGATGTATTTCTATTTAAGAACAACACACAAGCTGATGCAACTGAGTTACGTGCTATGAGTGGTACTCTAGGCAGGCTGCGTGCCGCTTCGTTGGGAAACCGAGTACAGCGAAGTCAATCCTCTACGACTTTTCAACCCTTTTTAACCCTTTAGGCCTACACATAGTGCACTGTCTGTCTGTCTATCAATCTATGTATGTATCTATCTATTCCCTAAACCCTTTGTTGCCTTTAGCGTCAAGGGTAGAAGGGTTTTCTAAAGACGGCCTTCAATGGTTAATATCAATAGCCACATTTCAGTTTTGTATTGAATATTTGCTCACTTTAATCTGTTTATCTAAATTATAAACTTCAGATTATACTTGGAATATATTCATGGACCAGGATCAGATATATCCAATACAAGCAATCTGTTACTAATCAGTGTCAGATTGTTTGTGAAGTGTACAGTGGAGACATATTGTTCAATGTTCAGATCGTGGGTGTATCATATAAAACGTTCATCAATAAATAACATCAAAATAAAGTACTGCTCTAGCTGTCTACTTTCTTAGCTATCTGTCTGTAATTTGTATGTCTATCTGCAGGCATGTCTGTATGTCTGTCTGTCTGTACATGTGTCTGTCTTTTTTCTGTCTGTATGTACGTATTTCTGCTTATATGACTGTCTTTACGTACGTCTGATTGTATGTCTATATGTCAAACTGTACTTAAGTCTGTCTGTAAATCTATTTGACTGTCTGCATATATGTCTGTATGTGTGTCTGTTGTACATATGTCTACCTGCAATTTTCTTTCTGTCTCTACGTATGTCTGTCTGTTTGTCTGTCTCTATGTGTGCCTCTCTCTTCCTGAGTGTATCAGTACATCTCTGTATACCTCTATGTATGTCTGTCTGTATGTGTGTCTCTCTGTATATGGGTGTGTCCGTACATCTCTGTCTGTTTCTCTTGTTTCTCTGCGTTCCTACTTGTCGTTTTTGATTTATATGTGTGTGTTTTCCTTGATAAAGGCCTTTCTTTTGAAATTTCGATTTGTGTGTGTGCCATGTTTGTTTCGTATTATTAGCAAAATTGTATTTCCCGCTTCACGCTTTAACTGTTGAAATTCAGTTTTGTGCAGTGAGTACATATTTTCGTTTTTATTGTGGTAGATCGTTCTCAAAATCCCACCGGAGCTCACATAAAGCACGACAATGGTCATACTAATGTTGTCCCCAAATTTTAACATTTCTTTCGTGTACTACTTTCTAGATTGTAATGTAACGTTGTACCCTTATTTTAACATCTATTTCGTTGCTGTACGAGCTGTTCGAGACGAAATACGTTTTGATTACTTTATATTACTGGCATTATTTCTTATGCCGTCATTGACACTGTGCCACCTATTGAAAACTTTACTTGCAGAGTTGAGGGAAGACGCGTAAGTGGTAGGTGGAGATACAAGTGGGAGGAAAACATCATGTGATTGACAGGATATATTCTATTAGAGTGCATCACCAAGACAAGAGACTAGGGATGATTGAAGTCCGTTGTAGTCAACCTTCTCTTTGGAAATGCACGTGGTGATAAAGGTGGCTGAGCTATTTAAAAAAACAAGATTTGTGAATCACTTCTGTTGATTGATACCTGATGGGTATTTCGTGTTCGAATCTTGTAACCAATTTTCTGAAATGGTTACCATGCTTTGCAAGTTACGATTAAAAAAAAAGAATTCTGCTGAAACGTATGTTCACGTAAATGTTCAAGTGTTGCAGAGTTCTTCAAGTGGAAAGAGAATACAATTACCTAGCGTCACACGGATTACAACATCATCATGTTTGGCAGCGCACTCCATTACAGAGTTTATCATACTTTTATTTTCTAAACGTAAATACAGTGGGATCCCTCTATAGCGTATACTTTTATAACAAATTTCCATCTTTAACAACACTTTTTTTTTTAAAAATCCAAATATATGTATGCTTTATTCTTTATACTGCATATGTCCACACAAAGCATTGCATTCACTAGCAGAGCGATGAAAACGTACTCAGTTTGGACATTTATGTCCACATGAATCCCTTTCAAAAACAATCGTGTATGTAACGGTCAAAGATAGGGAAAGCAGAGGAGAACAAATAAAAACATGGACAGACAACATTAGGACAAGATGTTTTCTCTCTCGTCCACATCGTTGAAGATAGAAATGGCTGAAGGACTCTGTGTTGATGCATCAGATGTGGTACCCCAACCATTCTGATGGGTTACGGGTTCATAAATGAAAAAGATAGATTCTGTATTTAGCGAGTTTCTGTTATTACATACACATTTCATCTGTACGGAACCAGTTGTTACAATGGGAATTGACAGTTATTATTATTCAAACATGTTATACATACATTCTGGAATATGGATGCAAACCATGGACAATAAATAAACAGGAAAGTTGGAAATAAGAAGCATCGAAGATTCGATTTTAAAGAAGACTACTGACAGAATTACGGACAGCTTGTAAAACTAAGGAAGAGGTGCTCATAGAGTCAATGTGATGTGCAGGTTGCCTAATATCAGCCATCTAAGATACATGGCGCATAAGTTGGGAAAAGTAAACACAGCAAGCAAGAGAACTAGCCACTCCATCTAATAGTTGTTGTGGCTCAGTACATGAGGCGTTACTTTCATCTCCGACGGCAGGTTATTGCCATTGGATGTACCTTTACCGTATCAGACATAGACAATCATTATTTGTTTGGTAATACTTGGAACATTGTAATAAAGTTGTACTAGTCACTGGAAACACACATAATAGCACAAACAAATTGACGTTTCGAACAAAATGTCTTTATCAAGACTACACAACACGAGAAACAACGAACAAGAACGGGGCTATTGACGTTCATATGGCAGAGTTAAATAGAGATAACACGGAATGGTTATCAAAGGTGAAACACGCAAATAGAAAATATACAAACCACACTCAAATACATGTGAAACGAGACAAAGAAATGACGGAAAAAAATGGTATCATGGTCAATTATTTTATTGTTGGATCCGTTATGAGAGAGAGAGGTCAGATGAAATTAGTTACAACTGGAAATATAGATTTTAAAAGAGATTGAGGACGAAATCGTGTGAAAATACTAGATAGTCATAAATCGTTGCATGGAAAAGAGTTAACAACGAAACTGACAAAGAATACTGAAAATATATAGATGCGAAGTGTTCTAGAAATATATAGCTGTGAAGTATACTTGAAATATATAGCTGTGAAGTATACTGGAAATATATAGCTGTGAAGTATACTGGAAATTTATATCTGTGAAGTATACTGGAAATATATAGCTGGGAAGTATACTCGAAATATATATCTGTGAAGTATACTGGAAATATATAGCTGGGAAGTATACTGTAAATATATAGCTGTGAAGTATACTGGAAATATATAGCTGTGAAATATACTGGAAATACATAGCTGTGAAGATTCATCAATACCTATGCTATTCAACGACGCAACTGATGATGATGATTATGATATATGAACATAATTCGTACAGCTGACGGGAATTGAACCAAGTCCGTCAACTCAAGAAAACAGTTTTTTCGTATTTGACCAACCATATATCCCAAAAAAATGTGATCTCGTCAAAATATTCATCCGGTGTACTCAAGTCACTGAGAACGGATCAAACTTGTCACGGACCAGTGATATGAGTACATACGTTAATATCTTGACAAGATCACATCACTTTTGTTGGGGGGTATGTAGTTGGTCAAGTACGGAAAATCTGTTTACTTGAGTTGCAAGACGATTCGTTGCCACCAGAAGGGACCTGGTTTAATTCCCGTTAGCTATAAGAGTTATTTTCATTTATCCTCATCTATCCTACTTGAATTTAAGATAATATATGTACATACATTAAGTTATGAATCATTGACGAGCTATCAAAAATAGTTACATTAAAGTAGTACGTACACTTCCTTCTACCCCATATAGTTACCCTCTCATGCACAACCACATCTGCTACCACTAACCCCCGAGTTCAATAACCACAACCAAATCTATGTTTACTTCTGACGACGTTTCGGTGGCTTCATTTTCAGCTGCACGTGCAGATCAATACGGTATCGCGATAAATTGTATCGAATATTAATGAAATCGACGATTATTAAATTTTCTATTGCGTTAGTATGTAATTGTTGAGTTTCGACAAGTGATCTTAAGTTGATACAGAATTGTATTACTGTATGTTCATTCAAGCGTTAAGTCTGGAGTCGACTAATATCATTAGTAAACTGACTCATCTCTTGTGCGGAATCGTGTGTACGATCAGAGAATCGTGTATACTATCAGAGAATCGTGTGTACGATCAGAGAATCGTGTATTGAAAGATAACACAGCTGTGTATCAACATCGCTTAGTGTCGATACACAAAGACCGGGAAACCAAGAGAGAAGATGCTTGATAACCTAGAATTGTGGCATGGGAGAACATCAGTATTAGTATTGATTGACAGCACACGAAATAGAAGGTTGTAGAAATGCATGAAAATCATTGAATCCGTTTCAGTGACACATATTTAATGTTACGATATTAATGTGTTCTAATGATCAACTAATGATCAACCAGTTCTTGATTCAGCAAGCTAGAAAAAAAACACTCTTCCATTACTTAAAAAGGAACCGGAAAGTTTTTATAAGTTTTTCAAAGGAATACCTTTGAAAATAAATGTCTTAGAAGGCTACTGAACATAAGTTGGTCAGACTTCAAATCAAAGTTGTTAGACAAGAATTAAAACAAGAATATGTATCCACCTATATTAGAAAGGGTCTCTGGAATTACAGCGGACACGCTCTATGAATGGATACTAAAAGACTCCCCTGTCAAACTCTGATGTGGTCACCAAAGAGCAAGAGAAAACGAGGTAGACCAAAAGCCATTTCACGTAGAACTATTACAAGAGAACGTTTCACCATCGGTATCAGAAACAATGAAGATCTAAAGCAAATTGCAATTATACGAGAGACATGGAAATCTATAACATCGGCCCTATTTGCCGTCTTTGGCCCTAGAGGAATAACTAACTAAAAGAAATATATGATAACCAGTGCCACATGGCATGTACTGTAAAATAAATTAATGACATCACATGAAATAAAAGACTATGGGAAGATATGATAACCATCTACCAATGGTGACATCTGGACTAGGATATGATTTACTCTGTCGGATTTCTGCGTCGATTCTGCCATCTGACGAAATTCAAGGCAAACTACATCCGACAAAAGATGATTTAGAATATATTTATTTCTATGCATACAACGACAGTAACCAAAGACGTAAATCTTAGGCGAGGATGCTGTTACGGTACTGTTTTTGCTATACTGATGCGATGTATATACCACTGATTGAATGATTTACATCAATGGTTCTTAACGTCTGCCATATGCCCCCCCCCCCCCCCCCACTCTGCTGGGACATTGAAGACTTGAATGAATCTATGAAGTTTAAAAAGAAATTGGGGGTCCATAGACCGGTCTCATCATGATCAAATCCATAGCCCATCAGGGCCGTAAGACTGTCACTCTGCAAACATAACCCATCAGGGCCGTAAGAGTGTCACTCTGCATAACATGACCCATCAGGGCCGTAAGAGTGTCACTTTGTAAACATGACCCATCAGGGCCGTAAGAGTGTCACTCTGCAAACATGACCCATCAAGGCCGTAAGAGTGTCACTCTGCATACATGACCCATCAGGGCCGTAAGAGTGTCACTTTGCAAACATGACCATACAATATTCTGCAATACATCCCTGTTCTCAGTTCCTTGTTTAAGTGTGGAGAATCTTAATCATGTCCAGTCTTTAATAATATCAATCCATACATTCCTCTGATCTTCCCTTCTTCTTCCACTCTCAACTGTTCCCTGCAAGATATTTTTAGCAAGGAAATTGTCCAGCTGATGGACACAGATGTGATGGAACCAGTCTTAGTCTATTTAAGTGGCTGTTTAGTCTATTGTGTCCTGTCCTCATGCGGAATATAATGACTTGCTCAGTTTTGTCAAGATAGTGTTAATTGTCTATTTGGTGGTCGACTTTCCTAAAAGCTTTAGTTACATAGACAGGCTGCATGATACAGTAGTTTCTGGTGCGCCGCGGCCCTGGTCTCTCTGACGTCAGTACCTGTGCTTACTTGGACAGGGCTGTGATCCTGATTGATATTAGGGATAGCCTGACAAATCTTAGTTTCCAGCCACTGTTGGTTGGACTAATCCCCATCTGCACTTCAAGGATTTGGCATCTTTGATAACAATTTTAACGATAAACAAGAACGTCGCCGTCTGGGGCAATATCGATTAGAGGCACGATAGCGGTAAATACGTCAAGTAAGTTTTACGTTTGAAAGTGGTCACCAGTGTGTAAGTGCGGGGAAACAGATCTCTCATACGGCCGGCCTACTGGCAATACGTCAATCAAGTTTGAAAGTGGTGACCAGTGTGTAAGTACGGGGAACCAGATCTCTCATACGGCCGGCCTACTGGCAATACGGTTATAGGCGTCCATCGTATTGTGGAAGTTGTTAAAACATCGAACGTATTATTTACAACAGCTAAAGTCGGATGTGGTGGGCCGTTGACTCAAATAAAGCAGCGACACAACGTATTTTAGCTCACTGAAATAAATTATGCTGGCAATCTAGAAGGATCAATGACCGGCTGTGAGAGAGAACCGGTGGGAATTTGAGAGCGAAACGTCCACCCCTCTCCCCCCAGTTGGAATAGGGATAAAAAAACGCTCGAGACCCATTGAAGTATACATTATGAATAATATCAAGTCCCATCGAGGTCATCCCTTTGAAGTGGTCGGGCCATCCCCTACATCGAGGCCATCCCCTACATCGAGGCCATCCCCTACATCGAGGCCATCCCCTACATCGAGGCCATCCCCTACATCGAGGCAATCCCCTTGAAGTGCTCGGCTATCCCCTACATCGAGGCCATTCCCTACGTCGAGGCCATCTCCTTGAAGAGGTCGGGCCATCCCCTACATTGACCAGGACCCCAGTCCTGCCCAGCAAACACAGTTGCTGACGTCGGATATGCCAGGTCTAGAGGTGCACTTTCAGCCATGGTATCACACAACACGGCTAGATAACATGTCTTCACAACAAACAAATAATATCAAACAGCAGACTTTCTGTAGTATTACCGTACCCGTAGTTCTATACAACATTATCCGTAGTTCTATAGAATATTTAAATATATAGCTGTAAATGAGCATGATAGAACAGCTAAAGTTCGCGGTAACAGTTTTCTAGTAAAGCACAAAGTAAGTGATAAATCATGTTTGTTGTGATTTTGGAGACCTGACGTTAAGAATGGTGCCGCTTTCTATTTTGTGTTTGTCTGTCCATACCTTGGTATATACCTTTTTTGGTAGAAATGCCGATTCTGTGTATTGTTTCACGTAAAACAGCTATTCAACAACATTAACCTATATATTTTGTCTATATTTAATCCTACTTATCGTGTGATCTACTAGAGGTATTCGACGTTTTTGTTTTGAGGCATATTGACAAGTATTTAATCAGAGACTAAGGGAGACCATATTCTTGAGTACCTTTCTATATTTTATGAAGAGAGTAATCGTTCCTGTTTAGCCAGTGATAGAAATAGTCAAGGGTGCTGTGCCGTGCTTAATCAGGTGCGTCGTGACGTGATTATCTAGGGGTGCTTCGATATGCTTATTTAGGTGCGCTGCGACATGTTTTAGCCAGGGGCGCTGTGAGATGCTTAGCCAGGGGCGTTCTTACGTCATGTCATAATCCAATAATCAATCAAATATATACGAATACGGAACGGACAATAACCTAGATGTAACTATAGATATTTTGTCACGTTAATGTCTATAATATAGCTATAGATATTGTGTCACGTTAATGTCTATAATCTAGGTAATAAATGTGAATGTACTCATAACAATTGTATTTTTGTAATTTGGTGTCATTAACTTATCGCAAAACTATCTAAGATATAAGGAATCATTAACTTATCTCAAAACTACCTAAGATATAAATATGATTCAGAATACATTTACGTTTATGCATAAAATGACAGTTACCATTCTGAACGTTAAGTGGAGTGACTTTAAATCTAACACTACTATAAGAGAGGAAAAGCAAATAAACCTACATATCTTCCTTCATTAGACAAAAGCGTTAGACTTATATCAGCCATGTTCTCAGAATGAACAGCCTAAGAATTATCCAGCAGTCGCTATATTGGGTGCCACCTGGAGTAAGAAGAAGAGGGAGACCTAGAGAAACTCTACGAAGAACCATTAATAGAGAAGGCATGTCAATGAACCTAAACAACACGCAACAATTGAAAGACCAGGCAACACAAAGACAGAAATAGAAAGCTATGGTTTCTGCCCTATGCGCCGCCTATGGCCCTGGAGGAACATAACATAACATAACATAACATAACATGAAATGACAGTAACCAAAAGAAGACGATAGTCGTACATCTGAGGTGAGAACGTTGTTGCTGTCGTTTCCTCCTATTGTGACGTATACACCATTATTTAGATGATTTACATCAATGGTTCTTAATATGGAGCATATGGCTTCCCTGGGGGGGGGGGGGAGACAAGGAGAAAACATTTGAAATTGGTAGGTGGGTGCCCAAGACCAGTCCAGGGGGAGGTGGTACAGAAAGTAAGATAAACTGTAAAAAAATATGACACATCGCATTCCATTCTCCAGACTACATCCTGTTAATTTGCGGGAGTTTAAGAAAGAATGAAGAACTATCATGTAGAGTAGTACCCTGTTCTAAAATAATGTTTGTGCTTTTTCGTTGTGACTCAAAACTATTGTTTATTTTATAATTACACGTCTTCAGTCTGTTTTCTTGTCCAAACTACGACTGTTTGTCTCCAATGTAAGAACTGTATTAACACATGAGTGCGTAAGTTGGAACAATAATAACACTAGTAAAGTAATGACATTTATTTGAAAATAAATTTCTTAGAAAACTCTTAAATATTGGCTTGAAAGAATTTGAGTGAAATAAGTAAGAGAAGACACCAAACAGCAATATGTTTCTACAACAATAAGAAGGAAATGGTGGAATAATATCGGAGATGTAAAACATTAAGAATGAAGAAAATGAATCCACATGCTAAAAAAACTGAAATTTTCTGCTCCAACTACCCCGATGAAGTACCCTAAGCATTGTTGTAGAAGCAATTAAAGACACAACAAACCAATGTAAACAGACAGTGCTTGTTACTGATGCATTGTCTGTCCTACAAGTCTTCGACAAGGCTAATTTGACAGAGCTGATGGAGGACATACTCTAAAGAAGGGTGGTACTACATTGAATATTATGCGAATGTTGTGTACCAGGAAATGAAAAGACATTTATGTTAGTTCAAGCTGGAGCAACATAGGAACAAAATAACAAACACAAATCACCAACCAGGGAAAGAGGACCTTCATTAAAGCTATTACGAAAGTCAACCAACCAAAAAGAGAACTATCTCTACTTCGATAGAGCTGAGAAGTTATCATCCACCGCAGCAGAACAAGACACAGTAGACTAAACAGATATTTAAATAGACTAGGACTACAGATTCTACAAAGTACTGGTTCCATCTGCTCTGTATCCATATGTGCAGGCAGCACAGAACCCAGAACATGTTCTGGAAGACTGCATTACACTAAACCACTTGACAGAGAAGCAGTAGTCAAGAGAAACAGACATTCACAGAAAACTGAATCTCAGCCTCGAGGAACTTTCAAATACAGCAACATTTATCTAGAAAACTGGACTTGCTGTGTAGACAGACATGTGTGGGATTCATGAGAAGGTTTCACATACAGCAACATTTATCTAGAAAACTGGACTTGTTGATGTTAAACTTCGAGCGAGAACAAGAATGGACTTAACAGGCATTCATAAACCCTCGACTGCAGACATGACTTTCAGACAACCGTATACGAGTCCCGGTATCACCTCGGTTACTGAACAAGGGAATTATCTCACCATCATCCCTGTCAGCACATCTGTCTTCTAGAACAGTTACATAATAGAACTTCATCTAAAACTGTCTGTCACTGAAACGTGCTGCAGTCGTAGATTGTGCTATAGCTCAATTTAAACACACAAGAAACATACTCTTCATCATCATCAGGTGTCATGTCGGCTCGCGTTGACGATCATGGCTCTCCACAGTTCTGTCTCCAGTATTATGTATCAAGATCGTTGTTGTTTCCCTGCCGTGTCAGTTTTTTAAATTGTCTAATATTTTCTGACGTTGTCGCCCTCTGTCTCAGATGCCTTCAATTTGCCTGCTGTGACTATGTTCTCCAAATCTTCCTGTCTCATGAAGTGGCCAAATAATGAAGATTGTCTCATATTATTGATTAAGGTCCGTTTATTATTTGACTCTTTCCTACTCGTATCTATTATAAATGACGTTTCTTGTACTCTGTGTACTAATATCAAGGTAAAAAAAAGGGAAGAAGGAAAGAAATTTCACAGAAAGAGAGAAATGATCAGAAAGAGAGTTTTGAGAAAATAAAACAAAAATGGAAAAGTTAGATTTATAAGATGAATAAATCATAAATCAATCATACTCCAGACTTTCTTGACTGGTTTCGTACGCCTGTTTTCAATATCGGATAACATGAGAGTTACGACCGCTTTCGTCTATCACCGATGTATTTAATTGTCAATCATTCATTCTTGCAACTGAGAACTAGTCTCCAGTACAATCAGTTTGGATTTAATTGTATTTTCTTGTTAAAAATATTGATACTATTTATTCATGGACTTTCACCCCCTCTAAACGTTCACGTTCACGAAGAATAGGGGAGAGTGGGGAGAAATGGACCGCCATTTTTCATTTTTCATCAAAATCGGTGTAACTCTATAAATAAGAATAAGTGTAGACATGTTGTCGGTATGTGTCCGTGAAATATGCATTTATTTCCAAATATAGTCTTCAAATAATGTTCAGACATTGAAACTTTTTTATAATATAGACATTTGAAACAATGTTATCATAGTGGTATGAAATGGATCTGTTGAAGGGGAGACATGGACCACATACGGGGAGAAATTGAACAGATGACGGGGAGAAATGAGCATAAGTAGGAGAAATAGTCCATGAAAATCAATTAATACAATTGTACATTATCAAATGATATCTTGAAATGTAGATATCTTTCTGTTCTTGTTGTAATCTTGCAGCAAATAGGATGTGGAAAAATTGTTTTTATTGGACTCATTTCAACAGTCCCTGTATCTTCTACGGTAGGTAAAAAAAACTTATCAAACATTTTTCCACGTTTTATTGAAAAACTGATTTCCACATCACCATCTTCATCTTCACGCTGCATGACTTTACCAATTCAATATTTTGTTGTCTTTCCAGTCTCAAACTCACACACACAACATATAGACCAAGTTTTATGTCTTTACTTTCTACACCATCCATTCTGATATTGTTGTTTTCATTATCACTATCACGTGCAGTGTCAGACACGTCAGTATCATCATCATCATCATCATCATGTGGTATATTGTCTGTAATCATCATCATCATGTGGTATATTGTCTGTATCATCATCAGAATCGCTAATATTTTCTTCAAGCACAAAAAGTCATTTCCTGGCTTTTGATTTGGTAACATTCTTTGTGTTTTCTGATCTGCATTTCAATTTCATTTTCATTTTCATCATTGCTGAAGACGATGTTGTCAACATTGTTTTTCTATGTTTTCTTCATCGATTGCTTTTCTTATGAGGGAGCAGACTTAGGATATCCTTGAAATAATTCCGAAGAACATAACTCTATCACAGCTTCTGTTGGTGCATCATCATTTGGAGACACTGGATATGTTGTTGTCAATGAAGCAAGGGAGTTTGAAGTACCACTGATTGAGGCCCTTTTATCAGTCATCATTGAATTAGATCCAATTGATATAATTACTGGTGCTTCTGTAATCTGATGTCTGTCTCTGTGATATCAGAAGGTAGAAAATTAACATTGAAAAATAAATTGAACCAGTGGCCAAATGCCAGTAGCTTTGAACACAGACATTATGTTTTGTTTGGTAGAGGGCCCTAACAAAAACGTTACCTACAAGTTCTGCAAGTTGATAGATGGAGAGGGTTTTTCCAACATTATTTATCATCCATGAATCTGCTAAATGGCTAAATGCTGTTTTCATGGGATCAAAAGACAGTCCGAACCAATGGTTGCATTTGTTGCGTGTATGTGGTGGAAGTGTGATGACATGAATATTGTTCTACTTTGCCAACTTCAGATCGGGAAATGAAATGTGACTTTCTTGATTATCCATAATCATAATGATGGGATTTGTCTCTGAAGTTCTAACGTATTTTATAACATGCTCTGAGATTTCCTTGAAACTGTAGTTGTCAAGTTTCATAGATTGTTGTATCTGAGATTTCCTTGAAACTGTAGTTGTCAAGTTTCATAGATTGTTGTATCTGAGATTTCCTTGAAACTGTAGTTGTCAAGTTTCATAGATTGTTGTATCTGAGATTTCCTTGAAACTGTAGTTGTCAAGTTTCATAGATTGTTGTATCTGAGATTTCCTTGAAACTGTAGTTGTCAAGTTTCATAGATTGTTGTATCTGAGATTTCCTTGAAACTGTAGTTGTCAAGTTTCATAGATTGTTGCAGCTGAAATATCATTGAGACTTTATTTCTGTTCTCCTAAGTTTCATAGATTGTTGTATCTGAGATTTCCTTGAAACTGTAGTTGTCAAGTTTCATAGATTGTTGTATCTGAGATTTCCTTGAAACTGTAGTTGTCAAGTTTCATAGATTGTTGTATCTGAGATTTCCTTGAAACTGTAGTTGTCAAGTTTCACAGATTGTTGTATCTGAGATTTCCTTGAAACTGTAGTTGTCAAGTTTCACAGATTGTTGTATCTGAGATTTCCTTGAAACTGTAGTTGTCAAGTTTCACAGATTGTTGTATCTGAGATTTCCTTGAAACTGTAGTTGTCAAGTTTCATAGATTGTTGTATCTGAGATTTCCTTGAAACTGTAGTTGTCAAGTTTCATAGATTGTTGTATCTGAGATTTCCTTGAAACTGTAGTTGTCAAGTTTCATAGATTGTTGTATCTGAGATTTCCTTGAAACTGTAGTTGTCAAGTTTCATAGATTGTTGTATCTGAGATTTCCTTGAAACTTTAGTTGTCAAGTTTCATAGATTGTTGTATCTGAGATTTCCTTGAAACTGTAGTTGTCAAGTTTCATAGATTGTTGTATCTGAGATTTCCTTGAAACTGTAGTTGTCAAGTTTCATAGATTGTTGTATCTGAGATTTCCTTGAAACTGTAGTTGTCAAGTTTCATAGATTGTTGTATCTGAGATTTCCTTGAAACTGTAGTTGTCAAGTTTCATAGATTGTTGTATCTGAGATTTACTTGAAACTGTAGTTGTCAAGTTTCATAGATTGTTGTATCTGAGATTTCCTTGAAACTGTAGTTGTCAAGTTTCATAGATTGTTGTATCTGAGATTTCCTTGAAACTGTAGTTGTCAAGTTTCATAGATTGTTGTATCTGAGATTTCCTTGAAACTGTAGTTGTCAAGTTTCATAGATTGTTGTATCTGAGATTTCCTTGAAACTGTAGTTGTCAAGTTTCATAGATTGTTGTATCTGAGATTTCCTTGAAACTGTAGTTGTCAAGTTTCATAGATTGTTGTATCTGAGATTTCCTTGAAACTGTAGTTGTCAAGTTTCATAGATTGTTGTATCTGAGATTTCCTTGAAACTGTAGTTGTCAAGTTTCATAGATTGTTGTATCTGAGATTTCCTTGAAACTGTAGTTGTCAAGTTTCATAGATTGTTGTATCTGAGATTTCCTTGAAACTGTAGTTGTCAAGTTTCATAGATTGTTGTATCTGAGATTTCCTTGAAACTGTAGTTGTCAAGTTTCATAGATTGTTGTATCTGAGATTTCCTTGAAACTGTAGTTGTCAAGTTTCATAGATTGTTGTATCTGAGATTTCCTTGAAACTGTAGTTGTCAAGTTTCATAGATTGTTGTATCTGAGATTTCCTTGAAACTGTAGTTGTCAAGTTTCATAGATTGTTTTAGCTGATATTTCTTTGATACTTTAGTTCTCTCTCTCTCACTCTGACTCTCTCTCTCTCTCTCTCTCTCTCAGAACAATTGTTTTATTGATCCATTCATACGTACCTTTGATAACACATTTGTTATTAGAATTCTTAATATAATTACACAACCTTATTCAATGGTCATTCGTAGATTTTAATTTTTCGATGATACTTTGTGGAAATCTTTGGTTGCAATGCGAAGATCATTACTGGAACAAAATTACAAGTCTCTCCTTATTTTCATTCATTAGCCCAACATTGTGTTTCCCAAGACAGACCGGCCATGAATCTGAGTCCCACCCACACGTTAAAAGCACCTTGCATCTAAATGAAATCTGTATTTCGAATGTTTTCCCCCAATTGTCTATCTTTCTATAAATGGCATTCACATCTTCAACACTTACAGACGAATGATGAGATAGTTGGCCCAGAAGTGTGTGATTTGTTCCTGACAGCACGTAACCCTGGGCAGAACGTGGTAATCCTGGGAAACTGACACACTGGATGTGGTAAGCCTGGGATACTGACACGCTGGATGTGGTAAGTCTGGGGTACTGACACGCTGGATGTGGTAAGTCTGGGGTACTGACGCTTTGAACGTGTTAATTGTGGGATATTGGCGCGCTGGAATGCCTCCCATCGGAAAATAAGCATGGATCCTTAAATCGCAATAGGGCCTACATTCGTAATGTTGCTGATTATTGTCGTGATTTTCGTTGGCCACTATTTATATACTTGTAGTAGCCAGCCACATACAAATGTACTTGAGATCCCGCCTTCCTAAAATATGAACTACACGTGATTCTTACATGAACATTCATTTTTAAATGAACAACAGGAGTTTTAAATAAAGCTGTATCTCACAATGAACTGCCGATTTTTATCTTATTATCTTCTTCTGAGTTCTTTCTCATACTCCTGCTGGTTAGCAGGGAAATGGAATGCGTTATTTAGTAGTTTACAGCTTAGCCTCGATATTTCCGGTGTTTGGCTTAAGACATTGAAATTCAAGATGGCTTCTGGGTCACTTTGAACCTTTATGAAATTCGCGGGTAACTTCACCCCGAAACCTACTTAGAAAACTCTTACGACATTCATGAAAAGGTAAAACAGTGTTGTTATTCTTTGCTCCACTTTCTGGTCCTGTTACATACATGCACTGTGTATTTAGACAAAATGAACGGGATGTACTCGGAATGAATTTAAATAAATTAGGCTTGAATTTTAATGAGACCCACACGTCCATGACACACAAATACTATGTGCGTTGCGTGTTGTAAAGTAATTAAATTATACAGAATTGGCAAAGTCAAATTGCAAATAATAAAATCTGTGTGACGTTTCATAGAAGCATGCATTTTTAATCAAGTGTGTCATGGTTCAAGTGACATAACCTATGGTACTACTACCACACTAAGTAGCAGTTAGGGTTGAGTGAGTTAACCCATCTATTGATTATACAGGCCGGCAATACTACATCGCACTACATACGCACTTAAATAAGATATTGATATTAATGACTGCACTGTCTGTTTGTGGTGTAGTCTTTGTTGACATTCTTAGTTAGTTAAATGTCAGAATGGCACGCTGGACATGCACATAGGTACTCCGATTTCATATTCATTATGACCTTCAGCATGTGGTAACTAACTATTCAGATTCTGTGTTGATTGATAACTCTTCTTTTGATTCCTATTTGTTACTCGTTTATGTAACACCACTCTTCACTTACAGGTTATGCATTCTAACGAAGACACCGAGAAGAAATACATTTGATAGAAACCTACCTGCTTAACTTCAAGTTTGCATGCAAAATATCAACACGGTACATTGAATTACAAATAGTCACTGTGGTCACGCTGGCAAGTCTGTCTGACCTTCAATTACCCCAAACACCCACATGTCCATCCTAAAATGAGGTAACGCGACATTAAGTTGTTGTGTGGAGGCTGGAGCTGTGTGGAGGCTGAAGCTGTGTGGAGGTTGAAGCTGTGTGGAGGTTGAAGCTATTTCGAGGTTGATGCTGGACAAAATCTCGTTTATTTTCCAGAATAATAGAGTCGTGACCAACGGCGCTATAAGGCATATTGGCTAATGAGGAAACACGTTTTCTAATATGAAACATTGGACTATCAACATATGCTCATGTGTCCCAAAATCCTTTGATCGTGCAGTCTCAGGAAGAGTATTTCTGCTCGTTTGTAAGCTCATCATCTGTAATGGTGGCGAGACTAGAAACTGGTCTCTCTCTGATGCCACACATTATTTCTTATCCTAATTCACTTGTAAATTTACTTCATTTTCTGAATTTGTTTTCTTGACAACATCGACAATGGAAGTTCCCGCCCCAACCTCTATAACTAAAACAAATACACGACCTAGAATTCGTGAATTATTTCTAATGTTTCCATGTATTACTGTACTTTAAATACAGTTTCAAGGTCTATGTTGGACAGTAGGGATCGTAGGTTTTTAACACCGTACATTTACAGAATCTTTGATGTTTTCCCTTTTATAGATCAGCATATTGCCTGTCTCTTTCATACGTAACATAGTTATATGCTCCCTCGGGAATGCAAATAAATATTGTGGAAAATATAATTATGGCCTGTACAAAGAAAAAATGACCATCCATGCATGAGCTAAATATATACAAGTGTGTTTCCAAGTTTCACAGACCTTCAGACTTTGTGTCCTATTATTGAGAATATAGCACAATTATAGCTCGATATTGAATATTATTTAGCAATATTGTGCGAAAATAATCTTCATTTCGATATTATAGTGTTTAATATCAACTCTTCATAGAAGTGTACTAGTTTTAAACAGAATAACATCATGACGAGCCGAGTAGTCCACAGACAGAGTTGGCTCAAACAATAAGTCAGAAAAATTATGTAGTGGTAGAAAAATATAGTACAAGACAACAACACAACACATACAAGGAGGGGTGGGGAGAGAGAGCGATGATACACCCGTACGCTGGGTATCTGAAATCCTATTTCCGTATTTAGATTGGATTATTGTTTATGTTGTTTCGATCGATTCATAAATGTTTTTCATGGTATAAAAAGTGGATGTATGCTGGTATAGTTTGTAGTGTTAGCTTATTTTTTTGATGTGATGTTGAGACTTTGATACAGCGACAGTGTTACGTTGCCGTGGTATGTGTGATGTTGTCAATATGTTATCTAACGATAGAAATTGTGCTCTTTTTGGACACACGATGTTATTACTTTCTGTGGTAGTTTATTCTTGATCACATTATATTGTCAGTTTATGTGATAGGTTATCTTAGATAAAATTATGTGATCACTAGCTACACTATGTCTATCTATTCGCTATACCCTTTGTTGCTTTTGAGCGTCAGGGGTAGAAGAGTCTTCTGGAGACGGTCCTCTTATGTGCTGAGTACATTGTGGAATTTGTCGCCTCTTTTATTGCGGTGGTCCATCGTTTCATGTTATCATTAATCTCACGATGTCGTCAGTTCTATTGTCATTTCCCAGGTGGCTTTGTTGCACCTTCCACACTTGCTTTGAGCGTAGGGCTTTGTGACGGAGATGTAGTCTACCTTCCAGAGTCAGGTCGTTGTTTTGATTGAGATGCAATTATGGTTATTCAGGATGGTCTTAATGCTGTCTATCCACCTTTTCCTAGTTCTGTCCTTGGCTCTGTATCCTGATTCCATATAATTATTAACTCTTATGGAAAGTTAATCTCGTTCATCATCATACGATGTCCATACTATTTTGTCTGTTGTTTCTCTACATAATCGATGCTTGATGTTATATAACTATCTTTCTGATGTTCTCACTGCGCATTTTGTCGAGTCTGATGACTCATATTATATTTCTGATGTTCTCACTGCGTATTTTGTCGAGTTTGGTGACTCCAATAGCCTTTCTTAGTCATCTCATTTCGCAAGGTTCGATCTTTCTCTTATGTGTAGATGTCACTTGCCAAGTGTGACATTGGTAGCATATTGTTGGTATAAAGATGCTCATAATCATTTGTTTTTTATTTCCATGTTGATTATTGGTTGCAACCGCAACGGTGACAGCTGGTATGTCACATCATTTGCCGGTGACATCTTGTTTCTATCTCTCTATCGAGTCGTCTTTCTTCTGTGATGTTGAACTCTTTGACTTGTTTTATTTTTGTGTTCTCTATTGTGATGTTTAAGTGTTCTGTTGATATCGTTATTTGAATAGTTTCTGTCTTTTGCATGTTAATCCGTATGTTTTATTTATTGCATATTCTTGATAGTGAGTTGATGTGAGTTTGCAGTTTTGTATGTTAATCCGTATGTTGTATTTATTGCATATTCTTGATAGTGAGTTGATGTGAGTTTGCAGTTTTGTATGTTAATCCGTATGTTGTATTTATTGCATATTCTTGATAGTGAGTTGATGTGAGTTTGCAGTTTTGTATGTTAATCCGTATGTTGTATTTATTGCATATTCTTGATAGTGAGTTGATGTGAGTTTGCAGTTTTGTATGTTAATCCGTATGTTGTATTTATTGCATATTCTTAATAGTGAGTTGATGTGAGTTTGCAGTTTTGTATGTTAATCCGTATGTTGTATTTATTGCATATTCTTGATAGTGAGTTGATGTGAGTTTGCAGTTTTGTATGTTAATCCGTATGTTGTATTTATTGCATATTCTTGATAGTGAGTTGATGTGAGTTTGCAGTTTTTCTGCAGCGTTATCATATAAGATGCTTTGATCATCAGTGGAAAACAGTTGATTGAGTTCGTCGGTGAGTTGTTCATTCTCTCTTGTTTCGTTATATATATATCATTTTGTGCTTCTTTTATAATTCTGTTTATATAGACTGAATAGAATAGGCGACCCAACTGAAGACGGATGTGTCGGGCCATTGGCGCAAATAAAACGGCGACACAACGCATTTCCATTCTCTGGTCTACATCCTGCTGGAAATATAATAGGACCATTGTCCTGTTACAAGAGATATCCAGCGGGAGATTGAGAATGAATGCTGAAGAAGAAGAATAGGCAACAGCACACATCCCTGTCTGACTCCTGTTTTTGTTGTGCATGGTTCTGATACTTCATCTGTTGTTCTCATCTTGCTTTGGCATTTTTTGTATAATGTTTTGATGTTGTATAGTAGTTTTCTTTTGATTCCGTATATTTGTAGCGTTTCCCATAGTATGCTTCTGTTTATTCTGTCGAACACTTTTTCTTGGTTGGCAAAGATAATGTTTAGCTTTTTGTCATATTCAATAGCTTGTTAGCTTAGTTGTCTAATGGTAAATAGCGCATCTCTGCATCCTGCTCCACTTCTGAAACCACACTGGGCTGGACTTGTTGTTTTGTGACGTGTATTGTTCTTTTTTCTAGTATTTTAACGTATATTTTCTCAGTGTTGTTGAGTAGTGAGATGCGGCGATAAGTTTCACATTCTATTTTGTTACCTTTGTTTTTCTATACTGGAACTATACTTGAGTTTTTCCAGTCATCTGAGACTATTTTTTCCCCATACTATTGAAAATATTCTGTTCAATCATTTCACACCTATCTCGGTGCACGCTTTAATTGCTTCGTTTGGTTTTCCATCGATCCATAGTGATTTATTTTCTGGAAGATCTATCACAATATGCTGTCACTATCTCAGTTTTGTTATTATATACAAGTAGATCACATCATATCACGATCTATATTATTTATCAGTTTTCTTGATTCTTACACAACATGTTGCTGTTATTTACATTAGTGCGTATAATACTGACTTCAGTGCATGGCAACTCTATATACACCCTATATTTAAAATTTAACTCACAAACCAATACTATTTATTCTGTGATAACTGGAAAGAGTGTATCAGTGTATTAGAATGAATAAGAAACATAAGCAAAGAACTTTAGCGTATTAATGTCTTCTCTAATATAGAATGTGAACTATCACACGACGCTATGATAACTTAATCTTGTCTTATATAGAATGTGAACTATCACAAGACGCTATGATAACTTGATCACAGTACACGCTGTCAGAGTGAGAAGATGAGAGTAGACATTGGATATCTTTATCTGATCATGTCCATCACACAAACATTCTTCTATAAACGTGAGTATACAGACATATTTGTCTCACTAAGTGAAACATGTTATTTGTTGTTTACTGTTAGACTTGTATAATAATTGTAGTGTTTTGTTACAAGGATCATTAGTAGAGATGAACTTTCTTTACCAGCTGGGTTACTTTTGTAGTGAGAGTACATGCTTGTTACGTGGAGATCAGACAGAGAAATTGGATAACTGGTGACAAGATGGTGTAGAAGTAGTAAATTGGAGTCAGAAATACTACTAAAATGAATGAATGACATGTTGGGTTAGCAATAGATTGAGATCAGACTGGCGAGTAGGATAGATTGTAGCAAGTTGGTGAGTAGTAGATTGGTGTCAGACAAGAGAGTAGGGAGCCAGTTGATCAGTAATATATTGGGATCAGATAAGCGAGTAGGATCATTACTGATAAGTTAGGTGAGAAATAGATTTGAAAAGTGAATATCATTGTTACAGAAACATTGGGGGAATTGATGAGTAGAATCAGGCAGACCTGTAGGATAAATGAGGTCAGGCAGGTGACTATCGTTACTAGGTCAGACAGATGCGTGGGATGACTAGGTCAGACAGGTAAGTAGCGTGACTAGGTCAGAAAGTGGAGTAGTGTGACTAGGTTAGACAGGTGCATATATGACTAGGTCAGACAGTGGAGTAGGTTGACTAGATTAGACATGTCAGTAATGTGTCTAGGTCAGACATGTGAGAAGCATGACTATGTCAAACAGGTGAGTAGTGTTAGTAAGTTAGACATGCAAGTAGTATGCTTAGGTCAGACAGGGGATTAGTCACTATGTTAGACACGTGACTAGGTATGAAAGGTGAGTAGGGTTACTTGGTAACACAGGTTATTAAAGTGACTAGGTATGACTAGGTCAGGCAAATGAGTAATCTGACTACGTGTGACAGGTGAGTAGGGCGGCCAGGTGGGACAGATCGGAAGAGTTAATTTGTCAGACAGGTGAGCACAGTGACTAACTAAGACAGTTTTGCAGTATGATTAGTTCGGACAGGTAAGAAAAATTACGATAAGAACACCTGGTACATCCATATATTGTTTTCCATAAATGTCTTGTAGATGTCAACAATTTCATGCAACAATAACATGTCTCCGATTTATTGATGTAACAAATCATCAAATATCTTGCAAGTACAAACACGCACATTGAATAATCGTCACAAACACGTAACTTTTACAATACCACTGAAAGTCTTACAAGGTTTAACTGAAAGTCTTACAAGGATTAACTGAAAGTCTTACAAGGTTTAACTGGAAGTCTTACAAAGTTTACTGCACAACATAATCACGATACGATACTCATACTATTCGCAAGTCATGACAAGGATGGCGCATCCTGATGTTGATGGATGTGGTCAATGCAATAGATTCGAATTTATCCTTCTATTTGAATAATTTCATGTTAGGACTTGCCGAGAAAGATATGTGACCAGTAGGGTATAGAGAACTGAGTAGCTTTTAATCAAAGGTTTACGTGAGTTAAGGTCAGGTGGGAGTCAACGAGAGTGAATGAGTCGAGTTATTGGCAAGTAAAACTGTAGTGGATGACAAAGTGATGAGAAGAGACAAAGATAAGTTAATTAATGCAGTTACGAATGCACTACACAATAACGAAGATGTTGCTTACATTGACAATGAACATCTACGGAGAACGATAGAGATGTGAATGATCAGTGGATAGGGAAGACAGCACTAAATCTATGGAAAAATCAGAAGAACCCACAGCCAACAACTGACTAGGAGATTTATGTACTCTTAAATTGCATGACGGAATACCAAGTAAAGCACTTATGGGATTGCCCAGTGATGCTGACTCTCAATAAGGAATCAAGAATCTACTTTGCTATAATCTCATGTGAACACACGAGAATCTTGTCAGCCATGCTAGCATACCTGGAATCCGTTAGAACAAAATACGAAATTTCATGACTTAAAGTACAGAGTATCTCATTGGAAAGAAACTTAACAATTTTAAATTCAATCAATGATATATTGACATATACTGCTGTTTATTGTGTACAGCCCGGCTCTGTAAATGTTCCTATAGTATTTATGTAACCTTAAATCGACTAAACAGCTGTGGATACACCCTGGCTGCATGATGTTGTTTCTAACTAACTTTCTAGACCTATCTCTCAGTGTATTTAAAACTATTTGTGTACATTTAATATCAAATTGTCAGACTTCTATTTGTGTTTCTATTTAACATCAAATTGTCAGACTTCTATTTGTGTTTCTATTTAACATCAAATTGTCAGACTTCTATTTGTTGATATTTTCATTCTTCTTGTATTTCTTATGTGTTCATTCTCAAACAATCCAAATACCGCGACCTCCTCTTCTCTATGGGTTGGACAGTTCAAAGATTAACCCCTGCCGCCTTTACTTTGAAAGACAAGTTCCATATTCATTAGTCTATCTCTAACGGGATGTTTTTTGCGGTCTGCAAAAATCTCACTGGAACTAAGAAACTAATCATGGACCACCAGACCAAGAAAGACCACGAACTAAGCTTATAATTCTTTACAGTTATCACCCTCATTTATCTCCAGTTTCTTCAGCTCAGCACACTAGCCAAGATGATGATGATGAGGCGTTTCCGGGCATCAAAACTACCACAGCAACTGACAACGACAGCAACATCGACTACAACATGACAGACGAGCAACGATTGTTCAGGAAACTGTTGTATGGATATGACAAAAATACAAGACCTGTTTACAACGCTTCAGATCCTGTCAAGGTCAACATTGGCATAACCTTGACCCAAATATTTGACCTTGTAAGTACATCATGACCTCTTGAATTTGACTTAGCATATTGACATTTCTAATTTCTTTCGATTTCTCTTATTTCAAATAGTGTTAGACTACTTGTGTCATTACAGCATGCTCAAAATGCGTAGAGGATCGACTTTATTATACTCAGTTTTTAAAGCGTACGTACCACTCACAGCACGTAAATGCGTATTCGAAAATTGCACTGGTAAAAAAAGACATCACGGCCCAATAATGAACACTTGACCTTATGAACTGTAGGCAATCAAGCGATTGTATATTTATACATTTTCGTTTGTAGGCTTGATCCCGGTGGTGAAGTTAATATACAAGTGTAGTTGTGCGAAGATCTTTGGAGATTTCAGTGTTGAATTTATGCATTGAAACTCTGGAACTACGTGCGCCATGAACGGAACTCTTTCAGGCGGTGTCTGAATGTAACTGAGATGAACGGAATATATTTGGGGAAACCGAGTATATCGAAGTCTATACGGGTGCATAGGCCCCAAAGACTGATTCTCCATGTATTGTTATCCTTGGACAATTCTTTCCCAATATTCATGAACAAATTAATGCTTATCATAATATTCTCACTTTTATTACTTCCTTCATGATATCTCTTATATACGTGTTCCTACGTTCTTATTTTTTCGTTCACTAGCAGTATTTCCTGTTCAACTCTCTCCAACGGGTTCCATTCTTTCCTACGGGTTTCTAGCGATGTCATTTTCTGATTTGTTTCTCCAGGGTCCAATCCTCTTCCATTGTCTCTCCTTTATCATGGTGTTGTGTTCCTGATTTGTATCTATTTATCTGAACATACCTTCATATCTAATATTGTCCTGCCAGTTAATGTATCGATAATTAATAAGTCAGACTTCTGTACAACTGAGTAACAATATTAATTACGTAAAACACAAACTCGATCAGTCTTACAGTAAATTCTCTGACTGTATAGTACAGCGTATGAACACAAACTCGATCAGTCTTACAGTAAATTCTCTGACTGTATAGTACATCGTATGAACACAAACTCGATCAGTCTTACAGTAAATTCTCTGACTGTATAGTACATCGTATGAACACAAACTCGATCAGTCTTACAGTAAATTCTCTGACTGTATAGTACATCGTATGAACACAAACTCGATCAGTCTTACAGTAAATTCTCTGACTGTATAGTACATCGTATGAACACAAACTCGATCAGTCTTACAGTAAATTCTCTGACTGTATAGTACATCGTATGAACACAAACTCGATCAGTCTTACAGTAAATTCTCTGACTGTATAGTACAGCGTATGAACACAAACTCGATCAGTCTTACAGTAAATTCTCTGACTGTATAGTACAGCGTATGAACACAAACTCGATCAGTCTTACAGTAAATTCTCTGACTGTATAGTACATCGTATGAACACAAACTCGATCAGTCTTACAGTAAATTCTCTGACTGTATAGTACATCGTATGAACACAAATTCGATCAGTCTTACAGTAAATTCTCTGACTGTATAGTACAGCGTATGAACACAAACTCGATCAGTCTTACAGTAAATTCTCTGACTGTATAGTACAGCGTATGAACACAAACTCGATCAGTCTTACAGTAAATTCTCTGACTGTATAGTACATCGTATGAACACAAACTCGATCAGTCTTACAGTAAATTCTCTGACTGTATAGTACAGCGTATGAACACAAACTCGATCAGTCTTACAGTAAATTCTCTGACTGTATAGTACATCGTATGAACACAAACTCGATCAATCTTACAGTAAATTCTCTGACTGTATAGTACAGCGTATGAACACAAACTCGATCAGTCTTACAGTAAATTCTCTGACTGTATAGTACATCGTATGAACACAAACTCGATCAGTCTTACAGTAAATTCTCTGACTGTATAGTACATCGTATGAACACAAACTCGATCAGTCTTACAGTAAATTCTCTGACTGTATAGTACATCGTATGAACACAAACTCGATCAGTCTTACAGTAAATTCTCTGACTGTATAGTACATCGTATGAACACAAACTCGATCAGTCTTACAGTAAATTCTCTGACTGTATAGTACATCGTATGAACACAAACTCGATCAGTCTTACAGTAAATTCTCTGACTGTATAGTACAGCGTATGAACACAAACTCGATCAGTCTTACAGTAAATTCTCTGACTGTATAGTACAGCGTATGAACACAAACTCGATCAGTCTTACAGTAAATTCTCTGACTGTATAGTACATCGTATGAACACAAACTCGATCAGTCTTACAGTAAATTCTCTGACTGTATAGTACAGCGTATGAACACAAACTCGATCAGTCTTACAGTAAATTCTCTGACTGTATAGTACATCGTATGAACACAAACTCGATCAGTCTTACAGTAAATTCTCTGACTGTATAGTACAGCGTATGAACACAAACTCGATCAGTCTTACAGTAAATTCTCTGACTGTATAGTACATCGTATGAACACAAACTCGATCAGTCTTACAGTAAATTCTCTGACTGTATAGTACATCGTATGAACACAAACTCGATCAGTCTTACAGTAAATTCTCTGACTGTATAGTACAGCGTATGAACACAAACTCGATCAGTCTTACAGTAAATTCTCTGACTGTATAGTACATCGTATGAACACAAACTCGATCAGTCTTACAGTAAATTCTCTGACTGTATAGTACATCGTATGAACACAAACTCGATCAGTCTTACAGTAAATTCTCTGACTGTATAGTACATCGTATGAACACAAACTCGATCAGTCTTACAGTAAATTCTCTGACTGTATAGTACATCGTATGAACACAAACTCGATCAGTCTTACAGTAAATTCTCTGACTGTATAGTACATCGTATGAACACAAACTCGATCAGTCTTACAGTAAATTCTCTGACTGTATAGTACATCGTATGAACACAAACTCGATCAGTCTTACTGTAAATTCTCTGACTGTATAGTACATCGTATGAACACAAACTCGATCAATCTTACAGTAAATTCTCTGACTGTATAGTACATCGTATGAACACAAACTCGATCAGTCTTACAGTAAATTCTCTGACTGTATAGTACATCGTATGAACACAAACTCGATCAGTCTTACAGTAAATTCTCTGACTGTATAGTACATCGTATGAACACAAACTCGATCAGTCTTACAGTAAATTCTCTGACTGTATAGTACATCGTATGAACACAAACTCGATCAGTCTTACAGTAAATTCTCTGACTGTATAGTACATCGTATGAACACAAACTCGATCAGTCTTACAGTAAATTCTCTGACTGTATAGTACATCGTATGAACACAAACTCGATCAGTCTTACAGTAAATTCTCTGACTGTATAGTACATCGTATGAACACAAACTCGATCAGTCTTACAGTAAATTCTCTGACTGTATAGTACATCGTATGAACACAAACTCGATCAGTCTTACAGTAAATTCTCTGACTGTATAGTACAGCGTATGAACACAAACTCGATCAGTCTTACAGTAAATTCTCTGACTGTATAGTACATCGTATGAACACATACAGATCACAGTATATAACATATTTTCAACATTTCAAATATATATTTCATGTTACAACGTTTACAAATGACAACGTAAATGACGTTATATGACAAGTAAAGACATCGGTTGTCAGTGAAAGTGGACGTAGTAAATGCCACGGACGGGATGTGTACTTCAGTCAGAAGTGTAGCAATATTCTATGTGTTTGAATTAGGTTTCGTAAAATGTACCTCTCATTGTGATGTACGCCCCTTTCAACCGCTGACGCTACTACAATTTAGTTGTATCAGAGCTTTATAAACATGAAAAGTAGTGGAGACTGCGGTTCTGGTATTGCAGCCATCCTGACCTCCGTAATGTATTTATACATGTTTTAGCAATTTATCTTTCTCATTGTTTACCTGATTATAATCAGGTAAATAATTATTTGTGCGACCGAAAAACTACAAATAAAAAATATATTCATTTCCATTTTCTTTCCCGTGAAAAAGCTATTTCCAGCCATCTTTTTGTTTCACTCTTGTTGAGTTGGCAATAGTTGTATATTGTTTACCTTTCTATGTCATGTGACGTCTTCCCAGCAAACAGTTAACAGCACTAATAACGAGAAAGTTAAACTATGATCTGTATTTAGCTCCTTAAAGTTAAACTATGATCTATATTTAGCTCCTTAAAGTTAAACTAAGATCTGTATTTAGCTCCCTAAAGTTAAACTATGATTTGTATTTAGCTCCTTAAAGTTAAACTAAGATCTGTATTTAGCTCCCTAAAGTTAAACTATGATCTGTATTTAGCTCCCTAAAGTTAAACTATGATCTGTATTTAGCTCCTTAGTTAAACTGTGATCTGTATTTAGCTCCCTAAAGTTAAACTGTGATCTGTATTTAGCTCCTTAGTTAAACTGTGATCTGTATTTAGCTCCCTAAAGTTAAACTATGATCTGTATTTAGCTCCTTAGTTAAACTGTGATCTGTATTTAGCTCGTTAAAGTTAAACTGTGATCTGTATTTAGCTCCCTAAAGTTAAACTATGATCTGTATTTAGCTCCTTAGTTAAACTGTGATCTGTATTTAGCTCGTTAAAGTTAAACTGTGATCTGTATTTAGCTCCCTAAAGTTAAACTATGATCTGTATTTAGCTCCTTAGTTAAACTGTGATCTGTATTTAGCTCGTTAAAGTTAAACTGTGATCTGTATTTAGCTCGTTAAAGTTAAACTATGATCTGTATTTAGCTCCCTAAAGTTAAACTATGATCTATATTTAGCTCCTTAGTTAAACTGTGATCTGTATTTAGCTCGTTAAAGTTAAACTATGATCTATATTTAGCTCCTTAAAGTTAAACTAAGATCTGTATTTAGCTCCCTAAAGTTAAACTATGATCTGTATTTAGCTCCTTAAAGTTAAACTAAGATCTGTATTTAGCTCCCTAAAGTTAAACTATGATCTGTATTTAGCTCCCTAAAGTTAAACTATGATCTGTATTTAGCTCCCTAAAGTTAAACTATGATCTGTATTTAGCTCCTTAGTTAAACTATGATCTGTATTTAGCTCCCTAAAGTTAAACTATGATCTGTATTTAGCTCCTTAGTTAAACTATGATCTGTATTTAGCTCCCTAAAGTTAAACTATGATCTGTATTTAGCTCCTTAGTTAAACTGTGATCTGTATTTAGCTCCCTAACGTTAAACTGTGATCTGTATTTAGCTCCCTAAAGTTAAACTGTGATCTGTATTTAGCTCCTTAGTTAAACTGTGATCTGTATTTAGCTCCCTAAAGTTAAACTGTGATCTGTATTTAGCTCCCTAATGTTAAACTATGATCTGTATTTAGCTCCTTAGTTAAACTGTGATCTGTATTTGTCTCTCTTAAATTTGCATGTGATTAGTATTTAGCTAAATTTGTAATCTACATTTAGTTATACGTAATAAAGTTAACCAGTGATGTGTATTTAACTTTTTTAATGTTAACATGTGACCTTCATGTAGCTCTCTTAACGTTAACCTGTGATTTTCATTTAGCTACTTTAAAATTAATCTTCTTATCTTCATTTAGTTCCCTTAAAGTCAACTTGTGATCTATATTTTGCTCTCCCAATGTTATCATGATCTGTATTTTGCTCTCCCAATGTTATCATGATCTGTATTTTGCTCTCCCAATGTTATCATGATCTGTATTTTGCTCTCCCAATGTTATCATGATCTGTATTTTGCTCTCCCAATGTTATCATGATCTGTATTTTGCTCTCCCAATGTTATCATGATCTGTATTTTGCTCTCCCAATGTTATCATGATCTGTATTTTGCTCTCCCAATGTTATCATGATCTGTATTTTGCTCTCCCAATGTTATCATGATCTGTATTTTGCTCTCCCAATGTTATCATGATCTGTATTTTGCTCTCCCAATGTTATCATGATCTGTATTTTGCTCTCCCAATGTTATCATGATCTGTATTTTGCTCTCCCAATGTTATCATGATCTGTATTTTGCTCTCCCAATGTTATCATGATCTGTATTTTGCTCTCCCAATGTTATCATGATCTGTATTTTGCTCTCCCAATGTTATCATGATCTGTATTTTGCTCTCCCAATGTTATCATGATCTGTATATTGCTCTCTTAGTGTCAAAGTAGAAAGATTCCGCCACTTAATGAGAATGAACAATATCTCAGACTTACGTCTCTCATCGTAACATACACCCACACCGTGTCTTATAGCCACACCTTTCTCTTCTCATCGTAACATACACCCACACCGTGTCTTATAGCCACACCTTTCTCTTCTCATCGTAACATACACCCACACCGTGTCTTATAGCCACACCTTTCTCTTCTCATCGTAACATACACCCACACCGTGTCTTATAGCCACACCTTTCTCTTCTCATCGTAACATACACCCACACCGTGTCTTATAGCCACACCTTTCTCTTCTCATCGTAACATACACCCACACCGTGTCTTATAGCCACACCTTTCTCTTCTCATCGTAACATACACCCACACCGTGTCTTATAATCGCACCTTTCTTCTTCTGATCGTTATATACACACCCACACCGTGTCTTATAACCACACCTTTCTCTTCTGATCGTCATATACACACCCACACCGTGTCTTATAACCACACCTTTCTCTTATGATCGTCATATACACACCCACACAGTGTCTTATAATCGCACCTTTCATCTTCTCATCATATTTGAATCTTGTCTCGTCAACTTACCTTCATCTTGTCTCGTCAACTTACCTTCATCTTGTCTCGTCAACTTACCTTCATCTTGTCTCGTCAACTTACCTTCATCTTGTCTCGTCAACTTACCTTCATCTTGTCTCGTCAACTTACCTTCATCTTGTCTCGTCAACTTACCTTCATCTTGTCTCGTCAACTTACCTTCATCTTGTCTCGTCAACTTACCTTCATCTTGTCTCGTCAACTTACCTTCATCTTGTCCACTAAATCTCACCATTCCTCTTCTCATCAGACTTCAATCTTATCTCATCGGCTCACCCTCAATCGTGTCTTCTAAACTCACCTGTTACTTGAGAATTTCACCACAATTTTGACCTTGACTTTCAGGATGAAAAGAACCAGGTGCTAACGACGAATGTTTGGTTAGACCAGGTAAGATCTTGTGTATTTTACCAACAATATTCACAACTGTAACAGCAGCTGTGACAAAAAAGTTATTACTAGTGGTAATTCAAGCATATCCGTTTCTGGACAAACGATTATTAGTGGGTACCTTTCTGTAATGAAATGTCTAAGGTAGGCTATTGTAGTCACCAGACTCGACAAAATGCGCAGTGAGAACACCAGAAAGATAATAGGTATCACATCATGCATCGAATATATAGAGAAACAACAGATAAAATAGTTTGGACATCTTATGAGGATGAACGATCAACTTCCCATAAGAGCTTATAACAAGTTGGAATCAGGATTCAGAGCCAAGGGCAGACCTAGGAAAAGGTGGATAGACAACATCAAGACCATCTTGAATAAACATGACTACCCCTCAACCAGAGCAACTCACCTGGCTCTGGAACGCAGACTACATCTGCTTCACAAACCTCTACACTCAACGACAAGTGTGGAAGCTACGACAACACCACCTGGAGATAGATAATATACCTTTATGTCTTGCCAGACGATATTATTGTTGTGCTGTAAGAAATATAAATAAATGATTCCAGCCCGGGAGACTTATGCAAGTCAGTAAACCTTATGTCTTCTGGCCCAAAAGACTCCTGCGAGTCATACTCCAATGACATTCATGTTGTTTTTATCGGTATTTATATCAACATAAGAATATTTTCAATCGAAAGTGTAATATGTCCACATTACTTCTTGCATGATTTTTATGTGTATTGATATCAATTTTGTTAAGTTATTGATAAGTTTTGATAATGGGGGTATGTGACGTCATTTTTCCTTATATGTTTTATATATATTTTCCAATTTACTTATTTTTGTAAAATAATGGCTATTTTGGTCTCCTTTATTATAAAATCCAACCTGGAAAATGCATCGTGTTTGCTAATTTACGCCATTTTGTAAGAAAAATTAGCCATATTTTCATTTGAGTTTCGTGTAAAGTTAAGTCTACTGTTTTTGATAGATGTCGAAATTCTTTCTAAATAATAAATTTTTGATGCACTATGCATATATATTATACATTACTGTGTTCGTAATTGGATTATCTACATAAATGATACAGTTTGAGTGGAATTTATTGATTCAAAAATGCGGTAAGGTCAAATATCATATCTAAAATAATATTTATGTGTCATTTACATATTTTCTTTTCTGTCTAAAATAATTTTTATATATTAACATAATTTTTTTTTTCCAAAATGATCTTGTGATAATCACATTCTCTGTCCATTTCTGTTTCGAAATATATATATTATATTATAATAAGTACTATTTCTTGCTTCCGTGATGCATGTGCAAAATAAAAATCGAACAAAATTTAATTACGTTTAATGCTAAAAATATTCCGGCCGGAATCAGTTCTACCATCCATGGCATTGATGGATGTGATTCACAAGAACAATGTGAGCCACAAATAGTCTTCCACAGTACGTACAGGTAAACACAGGCCCACCTGTACTATCTAATGTGCTGTTGTGTGTTTTCTTAGATGTGCTGCCCTTGAACTAACTGCTATCTCTTTCTCCTTTGTCTTCATATGATTCCTAATCTTTCCCCTCCATGCATCACGATCCATGGCATCTAGTTTCCATCATTCCGTATCAGTGCCAGCATCATGCACATCAAGTTTGCGATATGATATTTATATATGAATGTATAGAAACAATGATAATATCCTACATTTTACCCGGCCATGTGAATTCAACACCTTTCGGCACATCGTTTAGGCATCTCTCTGTGGGAGTGCTCAAGTCAATTGCTTATCCTCAAGACAAGGAGAAATTTTTGCAAGTGCATTGTTGAGGAGATATCCGTATATTATTGAGGAGATCTATGTATATTATTGCACGATGCAACAGAGTTTCGTTCCCTAAGTGATGCTCTTATCCAAATAAAGGGAAATAGATGCAAGAAATACCAATATTGCAACATACTAGCAACAGGATACGTTCTTTTGAACATTCGCATCATGTGGCTTCAGTCTCTCCCCCCTCTCCCATTTCAAGTTGTTTCCTGACACTAGAGTTGTGTATCCCGAGTCTACCCTTGGGTGGCGGTGTGTCGCTTCGTTGAGAGGGACAGAGTATATATGGTGAATCATGAGCACAGTGAAGTCAATCCTCAAATCGTTTTGCTGCATTTTCATAGCCAGGGCCGTATATGTCTCTATTTATCTGAGAGGGAGGGGTTAACTAATGAAAGATCACTCGCCCCTAAGTACCTTCATTTTGTTAAGATTTTTTGTGACCTTCAAGAAAATCTTTAAAAAACGAGAGGGGAAAGTTGGTGGTGGGGGCGGGAGTACCTTCCTGTTTGTTATATTCCTAGCACTGAACGTTATGTTCTGATTTCTCAAGGCAATCCCCACCCCTTTCTGTCCCCACTTATCTACGATTGTGTTAATCGCAGTACTATCATCCCTTTCTTCAAATCTTCTTCCTCGTTCTCTGGTCCAAGTCTGGAACTGGTATAGATTTCTTCAGTGATGTGCACTGTAGTCATCAGTCCCGTGATAGGACAGTAGAGCTTGTCTGCCAGAGCTGGATTTCATTCAGATGAAATAACACTGTTTGGAAAGTCTTTCACAGATAAAAACACAGATTTGTAAGAAACACAGATTCGTAAGAAACACACATTTTTGGGGA